>BMAW01087367.1:574109-640086 GCA_019974015.1 Nephila pilipes
ATGATGGCTGCTTCGTTCAGTTACGTATTGCTGGGAGAGCTTGCCTCTAAGGAGGGAGATGAAAGATGCATCCGGAGCATGTACAGATTGAAAGACCAGGGTTGCTGGTGGCCATTTTGGGACTCTAGAAAGAGAAATTTTCGAAGCATGTGGAATTCCTGCAGTGGATTTCCATAAATTAGTGGGACATTATCTACAGTTTGAATATCTGCCAAAGACCGACCTCGTTTGCTATCAGTCGATTTGAGTTCAACTCGACGATCAAAAGTGTTCTAAGAGAATCGGATTTGCTTTTGCGAAATTTGTAGGGGTGAAGCAAGAAATGGAAATGTTGCATGAGGATATCGATTAAGAGCTTCCAAATTTCGACGAAGCGAGAATTGCTAGAAAACTGGTAAATAGAAATGACGTTGATAGACCAGTCATTGAAATTAACTTTAGACAAGCCATAGAAAATGGCGAAAGAATTTCTTTCAAATGCAAATGACTGAAAATTTAGTTGGATTTTTCTGTAAAATTGTAATTGAAGATTATTAAATATTTATCCGATTATTGTAAATTTTGTAAATAAATAAAAATATTTAAACATTGAAGTTGTATTTGAAATATTTTTTTTTCTTCCAAAATCACTCAAATTCGGAGGTTTAATTCCAATCTTGGAAGTAAATTTGTAATATTTTTCAAAAAATAAACTTAAGAAATGAATATGTTTTACTTAAACTTTAAAGCCGGGGTTATAAAATTTTTAAAAAGGCCAACTTAAAAATTGAATATATTTAATTTAAATTTTGAAATCGAAGTTGTAATATTTTTTTAAAAAAAAAAAACCTCGAAAATGAATATGTTTAATTCTAATCTTGGAGTTGAATTTTTAACATTTTTTTAAAGGACCAACCTCGCAAATGAAAAATTTTTCTTATTCAATTTAAATTCGATAAATATCTTTATCGATAAATTTATGAATCGCAATTCAATCATGACAAATTCCGGTGCTCACAACTTTATTTTTGACCGACCGTACGAAGAGAAACATTGATATTTTGAAGAGAAGATTGCTTATTTTTCAGCCATTTCTGCAATTGATATGCATCCCCTCCCTGTTCAAATTTTTTTTTTTTTTTTTTTGCTTGGAACAGTTTTCCATTTTTGAATCATCGGCTGTTTCTTGTTGAGTGGCGGATCTCGTCGACATGTGCGCGAAAGCGGAATATCACTAGTCGTGATTTGTATGCGTTTGTCTTAGACATACAAAGTTAGGTAATTTTGCGTCGAGGGCATATGCAATCAGTAGGTATAGGCTGTGCTGCCATCTAATGATCACGTCCTGAGTCACCACTGCGACGGTCATGAAGAGGTAGCTTTGTTTCAAATCCTAGTCCAATGGGTCCAAGTTGATCGCTTTTTGTCATGCCCTAACCAACCAGACCAAAAAGACGTCCAATCGGGCTAGTTAGTAAGACATTTTAACTTCTTGCGCTGTTGTAGAAGAGAGTCTCTATAATAGGAAAGATTCATTCAATGTCTTATATCAGACACTGTCAAGTTGAATCGTTTGAAAGATTTTTTTTCCTCGGAAAAAATAGCTTAGTTATTCGTAGACATGAACGAAAGCCTAATATTTAAAACATTGTGTTTCAGTCAAATGATTTTTATTCGTTTAAGTAGAAAGACTGATGAAAATGGATAAAAAGTTAATGGTTTTTCTAAAATTTCAAGATTACGAATCATTTGAATAATTTCATACCATGTATTATCCATATTTATGATTTTTTGTCACTTTTTTAATTAGTTCCTTAACAATGAAATTGGGTATTTATCTTGACTATTATTCAATTACAAAGAAAGAGACCATTTTATATTTTTTCAAGCAAAAATCAAATAATGGCGAGGGCCAATCCGGTGGACTCTTTACTTAGTATTATTGAAGACTTGATTTTTTTTAATATTAAAACAAGCATATTAAAAATGTGCTTAATATACATATGAATTTTGAAAAAAACATAAATAAAAGAAAAGGGAGAGGAAAGAGCATAAAAAATTGAATGAATTATTTACAATGAGGATGAGATTTTTTTAGGAATTTAATTTTTTTATTACTAACCTTACCGTAAGATAAGATTATAAAATTTCTATATCATTTTTAATATAATTCTTTACCCCCTCAATGCCTTTGATAGACTCTGCCTAATCTTCAGCAAGATGAGAATATTATTTCATACGATTTTTTAAATTATTATTATTATTATTGTAAAATTACAATAGTAATAAATAAAATAAAATTTAAACTTTTTTTTGATGATATGAAAGCAGAAGAAGGAAGAGAAAGGTAAAAAGGATTCTTGTTTGGCTGGGTGTAAAGCGATGGTTAGCAAACTAGAGAGGGGAGGTGGGGATGACGACAGGGTATTAAACAACTGATGATAAACTGAATAGATGAAGATGTAGGTCTTGAAGTAAGATGGTTGGTGAAAGAGGCTATTGAAAGAGTGATGAAGGAATTAATTAAAAGGGTCTGAGTCGGAATGCAAAGTATTACGGAGGAATCAGATGGAAATAATTATTGCAAGATTGGTAGGGTAGTTCATGGGTTTCATTATTGCGAGCAAAAATTATCTGGGCCCTTATTAGTGGGTTACTATGATTTGTTAGTCTATTATATATAGAATTTTCTAAAGAGATAGTTGATGTGTTTAATAATAGGAGAGATATTGAGATCCCCTTGTGTATGACAGAATATTTGACATACCAGAGTGAGTTAGTAATCATGCGGAGGATTTTATTTTGAAGAACCTGTATTTTTTTTTTAATGTGGGCAGGTGCGGCATGGCCCCAAGTGGGAAAAGCATAAAGTAGAATAGGGCAGATTACTTATTTATAGAGAAGCACTTTGTTAGCAAGAGTTAGTTCTGGATTTCTGCCAATTAAAGGTATACAGTTATGGATTTTGGCCCATCATTTGTCAATCATTGATTTGATATGAAGTTTGAAGGTGAATTCTTAGCCCAGGATAACTCCTAAGTATTTGACATTAGAGTCCTAAGAGATTTGATTACTGAAAATTTTGAGTTTTTTATTAAGTGGGGGGCGTGTCCTTTTTTCTAAATATGAGAGCTTTAGTTTTATTAGTGTTTTCAGCAATCCTTCAGTGTCATCCACTCTTTTATTTGTTTTAGATTATTTTGTAATTTATCTACTACGTTAATTGGATTTTTCTTTGAATGAGGATTGCTGCGTCATCTGTGAATAAAACAAAGATTACTGTGATGACTTTGAGAGAAGTCATATGTGAATAAATTATAGCAAATTGGGGAAATTACAGACCCTTCAGGTTGACCGGCTTCTATATGGCATATTGCAGACAGAGTATTATTAAGCTTAACTTAGAATGTTCTATCTTTAAAGTAGTTATTTAAATTAACTATTATGGGGGATTTAATTTGATTGGTTCGAAGATCAATCCGTCGTGCCAGAAGCGGTCGAAAGCTTTTTGTATGTCGAGGAAGGACCTCCAGAAACTTGTTTGGAATTAATTCATTCAGTAATGGCCTTCACAACCGTAGTAGTTGATGGATAGTGTTGTGGTTAGTACGGAAGCCAACATGTGAATCTGGAAGAATATTATAAGTGGAAACATGAGTGAGTATTCTGGCTAACATGATTTTTTCAAAGATTTTTGAAACAGAATTTAGTAGGCTGATAGGTCAATAGTTGAAGGGAATGGAGTGGTTTTGGCCGGGTTTGAGGAAGAGAATAATTATTGCATGTTTCCATTTTTGTAGAAAATGAGCAAACATGAGACATTTTTTAAAATTTTTTGTGAGATTAGTAAAGCTTGATTGTGAATGCAATCCTCTCCGGAGGCATTCTTTTTATTTTTTAAAACTATGGTAGCTATTTCAGAGGGGAGGGGAGAAATTAAAATTGGTATGGGCTTCAAGATAATTTTGAACTTTTGATGCTGTTTTTTTTCAATATCATTATCATCATACAGAGTTGGATTTTCCTGGAACGAGGATTAAAGATTAAGGGCAAGCATACCAGTTTATCAGAGAATATCAGACCATTATTACCTATTAGTGTGTGTGGGGGGGTATTATAATATTTATTAGAAAGTTTTTTGTTCGTATTAAAAAGGGAGTTATTTTCGTTACCAAGATGGCGGAGTAGGGATTCCTATTTTTTTGTTTTTAAAGATATTGATTTCATTTTTAATTTGCTTTTTGAGGTTATTAATTATGGGTTTCAAAGGAGGGTATATGGTATTTTGCCGTTGTTTTCTGTACCTATTTTTCGCTTTAATTAGATTTCTGATATGAGGGGGGAGTCTAAGATGGGGGTTTGGATGGATCTGTTATTATTCGTATGGTTAATTGCATTTTGGATATTAGTAGAACAGGATGTAATTGGTTGGTCTAGATCAGAGATTTTATTAATAATGGGATTATCTTTTGTGACACTTTATAGAATTTCTTGATAGCGAAACCAATTAGTAGTTGTTAGAGGGCGAAGGGGGATAGGGAGAATTTTATTGAAAAAGATGTCCATAAGTATAGAGTTATGGTCGCTAGGTAGTTCATTATCATTTTCGATATTGTAAAATGGAATGCTTTTGAGGGTATCAAAATCTATTATAGAATAAGTATTACTATTGTAAGGAAAGTGAATCGGGAGCAGCTATTTGGAAGTTATTAGTATTGCATAGAGCATATTAAAATTCCGGTGGGGTTGTCTGTGAGGATATTGATTAAATCATTATGGTTGATGAGATTTCTGAAGGAATGGTAAATAGTAGAAATTGTAAAGTATTGGTTGTCTTTGTTATTGATATGGGTGGTGGTATTTTCAGATGTGGAGGTATTTTTAATGACCCTATGATGATAAATCCTATTTTTAATTAATATTGCAATACCTCCGCCCTGATAGGTTGATATGTCAGAACGGAATATAATAAAATTTGGAATTGAAAATTTTTCGAAGGGTTTGAGGTGAGTTTCCTGGACTCCTAGGATGTCTGGGTGTAATCATCCATGAAATTTAGTAGTTCTCCTATTTTTGATTTAATGCCATTTGCATTCCAGGTTGCAATCAGGAGGGATGAGGTAGTTTGTTTAGTATATTAAATTTTAGAACCAGATGGACGTCATACTGCAAATGATTTTGAATCATTTTTCAATTTTTGAACATAAGTCAAATTTATTATCAGCGAATATTGGTCCTATTGATTTGAATTGTTGGTAAATTTCCATTATTTAATCAAACAACAAGTTTTTGAAATTTTTTTAAATTTAATTCACGAAGGGAAGACTTGAAGCTTGGCTGTCATTGGTGGGTGTAGAAATTTGGTCGCTTTGGCTATTGTTTTTTTTTTTTTTTTTGGCATTTTTACGTCCTTCTCCCCAGTAGTTAGTGGTTAAAGGGGGAAAGGGTTTGAAATTCATAGTATTTTGGGGGCAAACAGAGAAATTTGCAGTATGATCTCCACAGCAGTTACAGAATTTGGGGATGGGGAGCTATCAGGAGTTTTGGTGCAGCTATGAGTTGGATGATTATCTCCACATTTTACACATTTGAATTTTCTAGTACAGAATATAGAGTGGTGAAAATAAATTTGACAGCGATAGTATTGATTGGGTATTTTTCTTTTACAGAGAGGTTCGATTTTAACAGAAAGGTATCCAATATTATTTATTTCAATTTTTTTTTTGTTGCTTTCTGTTTTTGGAAGAGAAACTAAAAATAAGGAGAGAGGCTAGTTATTTATTTTTTGGATTTTAAGTTATTGCATTAATTGACTATGACATTATATTCAGCTAATTCCTGAATTATTTCAGAGTAGAAATAATTAATTGGAAGGCCTTGAATTATACATTTAAGGATTCTCTCCCTAGGTAATTCAAACACATGAGCTTCTAAATTTCTCTCTTGAACATGATTTCGGATTGTTCTGAATGCTTCAACTGTGGATGGAAAAATTTTAAACTATTTCTTTTATAGTCGCTTTTGAGCTCGCATTTTGTCAATTTCATCAAATCTTCAAGAGTTGCTTTTGGGTCGTCATTATTAGCTATGATGATTGGGGGAGGGGGTTAGCTTCCTCTTTCAGTACGTCGGGGAATTCTAAGTCGTATTCATCATTATTATTACTTTTTTCTTTTTAGTTTTATCACTACGAACTGCTTGAGAATTGATATCGTCCATATCAGAGATGAAATCATCATTGCTATCGATATCTGAATCTTCATCAGAGAGCTCAGAATATTTGTTGTTCAATAGAAGATTAAATTCCTGGTTTTTTTTAATTATTTTGAATTCGTACCTATAATTCTTTTGGAAGAATTTAACTTTCTTTTACTTTTTAGTTCATGAAATTCGTTGTCTTTACTTACAGTAATGATGGTATGAGGGGATTTTAATTTTTCAGAGCATTTTGAAGTGACTGCAGAAGCTAGGTTTTTAAGTACAGTCTGAAATTTGTCATTCGCTTCCTGTTGAGATTTTTCCATCTGTTTTATTTTGAGTTTTAGTTTGGAGATAGTATTATTTAGAATTTCATTTTTATTTTTAAGTGTTAAGAAACAAAAAATATTAAAATTTAGTTTCTCGTTTTAATTCGGATTAGGTATGTCATTAAGAATATCAAAATTTGACATACCTTTTCTGTCGTTCCGGGGAGCTGGTGCTTTAAGTTTCTAGCTGCGATAAAGATAAATTCATCCTCCACTCAAAATGAAAACTCTGCCCTTCTTGTAAATAAAAATATATATTGACATTAATTACAACAGTTACACATCACTATAAGACAAAAAACACAGGTTACATAGTAGAGAAAAAGCGTTCCCTCTTGTTCCTAGTTCAAGTAAAAGTTCGTTCTGTCTTTACGTTGCTCACTCCAATCAACAGCGTCCTCTGGTGGGAGTCACGTGGTTTCTGCTGGAAAAGTATACAGTTCGGAACATTAAGATTATTCATATCAGCTTGGGTAGTGTTTTCTAATTCGTTTGATATTATTTTTGAGTTTCGAAAACACTGGGTGAGCTGTCCGAGCACGAACCATTTTCAACAGGATCAATAATTCTTTTTTAAAGAGGGAGAATTTGATAAATAGTGCTTAAGTTGTGAATAGGGAAAAAATCTTTACAGGCTTCAGGAGTAATGAAAGGGCACTTACCTCCTCTGGTTTCAGCAGTCCAACAACAGTCTATTTCAGATCCAGGTAGCTTGCCATGGTAATCCATAATAATTAAAGTCCCTACAACGAATTTTCGTGAATTAAAAAAATAGTCCTAAAGAACGCACAAGGTTTTAATGGCGCGTAGCTCCCACTAGCGCGCTAACCCACCAAAAGTGGTTAGCATGTGTAAGTCCAAGAAAAAAAAAACAGTTCAAATATTCAGTCCAATTTGTAACAGAGGAAGTCACAAGAAAAAACTTGCATGAAAAAGTCCTTTTGAGAATCGATAGGAACAGATTGTAGTTGGCTTCCAACGCGTGTAAATTGGCTGGGGGAGGGGGGCTGTCGCCGATTTCTGCCGGTCGATAGGGTCAGGAATAGCGTCAAAGGGGAAGTTCCAGATAAGAGCAGCTGAAACGACTTCACTCCAGGGAGTCAGTGGGAAGAATAAATGTTATAATTTATTGAATTTTTTAAAAATTAATTTCAGATTTATTTACAGCTGATTTTAATATAATATCGTATCTGACATATTATTATTTATAAAATATATTAGAATTAATTACTGCAGATCTAAATTTGAAGTAAATATAATTACGGAATAGTGTTTTAAAATTATATAATTTTTTATTCTTTATTGCTGCTTATAGATTTTCAAAAAAAAAAATTATTGATTCAAAAATACAAAAAAAAAAAAAAAAAATTACCAAAAGATTTTATCAGTGAATAGCATGGAAAAATTAATTTTCTACTCCAACAATGAAATCTTTGAAATGAAGGTGGAGAAAATAAAACTATTTCTTGCATTAAATCCTGAAATTCCTTACGATCGAAACTGAGAAAGCCACGATTCCCTGCCGATAGAGTTCTTGGAAAGGTGCAAGTACAAATCGAAATATAATCTAAACTGTTTTACTAAGCAGGAAATGGAAATTTGATCAATCAATGATTCATAGGCATAAAAACATATTGTTACAAAAGTCGTCCTGTGGGTGTAAGATGAAAACAGTCCGAACAAAGAGGATAAGAGAGAATGATGATTTTTTATTCACAAATAGTTTGGAAAAGACGAAACACGTGTGGCAGAACTTAAGAAAATTAGCAATACAGCAGGAAAAATAGCAATTGTACAGGTTATTGACACAACAGAAACAAATATAGCCCTTGTACAAATAAACAATACAAACAGATGACAAACCTCTTGTAATAAGTAATAGTACTTTCATTAACTTTCAGCTCACCAGTTTTCAATCTCTCACTGCCCACAAACTTCAAAATGTTACTTTGCCCTTCAAAAGTAAGAAGCCCCTCACTCTTCTCAACGCTTCCGCGTATTTATTGCTGTCTTCGCTATGTATGACGTCATAGGAAAAATTTCGATTAATCCGAAGCTTCTTGCCAAACAAGATATCGGAAAAACTCGAGCAATTCCGAGAATCTTCAATATGTCGCCAAAATAGTCACTAGGTTTTTCACAGGTCGGGGAATCATTGCTTATCCCATCCCCAGTATGCAACGAAACCTCTGTAAATGTCTCATTTTAACCATAAGAGCAACAGAGAAAATGAATGTCATTGCAGATTCGTAACAATATTTACCTTACAACTGAAACTATGTTATTTCATTCGTAATTTATCTCATATTAACTAGTCGAAATTTAGCATTCTTTCTTTTTTTAACAAATTAACGAAATTTTTTCTTCTAAGACCTGGGATTTACATTTATGTTTCCAATACACTGCCTCTTCACGCTTCTTCACTTTTTAAAATACTTAATCTGGTTTTCTTTCCTTTTATTGTATCAAATTAAATTTTTTTTAGAAAAATACTCTATATCGTTGAATAAATTTCTTGAACTTTTTCCCTGAAAAAGTAATAAGTCCAAATTGCGTGAAAAAATGCATGATATCCAAATTATTTTCTATAAGAATAAAATTATTTGTTCTGCAAAATTTGCATATCGATAAATAAACTTGTAACTAATAGTAGAGGGCGAAGGAGTTTAATTTACGGAGGGTGCATTTTCCTTCCCTAACACGAAGGAAATACCTCATCTCCATAACAATTTCAGGAGCAGTCCTACCAAGTGTACAGAGCATACGTACACGAAGGTGGCCAAGTAGATAGAGTAACCGTGATCACCCTCATCAAAAAACAGGCTTGGCTCGCGGCTTGTCTTTTCCAGGCAAATTGAGTAACAGAAAAAGCGGCAAATCACAACACGTGAATTGTGGCGGCTCAAGTAGGCAGTACATCAATACGAAATTTTTGTGGTGCTCAGTGTTTGATTCTACAGTATTTGTTATTGTTAAAAGCAATAGAAATTTAACCTTTGAGCATGGTAAGGCATTTTATATCAGACTTTTTTAAACTTAATACTAACCTCATTTTCATGTTATTACATGCAATATAATGCATATAATAACTAAATTTTTAAATGTTATATATGAATACAATTTTAGAATAATTATATTTTCGAACTACTATTGTTGTTTGAATTATTTTATTTCTTTTAATCTTTATAAAGGTAGTAAAACCTTGAAAATACACGTATAGAAGGGCTTTTAAAAGTGAAAATATAAAAGGCGATTAAAATAAAAATAAAAATGATTTTTTTTCCCCAAAAAATACTACTATTTTAAATTTTTTTTTTCTTTTCCCGTTGTATTTTGGTAAACCGGAGGGGGCACGAAATTTTCAAACATCCGCAAGTGCTAAAAGTCCTATAATTATGCCTCTGGTTCTTATCTTTCACAATATTTAATATTATCAAAAGGCAGCATTAAAAATTTCTAAATTATGACGAAAAATTCTCAGAAAAATCATAAAAAGCATTTAATGGAAGTTTTATTTTTAAATATCAGTAATAAAATGGCAAAAAATATGGGTGGTTTAATATGGAAATTAAATTAAAATAACAATGTGGAGTGTTACGACCCCATAGTGTTACGACCACAGAGTATTGTGAATAACCAGTGTAGTAAGAATGTTTACACCTATAGATGACTCTGTTAATTTTGTTGCAAGTAAAATAAGAAATTTTGTAGATGGTGTACATAGGGTAGTTCAATAAAGATATTGTACCCGATATATAGCGCTCTTAATTTTACTCTTCAACCTGGAGTTAATATCATTTACTCTAATAATAAAATGATTTTCGATAATATTACCAGGAGTTTTATATAGGAAACGCAAGGCGCAGAAAGGGGAGTCTTTGCAATACGAAGTAGAAGATTTTTCAGAAACGCACCAAAATTACCAAACTGAGTAAGTAACATTCAAACGTGGCAGTCGGCCAATAGAGGCTAATCACATACACGATGAAGGAAAAAAGAATCTTATAAGTAGTGTTATATGGATTTTTCTGCTAAGTAAAAAAATTCTACATACAATTGTTTTTGAAAAAAAAAAAAAAAAAAAAAAAACGAATTCTTTACATCAGTTTCGAGCTCCACTACATAAAAAAAAATCCGATAAATTTTTTACATTAATTGTATTTTTTTAAGAAAAGAAATCTTTACGAAAAAAGTTCCAAATGTTTTTCATGTTTAATATCAAATGTGTTTAAAAAATTATTCACATCAGTTTCTTAGGGTCCACTACATGAAAAAGTTCAAATATATCTTTTACATTGATAGTACTCGCTTTAAAAATACATTCTTTAAAAAAAATGCTGATACAATTTTACACAGTTTGTAATTGATAGTACTTAAAAAAATACATTTTCTATCAAAAAAGTTCCAAATATAATGATATATTCTGTATTAACTGTATTGTTTTTTTTTTTTTTTTATAAAATATAAATATATTCATCAATTTCGAGTTGCTTTCTCTCTCTCTCTACTACATATAAAAAAAAAGCTCTAAATATAATTATATCTTTTTATACTGATTGTATTTTCAAAAATACATCCTTTACAGCATTTTCGGGCTATTTTTCATTACAACTCACTGAAAAGAATGTTTTAAATACTGTTAAAGAAATTAAAATATTAAAGAAACTTTACGCTCTAGATCGGAGGAAAGATGTCATACACGTTCGAAAGAATACTTACAAACATTCAATTTTACATAGGAACTACAAATTTATTATTTGAAGCAATTCATAGTTATTAAAGTTATGAAAACATGTCATTTAATCATAATGAAAAGCTTCTTTTCCGGGGGTTAACTGTCTGTGATAAACACGGGTGCCTCGCCTCCAGGATACCCTAGAGATCCTTCTCTTTTTTCAACCCTTCCTTTGGTCAACCAGTTCTTTCTTTCTTTTTTTTTTCAAACATCTGGATCCCAATTACATCCTGCTAAGTGCACCATAGCTATATCTTGCTCTTGCGCTATGAGCATATTACGCACATTACAAAGATAATTACTGTTTTATCTGATCTCACTAGTAATGTGTCGTGATGAGATACAATATTTTCAATCATTTAACTTTAAAAAAATCAGCAATAGAGAGTCAACGCCTTTGAAGCTGTTTTCTTCTGTTTCGGAACAGATTGAACTGTTCGAAGAGTAAATTAATTTGCTTTTTGATGACAAAGCAAACTTTCAATAAGAAAACATCACGCACTTGAGTTTCGAAATTTTTGAGAGAAGTATTTGACATTTATTGTACCCGAATAGAAAATCAATGTCGGTTAAATAATACAATTAAGATTATTGCTTAACAGATAAATAATATCCGAGTTAATATATAAACGAAGCATCTAAAAATATCTACTACTCCTTTTGATAATAAAAAAATAATAATAAAAATTTGTGTAATGTATTTTATAAAATATTTTTAGTAAAAATAACAAAAACTAGAGGAGTGTTTCGATTGTTTTTTTCCTTCGATATCGTATTTAAAGTACTTTTTGATCACTGCAAATTACCACAGAATTATCTACTCGTATATAGCGAATAATACAAACTTTCGCACGGAAATTGTGTAATGGGATTATAAATAAAAACTTATAAAATACTCTTCAAATTCCAAGAAATCTGCCTTCATTTCGTCTAACCCACCAAACGGATCTTAAGCCACCATTTATCAATGAAGAGCTGAAGAGATAGAATGTATTCTTACACAATGAAAAGGAGCTCTTATTTTCTTTCCCCCTCTATTCTAGCATACAGAGTACCCGCTGTAGCCTAGTGGTCATGGTTTCGGATTCGAGGCTGGCGGTTTTCGTTCAGTCGTGGGTTCGAGTCTTGGTTGCTAAAAACCCGCCGTGGAGCCGGGGTAGATGCACGTTAAATCTATCGAGACACAATGTCCTCCCGAGGCGTGGTGTGGAATTTAGGAGAGGGGGTGCCAGCTCAGTTGTCGACAGTATAATAAATTATATATATATATATATATATATATATATATATATATATATATATATATGGGTGTGTTGGTTTGGAAATTATACCATTCACCACATTTGAAGTAACGATATCCGTCTATTTACGTTAGATACGCAGATGATGATTCAAGCTTTAGTTTGGATGATTTATATACAGATGATTGTAAAATATAAAAAAAACTACAGCGTTGGAGAGTCACTATGCCGTTCTACGTATTAATGCGTAAGGTAATCCTTGATCCTGATCGCCTTCTCGCGGTCAGTATGGACATTTACCAAGAATCCCCTTCGCAAGAGCTGACTGTTAGTTGAAGTCGCCTCCTCGCGAACATCTCCCTCTCTGCCGATTTTGTAACATCGAGCTATATCTGCGCTGCGCCATCTGTTGGTGACGTTGGTATTTCTCACAGCGCTCGGCCATCGACATGTGAGGACCTCCGAACACTAAAAAGCCAAGGAAAAAAGAAAAGAAAACAAAAAAAAACTTAACAAAATACATCACAGAATGTAATTATGCCAAATAAAGTTGGTATGTCTCCTCAGTTCAGGTAGTGACTGAATCTGACCAGAGCCTCATGTTGTCAGACGCAGTGGAAATTGTTGCAAAACCTTTGTGGCATCCCCCTTTTTCAACTTCGTGGCGGTCACGAGGCTTCTTCTTAACCACTCTGAATGGTCCTAAAAATTTGGGTTTAAGTTTGAGACCTCCACCAAATTGAGTACTTTTAATTGCTACCAAGTCATTTATTTTGTAGACTGGAGCAGCTCAACGATGTTTATTATATTAGCGTCGGTTCTCGGCTTGTACTTTAAGAATGTTTCCTTTTGCCTCTTCCCGATTAGTTTCTTTCTCTTGAATGATCGTATTCATGTACTCGTCACCAAGTATTTCTTTAATTTTCAATTAGTCTTGTTTCGCATCTTGACGCCTGCCATCAACTCAAAGGGATCTGCTCAATCTGATCAACTCTTTAGTGGATCTGCTGATGGTGCTGTTGATGATTCTTCGGACGCCAGCAACAAACTTGAGCCACTTCGCAGGATCGTTGATTGACAATTTCGAAAGTACTGGAATGAGAGTTCCATGCATCCTCTCGGTTTGACAGTTGGCTCTTGGCCCACCTATTGTAATTTGTATGTGTTGAATACCTTCGTCTTTACAGTAGTCTTCAAAATCTTTAGAAGTAAAGGCAGACCCTTTGTCAGAAATGAATCTGGAAGGATTTCCAAAGACTCCTCTTTGTACTTTTAGTTTTTGTAATGCTTCAGCCGCAAATGTTCTTTCGACAGGGTAGAACCAAACGAATTTGGTAAATGCATCTACATCTGTAAAAATGTGTTTATATCATTTGTTCATAGATGGTAGAGGACCTATAGAGTCTATATGATAGGTGCTCAGGGGGATATTGTCCTTAGAAATAGGATTTAAAAGACCATCTCCTTTACCTCTTTCCTTATTACAAAAAATGCACTCGACGCAATTCGTGATGATTGCTCTATTTTCTTATTAACGTTTGATAAATGGAATTCTCTTTTTACCAAATCTTTGGTCTTTTGTGCTCCAAAGAGTCCGTTATTGTGGATTCCACGAATAATTTCTACTTCCATCGCTTCTGGCACAACGATAACTTCCCGTCCACCATCTTGCAAGTACAAGACGTTTTCTTGAAAAAACTAATCTTCTCGGCCAGTTTCCAGCAAAGGAACACGCTCGTCAGCTTCTTGTTGGGTGGCGAACTTCTTAGTTATTTCACTTTGGGAGCGAGTAATTAGGTATACAGCATTCCTGCTCAATGAGTCTATATATCTTATCTGCTGATTGGATCTGTGAATGACTTCATCCTCACATTCATCAAGCAAAGGTCCACCTAGCTGTCTTTGGAGTCAGATCATTTACCTGTATTGTCTTGTGGAAAGCATCACAATCTGTGACTATTCTGACTTTGGTCCCTAAGAGATAGTTTCGAAATTTTTTCAAGGTTTTGACTATTGCGAGCACTTCAAGCTCATAACTTAACTTTTCTTGTTGCGATGAAGTCTTTTTACTCATGTAGAGTATAGGATGTAGTTGTCCATCATCAGAGCATTGCAGCAACATTGCTCCCAAACCGTGACTTCTAGCAACTGTACCTAGCTCAAGAGGTTTACCCTGCAGAAAAATATGAAGTACAGGATTTTGACAAAAAAATTCTTTAAAGAGATCAAATGGCTGTTTCTGCATTGGTCCAAATTCAAATTCTGCTCCATTTTGAAGCATATCACTCAGTAGTTTTGTTATTTTCGAATAACTTGGTACAAACTACCTGAAATATCCTGGGAGATCTAGGAAGCTTTGCATTTGCTTAGTATTCTTAGGTTGAGGGAAATTTCGTACAGCACTAATTTTAGATGGAGAAGGGCGAAATGCACTCTCTTCAATCACATAACCCCAAAATTCAATTTTTCTTTTTAGGAATTGGCACCTTTTAAAATTGATTTCCAAACCATATTCTGAGACTACTTTTAAAATGTGTTTAAGTTTTTCTAAACCCTGTTTATCATTACTAGAAAGAATAATAAAATCATCCGTATATATTATAACAGTATTATCTCTTATTAAATCTCTAAATACATTATATATAATTCTTAAGAAAACACTAGGACTAGTAGATAAACCATATGGAGCTTTCAAAAATTCATTTAAACACGCATGACATGTGAATGCTAAATATTTTGTGCTTTTTTCCTCAACTGGAACGTGGAAAAAGCCATTTTTTAAGTCTAAGGTAGAGAAAACTTTTGTGTGCCTTAAACGATCTAATACCTCCTCTATTTGAGCCATGAGAAAAGAATCTTTCACTACTTTTTTATTTAGGTTCCTAAAATCCATTCATAATCAATGAATCCTGTCCCTTTTTTGGAGTAAAAGTATTGGAACAGCGTAATCGGAACAGGAATGTTTAATTATTTCCTTTTCTAGCCGCCCATCTATCTGTTTATCCACATTTTTTTGTTCTACGAATGACATTCGACGTGATCTCTGAGATATCGGAATTTCATCTTTTAACATTTGGCGTCCTGGTTATTTGGTTGCGTTAAATGAAAAAGTATGTGATACTTAGATAACTATTTTTATTACGGCTAATTTAAAATACAAAAGTTGATATTTACAAAATAAAATGCTTGTCGCACTTCTTTCAGCTCATTTTGGGGTGTACGTCGCAAGCTATAAAAATATTGCAATGTCCTTGGACGCGACGTTCTAGTGGAACGTTTTGTAAAGCTCTAAATGTTTCTTCTCTTTGGAAATTTTAGGTCCAATGGAACTGACTACTTTATTTTCGATTCCATTAGAAAAAGAATTAATTTCCTCATTTTGTACATTGGCCACATTATTTAACCTAAGAAGATTGAGACAGTTTGGTGGAAAAATTTCATCCATTTCTAGCTGATCACAAATTACAGTTTCAATTTCGACTAGTTTACAATCTTCATTCAAAGCAAAAGAAAATGTTGCGGTTTCAGCAAAAATTTTATTCCCAAAACAACTTTTTATTTGTATATTACCCGTTTCTGTTTTTGCGGGAAAAAGTTTTTTATTTATGATTATTAACTCACTTGCCGAATCTTTTAGAAATTTATTTTCCCCCGGTCTACGAGAATATCAATGAATTCCAATTTATTGCGAGGGATCCTTTTTGGTGCAGAAATCATACCGGATGTTACAAAATGATTACTCAATTCTTTTTTCATCTTTTTCGAAGTGCTTCGGACAGTTCTTCACGGGAAAAAAAAATGGAAAGATTCTCCCTTCCCTCCGCGGACAAAACAAATTTTATGTGGCTTCTGCGGAATGAGTCATTCTTCCCCGCCTGTTTTAAGTCTTTCGTTTCACAGTGTATTGTTTGATTATGGATTTCAGACAATGATTAACCCCGCGATGGATAAAATAGATCGCATTGACGACCTAATTCAGTTGGCGAAAACCATGTATTACCTTCTCTAATTCCTATTTATTCTTTCGTTTTGAAATCCAAAGCTTCATATCATTTATCTGTAACTATTAAATCACATAACCTTTTAAAATCCCTTTTTACTTCCCTTATTTGACAATAATATTCGAATGTTGGAGTTAACCGAGATGCGATTTGTATATGCGACTCATTAGGTAAGCGTTTTTTAAAGTTACGCAAACATTCTCTGAATTTCTATTGAAATTCAGCAAAAAATAACACAGTTTTTCATTATCCAACAATTCCTCGGTAATTGTATACGTTAAAACATTATTGGCTTTAACCCCTTGCAAATTTAATAGTATCTCGGCCTGTAGGCCATTTGTCACAGCTTTCTCAAAGGATGTAAAAAACAAATGCAATGCCTCGGGTTTCTCAGGAACAGATATTGTTGGTGTTTTAATGCTTTTTATTAAATTTTCGACACTAAGAAGCGCGTTTGTTCTTTCACCAGGCATTGATTGATTTTTTTAATCTTTGGAGCTCAATCTCCTTCTCGAGTTGGGCTAATCTGATTTTTTCAATCTCTAACTCAGATTGATGATTTGCCTCTGTGGTCGTCCGATCCTCCACGATCGATTTGACGACTCCGCGGACAAAATTTTGATCCGTTTTAAATAATTAATTATTCTCTATTAATTTCTTTATGTCACAAATTTTTGCATTGTCTGGCAGTCTCTCCGAGTTCTTCAGCAATAAATTTAAGATATCTTCTTTAAATTATTAAAGATACTCATTTTAAAGGAATTTTTTAGCAAACAGATATAGTGAAGAGAACAAAAGTGGCACAGTACCTGGTTTGAAGTTTAATGAAGGTATCCAGTTTCAGAATTTCGAGCCCCCAGAGTTATGGGTTTGTTGGTTTAGAAATTATACCATTCACCACATTTGAAGTAACAATATCCGTCTATTTACGTTAGATACACAGATGATGATTCAAGTTTTAGTTTGATTTATATACAGATGATTGTAAAATATAAAAGACTACAACGTTGGAGAGTCACTATGCCGTTCTTCGCATCAATGCGCAAGATAATTCTTGATTCTATCGCCTTCTCGTGGTCAGCATGGACATATACCAAGCATCCCTTTTGCGGTAGCTGACTGTTAGTTGAAGTCGTCTGCTCGTGAACATCAGGGCATCTCCCTCTCTGCCGACAGTGTAACATCAAGCTATATCTGCCACTGCTCCATCTGTTGGTATTTCACACATATGTTGGTATTTTTCACATATGAGACATCCTCCTGGACACTGTTAAGTTGTTATCTACGAAATGAAATAAATAGATTGCAGTCCAAGTGGTTTATTAAATCAAGATGATAATACTAGATCTGACAAAAACCCCACTACCATCTGCATGGCTTACACTGCTGGAGAGAAGTAAAAGAGAGTGCTAGATTATGTAAACAGCATATATAGGTGTGGTGGAAAATGGAAACCCCAGAAAAATTTGTGGTCAGACGGCAGAAAAAAGGGACTCTTGATGGATTCTTACGCATGTATAATTGCGCATATAATAGTTTAAAAAAAATTAAAGAAAGCATTAATTATGAAAAAAAAAAACATTTTCTATTCAAATATAGGTTTATAAGTATACAAATGTTTTGCTATTTATCATCGTGTTATGTCACAGAATATGAAATAAAGAAAGGCCAATTCATTTTTACTTTGATTTTTTTTTAAATAAAAGATCACACTGAAATACACATAGAAGATGATGAGTTTATAACTCATTACAATACTTCATAAAACCTATTCTAAAAATTCAATCACAATTATTATGCGTAGAAAGAGAAAATACATATTGACAATTAATATGACAAAATCATATGTGTGAATAATTCTTTGGTAAAAAATTACTGTACAAAGCAAAAAATGTAAATAAATAGCATGCGAAAGCTTTCATTAAGTATCTTACAGATGAATCTCTTAAAATCAGTGATTAACTAATAATTTTCTGTTCCACATACAGTAATACAAAAAGGAAAGAAAAAAAAATTAACACAATAATTTAATTTACATAGTAACTTGATCAATATATTACATACAGAAGGTTTGAAATTCAACATATCCAAACAACAATCAAATTTTTATTTATGCGTCTAATTCGTAAATATAATACAAAAGCATAACTCATTAATATAATGATTCACTTTATAATACCATGAAAAAATACTATTAAATATCTAAACAGCAGATCAGATGAATTTTTTTTAAAAAAGAATATTTAAAAAAAAAAATCTTAATTTGTATTAAATTATTAGAAAATATAACAATATCAATAAAATGTTTTATCATAAAGATTATATGAAACATAACTTTGTATTAAAAACTTCAAAAACTCATGATATGAATTAAGTAAATAGGAAATATAACAATTACCATGAAATATTCTTTTGCAAAGATTATACAAAATAAGTTTGTATTAGAAAATAAAGTCAGCATTCACAAACTGGAGGCTATTTTTTTTTGCATTATAATTTTAAAAAAAGTATAAGAATTTCTTTTAACAAGACAAGATCTGAAATAATCTTATTTGCAAATCTATCCACTTTTTTTTTTTTTTTTTTTTATAAAGAGGAATCAATGATAGTATTTGCATTGGACAAAAGAGAAATATTTTAAATTTCTTCATTCGAATATTTTAATGAAACACTTAAAATGCAATCAAAATGAAATTTTTGATTTACAGGCCACAACCATATATTTACCTACATTTAAGGCTTTTATTAGTTTGGGTTTTCATTGCACTTTGCCTTTTAGGCCAATATATTTCACCTCCCTTGCCTTATGGATTCTGCTCCATTTGTTCCTTCTTAAAAATGCAACATTAACATCATATCAAAGGTTTATTTAATCTTTAAGCCAATATCACAATATTATTCACAACATAAAAAAAAGTCATTATCTAATTAGTTTTTAAATGTTGCAAGCTGGCCATTTTGAAAATCTCTCAAGAATGAACGATGTTTATATTTATATATATACACCTTGCCTTTTTAAAAGTAAAGAAACACCACATTAGAAAAAAACTATTCTGCAAGCATAAACAGTTAATCAAAAAGGCAAATTTTGAAATCAAATACTTAGTTTATAAGATTTTAAAGAATAAGAAAAAACAGGAAAATGAATGAAACATATATGAATATCAAGCTGAAAGTCCAATATGTAAACATTCAATAAATCCAACTTAGCATATAAAAATACTAAAAAAAAAATATTTATAGAAATAACTCTAAAAATAAAAAATAAAGCAAAAGTATTGTTAAGGACAACTATTTGTATGAAAAATATTGAATTATACTTTTCTTTTTCTGAATCAAAAATAAATGTGAACAACAAAATTTTCAACAACTGGAAAATATAATTCTTATTTTTGGATACACTGTAGACAAAATTTTAACCACTGAAAAACTGGATGAAATTTACCAAGAAAAAATATTTTAGCTCTTGTTTAATTAAATAAATATATTCAGTTAAAATATATAGCAGCACACAAATTGTTAAAAAATTCAGTAAAAATTTCCTAAATGAATTTTCTATGAAACAGGATATTTGATCAATTTTCATACTAAACAATACTTGCTGTTTCTCCTTTGTTACCAAATCAGCTTCTACAGTATATATCACACACAACCATTTAAATTAAATTTTTTAATTTTTCATAAAAAGTTATTAACTTATGGGGTAAGATAGCAACTTAAACTTAAGTCTTTCCATCTTTTTCACATAAAAATAGCAATTGATATGTTTCACTTTAAAAAGTTTATAAAATTGTCAAAAATAGCACAATAACATGCATTACCCTGAAATGAACTGCAATGAAACTTGTGCAGTTTATACATTATAACATTAGAAACTTTACAACTTTACTTGGTTGGAGTGTAGTTGAATCTCCACCCTTGATGATGAAAATTTAGTTTGGTTTCACAAAAAAAAATTGAGTCTTTGCCAACAACTTGCAATCCATTTTTGACCTCATAATGAGAAAATCTTAAGTTTTTCAACACACAGTTGAATAATTCAATACAACTTTGTGTATGATTAAAGTACCATGAACTATTCAAAAGAAATATTTTGCACTTAAAAATTGCTACATTGCTAATAAATGACTTACAAGTAAAAGTTAAATTACAAAGACACAAGTTTCATTCATTAATGTAAATAAATTTGAAAATCTATGCAGCAATCTACAGAAACACTTAAAAAAATCCAAACCATCTACTTATGAATTTAATTGACAATGCAAGATGATCTAAATGAGCTTCTTTCTACAGGTTCCTCAGAGCTTTCAGACGATGTATCTTCTTTCAATTCAGTATGCAAATTCTTTGTATTTGTACTTTGTTGAGATTCAGGTACTTGGAGATCAGATGTTGGTTTTGAGGAATCACAAGTTTCTTGTGAATGTACTGCTGCCGAGGCGAAATCACAAATTTCTGTAATATTTTGTGCGCTTTCCGTTTCTATATCTCCAGAAGACATGGTTTCGGCTCTCTCCGTTACAGTAGTAGCAGTTTTATCCTTTTCAGAAGGTTGTTTCTCTGCTTTATGAGTAGTATCCATATCACTGTCCGAAGATTCGCCTATGGATTCTAAGAAAAAAGAAATGTCCTCGCATTTAGCGATTTTGGATGAAGATCGAGTTCTGAGTTTATTTGTTTTCAATCTATTAACACATTTTTTCGCTTTTAGTTTCCGTTTTTGAATTTTATTTTCAGTCGGATCGAAATGTAGGTAACGTTTATATTTTCGCACTGAAGTAAGAATTGCAGCCCCATCTTTTGATTTCCGAGGCTCCTCAAAAATAGTTTCGAGGTTTTTTTCTTTTGGTGGAACGAAATTCTTATTTTGATACAATTCTTCAATGCTTAGTTTTTTATCCCTTTTCGTCTTCTTCTCAGTCATGCTGGATCAAACACTGACGGAATCACTCCAAGAGCACAACATAGTATTATAACACTCGCGCCTCAAACATTTTCGTTTTTGGAACAGAAGCGTTTCTTTACTTCATTTTACTTAACATAGTTTAACTGTATGATGCCAATATCAGGAACACTAATTTTTATATAGTTAGTCTCTTTTCATATAATACTTTAAATATTACTTCGCATAACTTTTCCCATAGAATATTTATACTACAAAGGAAATCTTTTTTAATTTTTTAAAATTTATTCCATTCCAGTGACTTCCAACAAACTACAACTTTGAATGCATTTCTAACATAAGCAAAAGTAACTTTAAATACCAAAGGGATTATAGGGATTTTTTTCTAAATCAATCAATCAATCATATGTAAATATCAAGATGTATTAAGATTTCTATTGTGATAAAATGTAAATCACTAGCTTAATTTTTCAAATATTGTGCATAAAAATTAGTTAACTTCAACCAAAATTTTCTCTGAATCTCCTTTATACTTTCAGAATTAATAGAGATGGATTCTATTCTGAGTTACAAGAAATCTGGTGATGATTTTTACTGTTTATTGAGATGTGATGAATCTTCAAACGTAAGCTCGAGATTTGTTTGAAACTTAAATTTATTTACTGAATTTTAAATAACTTTCATTGAAATTTTTTTTGTGATTTGTAAAAATCTTTTGTGTTAGAAATATGTGTTTTATTTCTCCTATCAGTACTAAATTTTATATATCAGTTTCTTTTAAAAGTTTAATTCTCTTCAATTATGGATAGTACGATGTTAATAAAAACTAAACTCTTCAATTATGATTTCTTATATTCAGAAAAATGCATACCTTTTATCGAATTTAGTTTATGTTGGCCCCAATTTTGTTAATTATATGTCAACAAGGTTGTTTGTATTTGTTGACAACTTTCCAAAATTAATGTCATCAATTAAAAAAAATATAATGAAGGGGAAGGTAAACTATAGTAATAGTGATCCTGGAGCAGAAATAATGTTCCATTAATTGTATCTTTAATGCTTTTTATATACCTGTTATTCAAACCATCATATCATTGAAATTTTTTCTCTTACACTTAAGTAAGTCTTATAAGTATTTATGTAGTTTTAATTCTGTAAACTTGGTTTAAGATGCAGTACATGCATGAATGTCAAGTAAGGTTTTTTTTTTAAATCCAAATTAGTAAGTGCAGTATTTTGGCATAACATGGCAATTGACATACTCAAAATTGACATGAAAAGTCTTGTCTCTCCTTCCTTCCTTTCAATAAGCTATCAGTCCTGGAATGTAATGCATCAACTCCTTAACTTCATTTTAAGGATACTTTCTATGTATAGATATGTTGTGTAGTCTGACAAGAATTCCCAGAGCTGATACAGTATTCACCCAGATTAGCTCAATTTTGGTTTTTTGGGTGATGAACAATTTCATGCCATTATCTCTTGCATATGATTTGTCATGCAGATCATGACAAGTTTTTGATGTGATGTATATATGTGCATTGGTTAAGTTTAGTTAGTTTGTAATTATTTGTTGAGTTTGTTAGGTTCAAGTGAAGTAACGTGTACTCCTTGGTGATTGCCTTTCGGGTACAATAATGATTTAAATGTGGTGATTTAGGTTATACCTCCACTTTTGATTAAAAATTAGCATTTGTCTTGTGGTATCTACTTTTAATTGCTATTCTTTATAAACTCCACATGATTTTTATAAAACTGCAGACCACATTTTTAGAATAAGATTTCTTTTTTTTAACCATTTTTGTTAGATCAAGGTTTGTTGTTTGATAGTTTTGTGGATTGTTGGTAGAATTAAATAAAAAATGTCAGAAAAATACAAGTTACGTTTATATATATATATATATATATATATAATTTGGAAAGAAAGGGCTACAAAATGAATGTGTTATGGTGATCGATGAATAGAATTAATTGTGAATTAGGTTGAATGTTCGGTTTGCAAGAATGACGTACATTTGGTTGAGAAAAAGGAAATGTAAGATGGGAGTTTGAGAAGGCCAAAGAGAGAGGAATGTATGCACGTGGAGCTCTATAAAAAATTGGGTATTTCTCCATTTTGCTGGCACAAATCTCACCAGGCAGACTTTATTTGTGACAACAAAAAGTAAACAGATATTCAGTTGGGTGTTGGTTGTATCATTTTTAGCGAACTTCATCACTTATGCCAGCAAAATGGGAAAAGTACCAAAAATTGCTTCATGGAACACACAGGTATGTGGAGAATTTGATTAGCACCTTGTGGAGTTCATGTTGTGATAAATACATAAAACCAGCAGTCTACATGAAAATTTTAACATTTTGGCTTCTGTAATAAAACTTATCGAAGAACTCTCTCAAAAAAAAAAAATTGATGCATTTTTGTCAAATTCTTTCATGACGTACCTGTTAATTGTAAAAATTAATGTGTTACATATGTATTGCTATAAATGTAATATTTATGAATTATTTTTTTTATGTGTAACAATTATTTGTAAAGTAGTTGTAGAACTTAATTATAAATAATTGTAATAATTTGTAATTTTATTTATTTATTTGCTTATATTACAAAATATAGCTTTAAATTTTTATTCTTCATAATTTTGATTCTAAATGTAAAAAACTGTGTTATTCTTTATTACTTATGCTTAATTATTGTTAATTATTCCATAAAATTACTATCTTATTATTTATGTTTTAATTTGCATATCATTCATGTTTTCTGTTAGATTTTGGTTAAAATTTCATTTATGACACCATGATGTCATTTATTATGTTCACTTCTTTGACAATCTTTTTTCCAAGTTGGCATTTTTTTCCGAAAGTCAACAGGGGCCACTCAATACTTTGGAACCATATTGAGTATAACCATAATTGAGACTCTATCTCAGATGGTTCAGTTATTTAAATCCCACTGCTGTCATGATAGTAAGAGCAAAAGACATTATTTACATATTGAGAAATATCAAGGTAATGTATTTTTTCTGCTGGTCATGGTAGGAACTCTTAAAAACCGCTGTGGTTAACCTTTTGAGGACTCCTGGCTGATCTAAAGGCCAAAAGGCACAGACCCTTAAAAGACGGCGTTGGCCGGTGTAGCGGCCAGGCACTGCTTTCCCCTCTAAACAGCTTTTGAATCAACATGAGGCCTATTACAACCCCGGAACATCATTTGCTTGACCGGGTTTTTTTGTATTCAGAAGGGATGGGGATAGAGTTCCCTCTTTCACCCATATCTAGAAATCCCTCTTTTTTCCCTTATGCTCAAATTCTCACTAGCGGTGATTGTTTACAAAATGTCCCACACTAATTAAAATCGTTATAGTAGATTACATATTTACCAATCTGTTCCTTTTGCTTCAATTAGACAATTTTTTTATTTTGATTTGCTTACATTCGTATGCATAAGAACTATAAAAAAATCTGTAAAATCATTACATTAATACACCTTTTTACCTTTTTTAAATAATTTTGCTTATAATATATAACTTTATTCCTTTTTTGTATTAAATAAATTCTGTAACCTCGATTTTTATCGTATAAAAATTTCTAACCTAGAATAAAATTAATTTGGTTGTTAAAATATGAAATTATTGGATTAATGTGTTGAACTTAAACAATATTTAATTATTTGGAAATAAATTTTTAATTTCTAATATGTGTTCCACTTTACTTTATTATTCAAATAATTATATATATTAGTATTATTAAGAAATATATGTTACATAAAAGTTTTATTTTCAAAGTTTATTCAAAAAAGTGTTATAACTTTAACTGGTGATTTTTTTTTTTTTTTTTTTGTGATTTTTTATTTTACTTTTTTCATACTAAAGATTATAATTACATATTTTCTTAATGAATGTTTTTTTTAATACATGTATAGCTATGCATCTGCCTGATTTAAAAAATACCTCAGTTCTACATTGTTATTAATTTTTATACCTGTAAAACTACTTAAAAATATTTTTGTGGAGAATTTGAAGCAATTTTGGCTTTCAGTTTTTAATGAAAATTTGTGCATTATTACACATTCTATTGCTGTACAGAAATGTATTTTTACTGTTATCCTACTTTATGTTTAATGGAAGGCAATTTTTTAAAATTTTGTATCAAAACATCAACAAAAAAAAAAACTTTAATCGTATATAAACAACAAAAAATGAAAAAAAATATTTGCAACAAAAAAAAAATTACATAAATATTTGTTATAGATTTTTAAAACCATCCATTTTAGTCTTTCGAATTTATAAAAGGCAAGAAACAAACTTCGACATTTTTTACTATGACAATTGATGTATAAAAGTTGAATCTTCGAAGCATAAAACAAAAACTATTAATTCCGATATTTTCTCTTTCAAATTTGTAGAAAAATGAATATTACGAGTTCTTCAGCATAAGAAAAATGCCCCAATTTATATGAAAACCTTAGAATCAAGGATGAAATTTTTGCTTTTGTTATATTTTATACTTTAACACATGGATCAATAAGTCCCGAGACTAACATTGAAAACAACATTTTTTTTGCAAAATTTTTTTTTTATTCATCAACATAATCACCTTTTAGGGTGATACAATCGTTCCAACGCTTTCCCAATTTTTCAATACCATGTTTATAAAAAAAATTATCTTTCGCTTCAAAATAAGCTTCAGTTTCAGCAATGACCTCCTCATTTGAGCCAAATCTTTTTCCCTGGAGCATTTTTTTAAGATCAGCAAAGCGCCAGTAGTCACTGGGGGCTAAATCTGGCGAGTATGGGGGGTGGGGAAGCAGATCAAAGCCCAATTCGTTCAATTTTGCCATTGTTTTCATCGACTTGTGGCAGGGTGCATTGTCTTGGTGAAAAAGGATTTTTTTTCTCTGCATGTGCAGTCGTTTTTTTGCGATTTCCTCCTTCAAACGCACCAGCAAGTCAATATAATAATCACTGTTGATCTATTTACCTTTTTCGAGGTAGTCAATGAAAATCACGCCATGCGTATCCCAAAAAACTGACGCCATGACTTTGCCAGCTGACTGCTGCGTTTTCGGACGGCTTTCGCCAGCTGTGCGCCACTCAGATGACTGCCGCTTCGACTCTGGAGTGTAGTGATGTATCCATGTTTCGTCCATGGTCACGTAACGACGCAAGAAATCTTTTTTGTTGCGAGTAAATAGCGATAAACAGCTTTCTGAATCATCGACTCATTGCTGTTTTTGTTCCATCGAAAGCAATCGCGGCACCCACTTGGAAAAAACCTTTTTCATGCTCAATTTTTCATGAAGGATAGTAAATACACTTCCATATGATATCTGTGTCATCTCAGCAATCTCACGAAGCTTCACTTTACGATCTTTCATTATAATTTTTGTCACTTCACTCACATTTTCCGGTGTAACGGCTTCCACAGGTCTACCCGAGCGTTCCGCGTCATTTGTGTCGGTACGACCACGTTTAATTTTGGCAAACCACCGACAAATCGTTGCTTTTGATGGACAAGAGTCCGGGTAACATTTTTCAATCCATTGTTTCGCTTGCACGGTGTTTTTACCCATTAAAAAACAATGTTTTATCAGAACACGAAACTCAGTTTTTTCCATTTTTTAAACAAACTACAAAACGACTTTACTCCAACCTCGGTAACTCAGCTGTTTCTGGTCCGATCGACTTAAAATTTTAACACGTTTCAAGCAAAGGTTCGTACTCTAGAAAGACCTGGTTACTGGTTTACTATGAGCGCCATCTCTGGGTTAGTCTCGGAACTTATTGATCCATGTGTTATAAGTTCTACAGTGTTGAATTTCAAGATTTTTCGAAACTTAAAGAAGTTTTTTTTTAAAAAAATTATTGTAAGTTTCTTTTGTAATAATAATTACGAAAAATTTTGCAAAATGCTCTAAAATCTATCTGAAAAATAAATATAATCAGAAAGTAGTCTTTCAAATAGTTATATTGAAATAAAAAAATGTGTTTGTTCTCTCTTTTTTTTTTCCGCCTATTTATTCATGTGTCACACTTTTTATGTACAATAATACAAAGAAAGGAGTGTTCGGGTGCGCTCAAAGGCTATTGAACGTTTGAAACTCTGAATAGAGAATCAGATGGCTCTTGTAAATGAACATGAAAAGCAAGTTGTAAAAGATTCTATATCGACAAAGAATGCTTCTCCCTCTTGATTATTGATGATTCTTTCAGGTTTTGGTCATTATTGATTATCATATGCCTTTTTGGTGTAATAAAACCTAGAAATGCACATCTGCCTTCTTGTAAATCTTCAAGGTTGCTTTCAAGTAGCTGGAAAATTATTCTTCCGTGGTTCTTCCTTTTATTGCCGTAATACAGCTTTAGAAAGTGCATTTCCTTTCCTATTAAATTGTCGGACATAGGATAAATAAAAACTATGTCAACCAACTTAAAAGAAGGCCCTCTTCTACTCTGCGTATGTTATCAGGAGAATGAAAATAACTGATATTGTGTTAGATTTTGAGAGATGAGGTAAAAAGGACCCAGTCACTTAAGGGACTGTCCAAACAAAGCAGGGTGGGAGTGGGGTAAAAAGGCGATACTTGAAGCTAGTCTTCCTTTGTTTTGAAGAAAGTAAAGAAAATTGTTGTGAGTTATCTGTAAGCTGACTGAGGAGTATGTGCGTTGAGAAGGAAAGGTCTTTGTAATTATTTTGAATGTTGATTGAAAGAGTTGGCCTCGTATGAATGTATTGGTTCTATCTTAAAGCACAAAATCACACACAAAAATTGGTTCATCGTCACACTAAAATCACAGCAGTATTCTTAGAATTTAAGCAATGTTATGCAATTCTTTTGAAATTTTAAATAAAAAGTAAAGATTATTCAAAGGCTAAGAATATAACTTTTTGTATGAAAGGTGAAAGAAAAGTAAGAAGCCCCAGCATATTGTCATTACTCGCAAAAGAAACCATTAAGTTCAGTTAAGAATAATATATTCCTTTTATATAAACAAGTTTGCCTAGGTACATGAAGCTCCTCGGCAACTTAAAAATGTTTGTAGTCATAATATTTTGTCTTTGATATCAGCTTATTGTTTGCGTTTTACTAACAAGTATTCTAAAACTTCAAAGCATTTTCTATTTTTCACTAATGAGAACATTTTAATACTTTTGGAAAAAATATAATTTCAAATTTCTTATGAGTATTTAAAGAATTTATTTTTAGGTACACATAGGTAAATTGATAAATTATCAATATTTCATTTACAAGTAACGTAAGGGACAAAGTAATAAGATGGACCTCATATTTTAAATGACGATCAAGTAACGAGAACGATAGCCGAGCTAGAGTGCCTACTTCTAATTTCCACACCATGGCAAAGTAAGGATTTTGATTTAATGCCTATCAGCTCTGCTACATGACAGAACCCCTAATAGTGACCATTTTTCAATAAAAACATGTGGAGACTACAATGTGGCACCATTTAACAAGTGCCAACATTTATAGCCTTAGGATATTCACATTTTATAGCATAATGCGAAACACCTTTTTTTAATGGTTTTGCTGGTTTTACTTTTTAATGGTTTTGCTTTTTATTCATCTCATTTATTTGCCACAGTAAATATTTTATCATAATTTTCAGCATATATAGGAAGAATTAGATCAAAGGAAAATAAAGTTTTAATTTTTGAAAAATACTTGTGAATAAAATTTAGACTTAATCCTAAAATTCATTGAGTATTATGAATTCTAATGTATTACAATATAATGGATTGTGGAACAATAAAAAATGACAATTATACATCAAATCTATCATTCCTTTATGGAAGATATATAAGAAAATTCTTAAGAGGATTTAAATTCTTAAGATTTTTCTGGCATGTTCTAAAAGAGAAAAACAATTATAAATTGAGTATCATTGAAGTTTCCAAAAAACATAGTTGATTTATGATGATATGTCTATTGTCATACAAATGCTGTGAATACTTATAAGCGCTTTTAAACTTACTTCATTATCGATTTGAGAAAGTCTGAATTTTATGAGAAAGTCTGAATTTTACATTATAACATAAAAAGACATGATCAACAATTTTGCTTTTTATTTTATTTTGTATTATTGATTGTAATTACGTACAAGTTATAAAGAATTATATCATTTGCTTCTTATTTCTAATTTGATTATTTTAAGTTTTATCACCAGGTATGTACCAAATTCCTGCATTTAAAAGAATTAAAAATGAATTTAAAACATTTTATATCTATTTTAATGAATTTACTGAAAATCAAAATATAAATAAATTTTACTTGAATAAAATCAATTAAATTTGGTTTAGTTTATTGTCTGTACCTTTGTCTACAATGAAATAAGCGTTTAATTTTTTATGCAATGCTTTATATTATCATCACTGTTTTGTGCTATTTCTGTCAATGCTCTTAATAATATTGTAGAGGAAATCTAGGTGAAAAGCAGCTTAAATTGTTAGAAAATAATTTCTTTTTTTACAAATAAAATAATTAAATTTCTCGAATTTTCTTGAACTGAAATCATAAGTAATTACTACATTGGATTCTCCAAGAAAATATGTTTCCCTAAGAAAGGGAGACTCTTCGTATTTAAGGACTTTCTAAGCGGCGAACATCCCCATTGATCAGTGGGAGGTTATCAACTATCCTGCTTCTTTTGTCCGCCGATGTATGGTACCTTCAATCAGCGACAAAAAAGGGGGAAGTAAACATCATTGGAAGCACCGTCCTGAAGAGCCTTTTCTTCAAAAAAACCGCCATCTCCAAAAGGTTAAAGTCGGGAATAGAGTGTCCCCTAGGTGATTGGCGACTTTTTGTGGCGACAATTATTTAAACATAGCAATTTGTTATGGTAACCTTAAGAATACTCAATGCTTAAGTCACGCACATTTGGCGACTTATCTAGGAGTTAGCCAAGTTTCGTCGCCAATCGCCCTATTCCCGACTTTAACCGCAACAGTCATGCATTATCTATGTAATATTTAAAAATTCTTTTTTTTCTTCTGACATTTGTAGACTGAACAAATCTTGGCAGAATACAAAGTTTTGTCTTTAAAGTACCATCCAGATAAAAACCCAGGTGATCCTAATGCTGGTAACTATTTGTATTTTGTCTATTATTACGAAATGATATTTGTTTTCTATAACTGTTTTTGTTGTTTTGAAATATATAATTTGTCTCAATTTTTCTTTGTTTAGTTGAAAAATTTCAAAAATTAAAGAAAGCCAAAGAAATTTTAACTGATGCTGAAAAACGTTCATTGTACGATAAATGGCGTAGGTGCAATTTCTCTATGCCTTTTGAACAGTTTTTGAATTTGAGCAAAGCTGCTCATACAGTAAGTTTTTATTCCAGTTCTAAACAGAATTATCTATGAAGAATTGTTAAAAAGTTTTATAGGTATTTGTTTGGTACTTAATTGCAGTGATTTTTTTTGGCATTAAATATACTGTGTTGTCTGTTGCTTTTGCTTTATTTTATTTATTATTTTTTTATTACCTTACATATTAATCTAGGAAAAAAGCTTTTTTTTGTGTAAAATCTTGCAACTTAATTCGTATATAACAATTAATTTACATTGCTTGCTCAAAAACTTATAGAAATTGACATTTATCAGATAATTCAATGAACAAGATTTTCTCATTACAAAATTTGGTTCTCTTTTGATACCAAAAAAATTCACTAATTAAACTGCCTGGAATCCACTGATAAGTACCAAATTTTCTCTTTAAATCTTTGAATTTTTTTTTTTTAATGTAATATAATTTTCTTCAATTTTCAAACAACCTGTATTGCAAAATTTACTATGAACCCCATCCCAGCATTATTTTGTTAAGAGAATTTCAAAATCTGTTTAGTAAATTTAATTGGGAATTCTTTTGAAAACATTACTAGTGAAAGGCACCATTATAATCGCAGAAACAAAATACTGAAAGTTAAAGAACAAAATTATTTTTTACAATAGTCACATTGTAATTAATCCTTTTAATTGCTTAAACTTGCTTCTTATTCTTTCAGTCAATTCACTGGGCTTGTAAAAAACAAAAAGATTTGATGTTAGAAAATGTTTGTAATGCAAGTGAAACAAATCTTTGCAACCAAACATGTAATGTAAGCGAGTCATATTCCTGTAACCAAACTGTTGGTAAGTATAACCATAATTAAACTATATTTGAAGTTTAAGTACTTTTCCATTAAAGGTGGTCGTTGGCATTGGTTAATTTTTTTTCTTTCTTTTTTTTTTGCCAAACGGGTACAATCTCAAGGGCAGCCACAGTAGTACTGCAATGGGAGAAAAGTGAATTTGCACAACACAATTTGGCGATTTTTTATGGCCCCCTTTAACGGAAAAGTACCGAAGTTTATGTTTGTTTACTGATAGTGATTGAAATTAATTTTTCATGTGTTGATTTTTTTTATTTATCATGTTCTTTCCCCCATTTACAGAATTAACAAAATATAAAAGCATATATATTATTTGATTATAGTTGTGTCATAATATTATATAATTAAAGTTAAAAGATTTTGAAAAAATGAAGTATTTCATCTTCACAAAGCTTTATTAAGAAAATATTAAAATATACAGTCCATATAAATGAACTTGACAATGATTCATTATCTTATAAAACATTTTATTCATTTAAATGTGTGAGCAATACTTTGAACATGAAATAAATAATAAATTTTATAATCATTACATGTTTCATAAGAATATTTTTTATAATTTTCATGCCTCATGATTCTAGGCCATATCAACGGCATTGCTTTCAAGAATTCATCGAAATCATTTTTTTTTTTTTTTTATTTTAAAGAGTACATGAATCTAAAAGCATTTATGAATGATATTTTGGAACCAGTTTCCAACACAGAGGTTCTTTATCTTTTTGCATTGCACCTATAAATTGTTTTGTCTTTAATATACAACTTCACATTGCAGCCGTTTTCATAGACATGTTTGTCTGGTAAATGACCTTCTTAAAAAATTATGACCTCCATGTCATTGTTTGGTAAATTAATTATTGATAATTGCACATGTTTTTTAAAAAAATAATCGATTTGAAATAAACCAGATTGAAATCGGGAATGTTAATGAACAAGCAATATGTAGTTGTTTTTTTCATATACTTATTGTTCCACCTCACATATGGTGAGATTTTATCACCTACCTTTGTGATACATCTTGGTTGCTTGGAAATTCATTATCAGGTTGCTGTAATAGGATGTACTTAAATTATTATTTTGCATTTTTTAACTTATATATATTTCTGTATATTGGAAATTTATTATATATTGATAATGTTCTTCCATTGTTCTATTTGAAATTCTGTGAATTTTATATAATATTAACATTTAACCATTGTTTCATTTATTTTCTGTTTAAAATTTAAATAATTTTGTCCATTTCATTGTAATATAAAATTAAAAATGATAAAAGAGTGATATAACATAAATATTTAAATTTGCTTGAATTAGTTTCTAAAATATTTGGATTTTGGATTTATTGTGAACTAAAAAATATTTAATCATGCTTATGTATTAGTTTCTTTCAGATTTTTTTAAATTTTCATTTTCAGTATGAAGCATTAATTTCCATTTTAGCTTTATGAATGGTAGTTCTTGCTTTCATGTTAATTTTTTAAATATATCTTCTGATCTTGGCATGTATTTCCATCTTGGTTTTGAGATTTTCTTTCCCATTTAAAGTTGGGAAAGGGAGCAATTTTATTTACTTTAGCATGCACATTGATGTTTTTTTAAAAATATATTATTGTACCTTGGAATTTTTAATTAATTATTTGTATTATACGTAGTTTTATTCTCTTGGATCTTGGACATTAAATGTTTATTCGGAAATATGTACTTCATGTAGTGTAATATATATTTATTAATATCAACATTCAGTCTAGGCAAGGTTCCAAGGATCTCCTTTCCTTTTTTATTTATCTATATCAACATTCTTTTTTGGTATACTGCTTTTCCTTGTTTGTTTGGTTTTATTAATGTTGCACTAGAAGCAGCACAAGGGCTATTGGTGACTGACCTCTTAATTTTTAGCCATGGTCAAATGATGAGGATGACATATGAGCTGGTATCCCCCTCTCTTATCTTCCACATCGTGCCAATGGGAGGACTTAGGGCCCCGACCAATTTAACATGTTTCAGCCCCAAATTAATCTTCTTTACTCTATTTTGTGTTATCTTATGTGATTTCTTTTTTTACATTAAAGTTTTTTGCTTCTTGGAGATATTTTTTTTTTTTTTTTTTAAATTTCTTTCCACAAAATTACATATTGAGCTTAATGTGACAATGTTGTTCTTTGAATGTTTCCAACAAATCAAATAAAATAAGTTTACAACTATCAGTTAGCCAAACCATGAGTCCAACATCTATATTTTTCCTGTAGTATATAATTATAGATATATAGTACATGAAGAATATAATTATTTTTAACAGTTGCCATATATAAAACACATAATTTCATTCATGGTTATAAACCCATGATAACGTGACGCTATAAACTGTCTTTATTAAAAATTTTCTCATGATTCCTTGCTTTAAGTAAAAAAAGGGGGTGGAGAAAATAACTTCTAAAAATATTCCTAGTTCTGACCTTGATAGTCTTTCAATGAAATTAATGATAATACAAACGTTTTACATAAAAGTATTTTACATTAAATGTATTAATTTGTAACATTTAATTTTGTTACACATTAATATAGCATATAACATTAAGAGTTATGCTTACAGGATATCAATAAAGGATTAATCAAAACAATTATTTACTGTAACAAAGCAATTCTTTGGAAGACTTATTTATGATAGAGATGTCTATTGTATCTGCCTGGTATTTTTCATACAATTTATTAATTATTTTTATTTAGACCCTGAAGGAAGAGAAAATTTCTGTAAGAACAAAGCTTGGGAAAGAGATCCAGCCAATGAAGTTCTTCGAAAATTCCGTAACTATGAAATCTGAACGTCTGATGAGTTTCTGTATTCCATATGCCAGTGTATTCTATGGATACTTTTGAAATAGGCTTAGTTGTTTTAATACGTAGTATTATATATATCTACTGTTTTAATTATTTGTTTTATACAAGTTTTACTATCAGTAACTTTACCCCTTAGCTTTTGTAATGCATTTCTCCCCTCTGCCCCCCCAATTATAACAGAATTAAATCTTAAATTAAAATTATTTTTATTCAACTTAAAAAGTTGTTTTATTTGCTTCGTAACATGTTTACATAGGTTATATATGTATGTGCATTTATATTTATGTAGGATAGAAAATATTAATAAGTTATGGCTATTAACTTATGTAATTTAATCAAACTTTTATACCCCTCCCTAAATATGGTGAACAGCTATGAGGCTTAAGGATTAATATTGATATAATAATTACCTATGTGTATTTTAATCCTTATGAAAATTGTTCTAGCCTTGCTCAAAATGAATGACAATTTGATGCAAGACATATTTTTGATAATATTACAAACTTTTGATGTAATTGATATGTTTTTGAATGACAACTGAATTACATTTTTTTAAAATTAAAAGGTTGCTCTTGAATTCAGACAGCATCCAAAGTAATATTTTTTTAAAAAAAATATTGGTTTGTACTAATTATCAAATAATTCATGTTGAATGTAACAAGTATGCATTTCTAAGCTTACAAAAACAACTGGACAATATCACCAGTTAAAAATTATTACGAGCATATATATATATATATATAATCTTTTTGGAATAGTAAGATCCAGTAAAAATTTTAAAGGTAGATTATCTGGAAAAAATCTGAAAGTTAAGTTTGAAATTTAATTATATATATTTTTCAATTATTTTCATTAGTTTTGAATTGGCAATCATATTTAATTACTATATCTTTCTTTCAAAATCTGTGTTTATGAATTTTCATGCAAATAACTAACTATAGAGTTATCTACATCCTGAATTATTGCATTATGATAATCGGGAAAACAATTTTCTCGATCTAAAAATAATGCTAAGGATTGTGAAATCTGTGTTAATTATTCAAAGTATTTTAAGAACTCCCTCTGCATTGAAGTGATTGTTCCATTAAAAAGAACGATGCTTTTTCCTGCTCTGTCACTAATTTCAGACGATAGTGTAATTTATTAAGTAGAATATAACTTTATTGAGTATAATAAATATTTATTTGATATATACATATATATATATTATAATAATACATGTTGTTTAACCTTTACAATTATTTATTACTGTAATTTTTTTTTCTGGAACAATTAATGAATTATGGGATTGTATTTTGAGATTGAAGCATAGCCTTTTTTATGTGTGGCAACATGTTATTATTTTCTCCATCAACCTGAATAGTGTATTCCATGACCTGCTGCAAAGTCCAAAAAGCATTTAATTTTTCTATATTTAACACATTGAATGAAGTATAAACAGTTTGAATAAGTTGGTCTATGGTGGTAAGAATGATATTGCAATGTTTGTAAGATTTCAAAGGATCCTAAATCCAAGATGTTGAAGTGTTAAGGTTGTTTGAAAGTTGACAGTGCAATTGGATGTTCCATCTTTAAATCCCTTGAGGGGGATTCATTAAATTATTCCTTTTTAATGTCCATATCTGTAATATATTCTTTTCTATTATCTTTTTTCAGATGTATCAGGTTGAGTAATAAGTTTTCCACCAAAAAATGTTCAAATGATACGTACAAAAATAGTAAAGCTAATGAGGATAGTAATCTATTATAGTCTACCAACGTTTCTGCACCTTTCCAATCCCTTCTGCAAATAATTATGGTAAACCTGAGTCTAGAAAAAGACTGACCTTATTTATGACCTCCTCATTTGAATTGAAGATTGCTCCATCAAGATGCAGCTGCAGATGTGAAATCAGATAGAAATCCGAAAGAACTGTGTCTGGGTTATTTAGTGAATGTTGCAACAATTCCCACTCCAGATTTTAGAGTGTCCATTTGGTCATTGCACTAACATGTTATGTTGATGTGAGTGAACCACCTTTCTTCTGATCTCATTTCTTCGTTTTCCCTGAGGGCCAAGGTAGCCTAGTGGTCAAGGTCGTGGATTAGCAGCCAGCGGTTTTCGTTCAGTTGTGGGTTGGGTCCTTGGCCGCCAAAGAACCACTGTGTAGTTGGGGTTGATGCACGTTAAATCTGTTCGGGGCCCAAAGTCCTCCCGTTGGTGTGGTGTGGATGTTAGGAGAGGGGGTGCCAGCTCAGGTGTTGTCCTCGTCACTTGACTGTGGTTCAAAATTACGAGGTCCATCGCCAATAGCCCTCGTGTTGCTTCTAGTGCGACGTTAATATAAACTAAACTAAACTTCGTTTTTCCTGAATGGCATCATAAATGGATTAACATGTTGTATATCGCACTGTTGCTAGTCTGTCCGCTTTTCAGATTTTCTTTGTACATAATTGATGGACTATTTCACCAGAAACAGATAAGCACCTTCTTATTAGTTCTGGTTCATCTTGCAACCAAACCTGCTGATCACCTTCCTTTATGGCTTGTATTGTTGTAGTATATTCATTTTTCATTACAATTCTGTCCAGAATTCTCTTTCCTTTGATCTCTAAGCAGAGCCAAATCTGCTGTTCTTTTGCGCTTGTTATCAGCAGTTAATTTGTGAGGCACTAAGCTGTTGAACTTAAATGTTAGGTCTATGTATTTCAGAGTATTAAGTATTGTTTTTTGGCAAACATGAAGCTCCAATGCAATAACTCATTTTGAAACATTTCTGTTTTGATCAATGATTTGCGTTAACTGCTTACATTCAACTTCAATAGGGCAGCAAGAATGTGGTTCATCTTCAGAGTCGAAATTTCTAACTTCAAACTTTCAAAACCAAGCTTTGACTATATCATAAGAAACAGTAATGATGTCTAAATTTTCAAACTTTTTAATGGCATTCATTTGCACTGAATTTTTTACAGAGCTTGTAGTACATAATTGTTCTGATTTGTTGATGTGATAGCTCAATTTAAACTCTTTTTTGATGCACTAGATAAAAAAATTTTAAAGTACAAATTACACAATTTTTAGCTTTTAAATGCAAAATCTAGTTTTGTGGAAAGGCTAACAACTTTAAAAATTGACAGCTGTTGGCACAGAAGTATCTCCTCTTGACGGAAAACTTTTTACTTAAGCTGATGTATTTGAGGAAAGTAGTTATTAAATGGAATGTATTTAAATATGTTTGTAAATGTATGAATGATTTAATCATTAAATGAAACTGTAATTTCATTCAAAACTTTTAACTGGAAAGACTTATTATTCTTCATTATATGTGAAAATGGCTTTAAATGTATACAATTGTATCTGTATGGTTCTCGTATTTTTTAATGTTTTTTTCCCTTCATGTATATGTGTATTGGGGAAAAGATGGTTAATGTGAAATTAAATAATTTGAAATGAAATGCATTTTATTTTATAAAAGCTCAAATCATGTGAATAATTTTTGTTCTTTTGCCATATATTTTTACTAATGAGAGTTTTGATCTCTTTGAAATCTTGAAATAAAACATTCTGTCTCTTTCCCTCTAATCGGAAATATTTCAGAATTACCATGTAACTAACTCTCTTGAAACTTCAAAAAATTTTCTATTGTTTGAATCTCAAAATAGGAAAAAAAAAATCTGAATTAATTTATGTAGACTAAAATTTGTTTATAATAGTTCTGAGGTAAATTGAGTACATTTGTTTTCTCTATTCTGCTAATATATATAAAATATAATCATGTGAAAATAAAAATGTTAATTAATGCCAAATTTCGTGAATGTTTATACTTTTAATATGTAAAATATACTTGAAAAAATAATTTTAAATTTTGAAGATGTTAATGTATTTATTTTATAGATATAAATATATTTTGATGTATTTTCTATTTCTTTTTATCACATATCTTTTTTATTGTTATTGAAATGAAAGTTTGTATAATATGTTGAAATATACAATATGTTGTTGAGTTTGTTTTGAATTTTTTTTTTTTTTTATTTACAAAATGTTGATCTAATTTGTAATATTATTTTTTAAAAATAAATATGTTGACTGTAATCTTTCTGGGAATCTTTATTTATCAGAGACTAATTATTTAGTTCATAAATTTTGTAATTTATTTACTAATAGGGATTAATTAGTACTATTTTACAATATATTTAGTAATTTTAGGCTTGATATTGCACTATCATTAAAAATACTGATGCACCCTCCAAATTTTTGAAATTTTCCTTGCGTCTAGAGAAAATTGATTTCATTGTTAATTCTTGAAAAAAAATTAATTTTGATATTATTGAATTAATTAACTTTTCTGTAGCATGGTAAATTTACTCCTAAAAAAAGATTTATTATTATTACTGATGACATTTCTTTTTGGTATATCTGATTTCTCATTCTTTAAATTAGCCCCAAATTTCATGAAATACTGCTAAACGTTTTTAGAAAACCCATTTTTTAAACCCACATAGTTTAAATTAGTATTTGATTATATAATATAGCTCACTCAACACATTTTAAAGATGCTTGTGCCAATCACTTGTGCTAGAAAAAAAAATCTTTGTAACTCTTAAAATTTGACTAATAAAAAATGGTTGGCCATACAACAAAATCTCGCAAACCCAGAGACCTGGAAAATCTCTTCCTAAAAAAGTCAAAATAGAACATTTCACTTTCCTACAAATGGTGATTCATATCCAATTCAAGCATTCAATTCCAAAAAAAAATTTAAAAATGGTCGATAATCTCTTAACCCCAAACTGTCACAGGATTTTTTTTTTTTTTTTGCATCTTAAAGGCAACTTTTTGTTCATCTCCATTTGGATTTTTATCTTTTGGGACAAAAATCACAGCCAGCACTTTAGGATCAGGGGACTTATTATCCATTGCCTCCTCCTATCTTGGTGATTCAGAGAACAGATTTTCTCTTGCTCTTTTGTTATTTTCTTTGTTTCTTTTTCTTGTTATTTTCTTGAGTTAGCATAGGAATCAAAATTTACAACTATCGTCTTGTTTTGAAATTCTTTGTCTGAAACACTTCAAACTGTTTTCCCCCTTTACTACATTAGCTAAAAAGTCCCCCTCCTTTACTACTTTGGATTTTTGCTGTCTTTTCAGCGTTTGCTTCATTGCTGTGTTTTTTCTAAGGTTGTACTGATGGTTTTCATTCCCTCATCCCCTCTTTTTGACTCATGTCTCTGCTCATCTGATTTTAGATGCTTTTTAATGTTTCCTCTCTTGTTGGTTTATTTCTTTTAATAGTGGTTTTGTAGAAAATTCCTACTCTACCCTTGTGCTTCCTTTTTGTTCATTATTGGGCCCACAAGCTCCATTTAACATATTTCTTTTTGTCGGAATTCATAAATGATAATGGTTCTATAACTAATCAAATAAAAAAAATGCAGACTTTTTTCGACAAAAATAATTAGGCTTAATCATCATCTTGATGTTCTGAAAATGAAGTTGAAATCTTAATATTCTAATATATTTTTTAAAAAAATTTGGCTCCATAAACAACGGTAGACAATCTTTAATGCATTTTGCTGTCTGCCACAGAATTGGAAAATCTTCCATTTTTTTTACATCAGAATTTATTCATGATGCAGTTAAAGAACCAATTTGAAAAACATGTTACTCTTCTATTTACATAGTATGACGTTTCAAATTTGAAACAAGGGACGGAAGATGCAAAATGCTTGTTATAATATCTATAGTATGCAATAATACTACTATGTTTCTAATTTCTCGCTTACGGAAGTTTGCTATTGCAAATTGGAATTCCAGGGCACATGTATCTCAGGATATGTATTAAGTTGGAAACTATGAAACGGGTATTGAATAAAAATAAACACAAAGCACAATGTTTCACATTATTTATGATACTCAATCGAAATAACTCCCATTGGCATCTACGACTTTTTGCCAATGATTTGGCAAGTCATATATGCCTTTTTGAAAAACATATTTTTTAGAGTTCATAAACAATTCAGACTTTTATAACATTTTGGTTTTTGTATATTTTTTCTCTTAAAAATAATTCATAATTGCGAAAAAAGGTAATGATCGGTCTGAGAAATATCTGGTGAATATTGAGGATGTGGTAAAATTTCATATTGTAGAGAAGATAATTTGTCAACAGTGATTGAAGTTTCATGTGGTCGTGCGTTATTATGCAGTAATATTACGTTGTTCCGATTGAGCAGTATTGATTGTTTTTTCATACGTTTCTCATGCATGACATAATTTCACGGCAATAGGACTCCGCTGTTATGGTTTTGCCTGGTTGTAGGAAGGAATAATGGATCACTCCTTTGGCATTCCATCATATGGTAACCATTTTGGAGAGGGGGGTGCCAGCTCAGGTGTCGTCCTCGTCACTTGACCATGGTTCAAAATTACGAGGTCCGTCGCCAATAGCCCTCGTGTTGCTTCTAGTGCGACGTCAATAATAATAAAAAAAACATATGGTAACCATAATCTTTTTTTTTTTTTTTTTTGATGAAATTTTGGCTTAGGGGTGTATTCTTATCTACCCAATCGCTTGGTCATTTTCGATTATCAAACAAAATCCACTTTTCATCACAAGGGATGATTTGGTGTAAAAACGGCAATCGTTTATTGCGAAGCAACAAAGATGCGCACTTGCTCTTGCGGTCGATCATCTGCAGTTGCGTCAATTCGTACGGTACGAGTCCGTTTTTTTTTTTTTTTTTTACTTTTATTTATTGCACGCAGATGTTTTAACACAGCCGTATGGCAAATTCCTAGTTTAGACCCAAGCTCACGAATAATTGTGTGTGAATTGAATTCCACAGTCGTCCTTAATTCCTCGTTATCAATATGGGCCGGTGGTCTTCCTAGAGGTTCATTGACGATACTCAAATTACCAGATCGAAATTTTAGGAATGAATATCGAGCATATTTTTCATGAGAGGATCCGTCTCCTATTGATTGCTTCTCGAAACTTGAGCTGCGCTATGATTCAATTTGAACTCGTAGAAAAAAAGTAGATGTAAATCGCGTTTTGTTTCCGTCTGATTTTCGGAAAAAAGTAAAATAAAAATTGGATACAAACACGAAAATATTTTACGAAATGAGTAAGAATACCTTTAAAATGTATGAATAAAAATATCGAGCGCACGTTAGAATGAACCTCTCTCAGTCGCAACTGAACACAGACCAAACAAAAACGCCAGTTTCATAGTTTCCAATTGAAATATTTCCAATAGAAATAATTGTGATATTTTTCTTTTTGTAATAAAATAGAAAGAAAAAAAAAGTATTGATGCCTTCTCTTAATAGAAAGTCATGATATCGTCTAAAAGAGGATTAATCTGAATCTCGTAAAAAGGAACCATAGTAAAACCGCAAATTAATGAGTCCTACTGTGTATGGTCCCTAACAGCATTGCAAATGTTTCTGGAAGTAGTGAACATATTTGAATCACACTATAAACATAATCTATTTAGAACTTTTTTTAATTTTACACAAAATAAAAAGTTTTTATAGTAAAAAAATAATTGTGATATTTTTCTTTCTTTAGAAGTTAATTAAATAAGTGATAATTAATCTGTACTATAATTTTTCATAATGTATTTCCTTTTGGTCTATTATTGACATCAGTTTTAACCAGCTTTGATAAAAAAAAAAAATTGTTTGGTGATAACTGAACATTACTGTCATGTGTATATTCATAGTGATATGTAAAATTTTATTAGAATCATTCTGAGAACTTATTTTAAATCAGTGGAGTTATTTTAGTTATAATGTAATAGTCATTTTTAAAAGCCATTTTCATAAATAGGAGAACATTTATACTTGTAATGAAATAAAAATTTATTTTATTCATATTATACTTATATGTCATCAAATCTGAGTATCAAGAATAAAAAAATAAAGAAGCAGTTTCATAAATTTTTGAAAAATTCAAAAAACGACCTCAAGGAGTTGAGTGAATCATTTAAACAGAAATGTTTGTCCTAATTTCACTTTCCCTTTATAGAACCAGGCATTAAAATTAAACAGTTGATAACAGCAGTGACTTTCATTAAGTATTTTAGTGCATAATTATTTAGTGATTAAAAAAATTCCCATTTTGTTACCTAATAGAGTTATTCTGAAGATTCATGAGGCCGTGGGCTTGCGGCCGGCCTTTCATCAAGTCGTGGATTCGAGCCCAACTGCCACTAAAGACCCGCCATGTAGCGAAGTTGATGCACGTCAAATTTGTCGAGGGATCAAGTTCTTCCGTTGGCATGGTTTGGAGAGGGAAGTGTCTGCTGAGGTTTCGTCCTCGTCATTTGACGGAAGTCAAAATTACAACATCTGTTGCCAGTAGCACTAGTGTTGCTTCTTTGTGCGATATTAATACGAAAATTAATCTAACTTCCATACCAAATGTGAACTGTTGTAAGAATATGTTTGAGACGTGTTAGTAAAATTCCCGAAGAACTTAGTATCAAAATATGTACGATATTTTACTGTGTTTTATAAATAATTTATTACTTACTTGAATTTGATACTAACAAATTTTTATGAATCCCATTGGACTAGAATATCCATTTTCATGATTCTCTATCGTACTAGAATCAGTGGCTGTGATTAGGGGAAGTGGTTGCCACCCCTTTTGGAACAAAATTTAATTTTTATTCCATTTTAGTCTCCTAAAGCTGGGAGTCTTCTTTCCTTATCACTTAATCATTTTTCCGTGGACGACGTTTCGTCGAGTCGTGGGTTCGGGCCCCGGTGCCACTAAAGACCCACCGTGTAGTGGAGCTGATGCACATTAAATCTGTCGAGGGACCAAGTTATCCCGTTGGCGTGGTTTGGAGAGGGAGATGCCAGCTCAGGTATTGTCGTCGTCACTTGACCGGTGTTCAAAATTACTAGGTTCATCACCGAAGCCCTCGTGTTGCTTCTCAGTGCAATGTTAATAAATAATCACAATCACTAATTATTCGTCCTCCACCATGTAGCATGTAGAAAACTTGTGTCTGAAATCAGAATCTATTTGTTTTGCACGATGTGGTCTTGGACAATTACTCTCACCTTTTACAGAAACGTACACCTATATAAAGATTGAATGAAATGAAGAGCTGTCAAATCCCTTATACTAAATGCTTGTGCATAAAATCTTTCCATTAAAAAAATCCATTGTCTTTGCCAGGATTTTTATTTTGATTCATCTGCAAAATATATAAATTCAAATAATTTAAATGGAATGTTTCAGTTCTATCGGATTGAGCTGAAGAATTTTAGTAAACAATGTGGCAATAACAGTATGTCAGTTTTGTAGAAACAAATCTTATTTCTATGAAAAAATGTCTTTTGATAGCATCTGAAAGTACTGTGTCCACTTAGAATTCGATTAACATAAAGACCAACAAGGGTATCTCTTACTATTAATAAATGGAAAAATCATATTGAAGATGTCAATATTTGTTTGAGATATTCTGTTGTTGTAGAGTCACATTGAACGTTTTAATCTCTTTAAATGATTTTTGGTTCGAGATTTTAGAACTTTTTAAATGGTATCTATTGAAGTTTTAAAAAGCTGCCATATTGATTTTTATTTTGAATCGTTTTCACTAGATCCTCTCAAAGTAACTGATTCCGATAAATTGTTAACTACCATCCCCCCCCCCCGCTGAAAGTGAGCATGCAGAATTAATTTAAGTGCAAAACAATTCTTAATTTTATTTTCCTTAATGTAAATTATTCTTCGGCAAGGTACAGGCTGATGTAAAGCATCCAACAATGTATCCTGATACAGATAAAAAAGCTGCAACGCTTATGTGCTCCGATAAATCCGTCAACTTATATTTTCAATAGTTCTAACGTAAATTGTGACGTCTTGATTCTTATTTCTTGTTTCCTCATGTTTTGTAATTTATATTAATCTGTATCCAAATGACGTCATGATGACGTGTATGCGAAGAGCAGACATTAATACTATTCTCTTATGTTGTCAGTATGTCCGGCGTTGTATAATGTAATGCGAGGAACGCGGAATTGTCCTATACAAAAAGTTATGATTTTTTTTTTTTTTTTTTTTGGTGTTGTGGGACAGTGTGAGCGCCATGTGTAAAATTTGAAAATAGAAGATTTTTAAAATGAATTGGATTGCCCCGAAATATTTGCCACTATGCCACAGCTTAACTTAATCTGTAGAAAGCGCTGGGATGTTCTCCTGGATAAGGAAGGGGGGAAAAGCAAATTTTGATGTTTTTTGGAATTTTCCGCTCTTTTCACGATCTGGAATACTGATTCTATAACCATCTGGGCTATTGTTATGAAAATAAGTGCGTTCTGCACTTGGATTTTTTAAAGAAAATGCATCTTGTGCTATTGGATTGTATCGTATTGAAGAAAGTGCATCCTGTACTATTGGATTTATTGCTTCAAAAAAATGTCCTTGCACTCCTGGATATAGCTTTGAAAAAAGTGTATCCTGCATTGTTGTTAATTTTTGAAATTTCCTGCTCTTAACTTAGTTAAGAAACTTTTCTTAAAAAAATAGCATGGTTCTATATTTATTCTGGGAGACTGGAGCAACTTTACCCTGTGACTTTGACCCCTGTTTCTGTCTGATTTGAAAGTTGGGAATATCCGCACTTATACCCTGACTGTCTGGATTTTTTCTATTGTCTGCTTATGCCTCGGAGTTGGTCTTGCCTTGGTTTATGTAGCTCAAATTGTTGTTGTTCTGGATATCCTGTTTTCGAAATCAGAAAAAAAAAAGTGTTTTGTTGAAAAATTAATTTTTTGTAATCAATGAAAGAAATTATTCTTAAGAGAAAAAAAATTATTCTTAGGAGTGATGGATATCAAGAATTCGTCGAATCAATGTTTGAGACGTTTATTAAGGAGCGAAAACAAACAAACAAACAAAAAAGAAGATTTGGAAATTAAAGAACAAAAACAGAAAGTATTGGCATTGAAGGAAAGAAAAAATTTTCATCTGGAAAAATTAAAGTTAAGAGATTCGAATTTGATCTGTTCAAGAGCCCCAATGGGAAGTGGAAGAAAACCGAGTACAGAATTAAGCAAGCTTCTTCATAAGTATAATGGAAAGTAGATAGATGAAAAGATATTTAATACTATTTGAGAGCATCAAGCTTGTAGGATATTTCTCCAAAAGGAACTTTGATCACACTTCTGTTCGGTTTACCCCCGCAAGATATGCGAGCGTAAAGAAAAATGATTATGATCAAGTGAAAAAAATTATTGTTAAAGAGTTTTTAGTTATCTCCTGAAAAATTATGATAACTGTTTAATATATACCAGAAAATTGTGGGACATACTTGGTAAGACTTTGATCACTAACTGCAGACTTATTTTAATGGGTGGACATCAGGATCAAAAGTTGAAACCTTCTATCAGTTCATCAATAACTCATCTAGTGAATTGGCTGACAAATTAGAAGAATTTGAAGATGAGAGAAAAATATTTTAACCTAAACCGGTTAATGGGTTTTCGAAAAGGAAATCTGAAGTTAAGGGCCAAGCAAGTTTGGAAAGTATGTAAAAAATCCTCGTTGGATTTAAAATTCCAAATATGAAGTAAACAAATCCGTGAGAAATTTTTTTTTAACCCAATGAGATTAAAGATTTCGAAAGAAGGAAGCAATTGAGATGTTTTCAATGTGTCTCTTTTTATCATTTACGCCTAAACTATCCAAAACTGAAGAAAACTTCAAGACTTGTAAATTAAGATGTGATAAACAATTTTTTCCAGCCATATACTTTTCATACAAAAATAAATGAACCAAAACCGAAATCCTTCTCGACACTGGAGCAACTATAGATATTGTTTGCCTCTAAATAGTGGTACCTGGAGATATGAGTGGAGAATATGTATATTGTTTGGATATTATTTGCCTCTAATTTGTGGTACCTGAAGATATGAGTGGAGAATACGTATAGGTACAACTTTTTTTTTGAAAGTTTGATTAATAATATACTCTATGACTTTCATCAATGGCATAATATATACACATGTATTACAATTAATTAGATCAAAATGATTAGTCATAATTTCATTTAAAAAATATGTCTTGTTTAAAATAAAGACCAAAAAATAGTTTGCCAGAATCTAACCGATAAGATTTCTCAAGGACTTATTTTATTCCAATTGTACTATGGAATATGCAACAAAAAATAAGAATAATAAAATATTCTTATAGGTTGCTTATGCTAAATAATATTTAATCAGGTGTTCAAAGCAATACAATTAATTATATAGATAGAAAGATGTACTATGTAAAACAAGTTTCTCAGAATCACATATATATGTTTAATATGCAGGGCGAACCAATTTATAAGTCACCTAAGTAACTCCAGTTTGTCAGAAAGTAAGAGACCAGCAACTGTGGTATTCAAGAAACTAACATAATTCATTAACAGTAAAAAACACTTAAAGTTAATGCAGAAATATTAGCTGACGACTTGACCAATCAACTGAAAGAAGTAGTAACCGGCATCAGAAGCTGATGATCGGGTGGAAATTAAATCTCACCTTCATGTAATTGTTGTAGAAGGAGGAATTACTTCTTTGTATCTGATTTTTCACACTTGACCAGTTAGTTTATCAACTATTTGCCGGTTCACATTCTCGGTGGTCAGCGTGCAAGAAATGTAAGACGCCACGAGTTTTTGTTTTGAAACAACATTAAGTGTATTTGTTATTGTCTGGTGAAGACTTCCACACATTCATCCTTCTTGCTACCCTTCCTCACAGCACATGCTGTACCCGATTCGCGAGTCTCCACTACTGCTTTGGTGCTTTACGAAACGGTTAATCGTGACTCATGAGTCTTAACAAAAGTGCCGCAATGCATGAATTGTATTTCATTCATTTTTCCGTTAAATTTTTTAATAATTAACGAAAAATGAAAGATAATTAAGTGACAAGACGAAAGTGTTTATAAAAATTTTTATGTATAATTTCTAGTTTTAGAAGCTAAAATGAGAAGAAAAAAAAAAAGTGGGTGGTTGTGGTTGTCCCCTTCCTAATCGCCATTGTTCTTGTACATAATTGTTTATGTGTGCCAAAAGAAGGAATTTTAGCTTGATTAGCTTTTCCTGGGTGTGTACTTTGTGTGAGTTGCATATGAACAATAAAGTGGTAAATAGAAACTATATTTATGCACAATGTCTTTAGTTTTGAAAAATTGGATACATTTTCCGTATTTTTAAGCAAGCTTTGATCAGTCTGGCATGTTCTTCGATATTGGAACTGGATTCCAATCGCTTTTCTACTCGACGTATAATGTCATCAAAAAATTCTTCTTGTTCAATACAGAGTTCAGATTTCAAGTAACAGAAGACGTAAAAAGTGCTTTCGTGGCTCCCAAAGTGGAAAAGGAGATCTTTCATTCTCTTCAAGATGTAGTTTGGAAACAAAGCACTATCTATTCCATATGAGCAGCATATCTTTTTCTGTAACTGCACATATTTCTTCAGTTTCTCGTAATCCTCCAAAAGATACGCGATGTGAGAAGCAGAAGAAGATATATATTTATTTGCATTTTCCTCTAAATTTAATGTATCTGACATGTTTTCCAGTCGTTCGGTGTCTTGTAATAAATCTAAATCCATTTTTCTTCTGAATCTGAAAAATAAAATACATATATATATATCATTGTTCAAACAATCATCTGTATATTTCTTTTACAGGGAATCCATATCTGGTCTTATTTGTATTTAACTTCAAGCAACAGTTTACCTACTTGTCGAATGCTAAGTGCGTTATTGATGTATTATCCCCTTTTTATTTTTGCTAAATTACTCTAAATTTATCTTGTATAATTTTCTCCTCCAAAACAAAACTAGTTTCTTATGTCCACTTTACCTCTCATGTTCATCTCCTTCAATTTTATTTATAATTTGTTTAAAATTTAAATAACAATAGTAAATTTTATGGCGTTGAGGGATAGTTTTATATTTATTTTAAGCTCCTTAATTCTTTCTTTCTGCCTCCTGGGTAATCAACTATGTTTGTTCGTAATTTCAACTGTTTCAGTTAGTTTAATTTTAGTTTAGTTTTTACTTACGTTGCACTAGAAGCAACACGAGGACTATTGGCGACGGAGCCTCGGTCACTGTTTCGGTTAGACTTAAGAGGTTTAATGGGTGAACAGTTTCCCTACGGTCCAATTTCTCTCAGGGCTGAAAAATTAAAAAACTAAGATTTAATGAAAGTGCTTTTGGTCATTCGCCCTTTTCCGAACTCCCTTAAGAGGATCTAATCTTTTTTTACACTAATTTTTATAATTTTAATAGTCTTTTTGATTAACAATAGTTAATTACGAATTTTCTATAATTAATTGTTATGAAGTAGTATATTCCATTAAAAAGAATTAGGAATATACCGTGACTTTTGTACTCAATCGCCATCGCAAACTGAGTATTTAGAAATACACGATGAAAACAAAATTAAAATCCAAACCATTAATAAACATGAAAAGGAATTTTTACTATCCTAGATTGAGTTTTAGACTTGCTATTAAAGTAACTTGTGTTAGTTTGTGTTCTTCAAGCTTCTCCCTGCATAGTTCTCGAAAATAAATAGGACTCACAGAGGGACATCTGTTAATCATGGTTGAATGCAACTTGCGAATCGAAGTTTAATAGGATGAAGCGAGAGAATTTATGTATATTTGTAATGCAAGAGCTGAATCCGTCTCCTGTGCTATTGCCAGAAAACGAATATCGCTACATTTCCAACTCTTTTTTTTTTTTAAAAAAAAAAAAGAAAAAAAAGAAGAAGCTCTCCACTGTGGTCTGGTGTGACTCTTTGTAACAGGTCTCCTTGAAAATTTAGGTACTCTCTTCTCATCAATTAGATCATTGGGATAAAGATAGGGTGTTAATCTCAGGACGTGGACGATATGTTTTGAACTCCGCCATCTAAGGTTCTCTTCCATACTTCATAACATGTCAATTGAAAAGTCCCCGTCCTGACACATAGATGGCGCTACTAGAATTAAATCCATATGTTTTTTAGTTAGCCCTAACCCTCAAAAGATGCGTGTATAAATTTGACAGCTGTCGGATCATTAGTTTGTGAATTATAACATTTTGAGTGAAGCAACTTTTGTTATTGTGAAAAAAATGGATAAAAAGGAATTTCGCGTGTTGATAAAATATTGCTTTTTGAAGGGAAAAAGTACAGTTGAAGCAAAAACTTGGCTTGATGCCGAGTTTCCGGACACTGCCCCAGGAAAATCAACCATCAAGGATTGGTATGCTAAGTTTAGACGTGGTGAAATGAGCACCGAAAACGGTGAACGCAGTGGACGCCCAAAACAGGTTGTTACCGACGAAAACATTAAAAAAAATCCACAAAATGATTTTGAATGACCGTAAATTGAAATTGAATGAAATAGCAGACACTCTAAAGATATCAACTGAACGTGTACATCATATCATTCACGAATATTTGGGTATGAGAAAGCTCTGTGCAAAGTGGGTGCCGCGCGAGCTCACTTTTGACCAAAAACAACAACGAGTTGATGATTCGGAGCAGTGTTTGAAGATGATCAAGCGTAATAAACCCGAGTTTTTGCGTCGATATGTGACAATGGATGAAACATGCTCCATCATTTCACTCCTAAGTCCAATCGACAGTCATCCGAGTGGACTGCACACGATGAACCCGCTCCAAAGCCTGAGAAAACGCAACCGTCGGCTGGCAAGGTTATGGCGTCTGTATTTTGGGATGCGCATGGGATAATTTTCATTGACTACCTTGAAAAAGGAAGGACCATCAACAGCGACTATTACATAGCGTTATCGGACCGTTGGAAGAACGAAATCGCCGAAAAACGGCCGCATTTGAAGAAAAAGAAAGTGCTGCTTCGCCAAGACAATGCACCGTGTCACAAGTCAGTGAAAACGATGGCAAAAATCCATGAATTGGGCTTCGAATTGCTTCCTCATCCACCTTACTCTCCATATCTGGCCCCCAGCGACTATTTTCTGTTCTTAGATCTCAAAAGAATGCTCGCTGGGAAGAAATTTTCGTCGAATGAAGAGGGGATCGCCGAAACTGAGGCCTATTTTGAAACAAAGGACAAATCGTACTACAAAAATGGTATCGAAAAGTTGGAGGGTCGCTATAATCAGTGTATCACCCTTGAAGGGAATTATGTTGAATAAAAATAACTAATTTTGCCAAAAAAAATGTGTTTTACTATGGTAGGCTGGGAGCTTTTCAATTGACCTGTTATGTCACATCAGATAACTGTCGAGTTATTCGATACGGTCCAAAATAACGTCTTAAAAGTTTCTTGGACAGTCCAATTATTCTTACTGATGTAAACACCCAAATTAAATTCCCTATGTTGTAGATGACTGGTCGATGCCTATGATCATACCAACGTTTATCATCCGCCTGAACGAGATTGTGGAGTTTTGCTAGTTGTCTAGCTTCTTCAGCCCTGGTGATAAGATGTTGTACGTAATTATCATACCTTTTTATATTGTTCAGGGTAATTACGTCGAGGGGAGTCTGGATATCTCTTCTACAAATAAGAAAGAATAGACTGAATCCCATCGTATCTTGTTTTGCTGCATTATAAGCGAAGGTCACAAAGGGTAGAAAATTGTCCGAATTTCTTTGTTCGACATCTACTCACATGGACAGCATTTCCGCTAATATCCGATTGAATTTTTCTGTCAAACCATTGGTCTGTGAATGATAGGCAGTCGTCAGAAGATGCGAAGTCTGTCACAACTAATTAATATTTTTCACAATATCTGATAAAAACGAACGTCCTCGATCACTTATAATTTCTCTGGGAGCTCTATGTTTCAGTATGGTTTCTTTGACAAGGAAGTTAACGACTTCGATGGCTTCAACAGTTGGCTATGATTTTTTAACTGTGAATCTCGTTATGTAATTTATACAAATAATGATACCTAACTATTCCCGTTTCACGTAACAGGAAAGCGTCCTTGTAGATCAGTTCCAATTTTCCTAAATGAGCGGAGGGTTTAACTGGTGAAGTTGACTTGCTGGAAGTTGAGGTGGAGATTTCCGTCTTTAATCTTCTCTGCAGTACGATAACATATTTGAAAATGCTACTCTAAGTCCTGGTCAATAGTATTTTCTTATTCGGTCATACTTCTTGCAAGTCCGAGATGATTGGCAGTTGGCGCATCATGAAAAACTTTTAGAAGATCTGATCGAAGTTTAGTTGCTATCCAGAGCCATTACTGTCCCGTAGGATCATAGTTTCTATTGTACAATACAACATCTCTCATTTTATATCTTCGATATTCGTTATCTTTTTAAAGGATTTTAAATTTCAATTAGTTATCTCTCAATTGCTCCTTTCTGTAATCTGAACTGATGTTAGAAAATGACTTTCAGTATTGTTTTCATTTTCTGCTTCGGAAAAGGATTTTCTTGGCAAGGCATCTTGGCATCGGAATGTTTGCGGCCGCTCTTGTAGATGATAGTTATGTCGTACTCTTGCAACCTCAGTGCCCATCTGGAAAATCTTCCGGATAGATCCTTCACATTGGCGAGCCAGCACAAATAGTGGTGATCTGTTACGACTGTGAGAGGTTTTCCAAATATGTAAGGCCTAAATGTGTTGATTGCCTAGATGACAGAAAGGAACTCCTTTTCGGTTGTGGAGTAATTTTTTCGGCTGTTGTTAAGGCTTGGGATGCATATATATATATATATATATATATATATATATATATGGGTTTGTAGTAGAAACACCCGATCATAGAGGGCGCTGCCTCCGCTAATGAAGGGAGCCCGCTCTTGAAGGAGAGTCGACGGTAGTCATCGGAACGAGGAAGACGCCCTTGTTGATGACTCTAGACGATGATAGACGATTTAAGACGCTGGAGAGTATTGTTTTAATGTTTTTTAAATGTTATCGTGAAATGTCTCGTCAACTATGTTCAACTTTATGTTCATGTGAAACGTCAATATTAAATGTCTGTGTGCTAATTCAAAGTGTGATTTATTATTTAGTAATATCGGCCATCCCACAAATCAGAAGTGGGATTAGGATTAGGATTAGGATTAGGATATGAGCACATGATAAGGAATAGAAATAGGTACTGAGACGCCTAATCAGGATATAAACTGATAGAGATGTACATTGATAGGAATGTTGGCGCATTATTGAATGTAAGCACATTAGGACTCGATTAGGATATAAAAATCGTGAGAGTATAGGACTCGTAATTAAATTGTGAACATTGACTGAAAAAAAAAGTGTGGATAACTGTGTGCTGACCAAGGATAAATTCAAGACTTTGAGGTGAGTCAGATTTATTCTTATTTGCTTAATATGAAGATTGATGATATTAATGTAGTAGGCGTAGCACTTAAGAATCTCAAGAAAGAAAAAATTAAAACTTTGCATAAGTTTATTTTTGATACTGATGGCGATGCTAAAAATACGGAAAGAATAAGAAATTTTACTGGTTTCGAATTCACAGTAAATGACTCTAATTTTAAGTCTAAATTAAAAACTATTAATGATACTTTTTCATTACATGAATTGATTACCATTTGTGATATTCTGAATATTGCATTCCAAGGAACAAAAACTGAAATAATCAAGAAAATATTAGTTCTTTTAAATGATGTTAACTTGCTTTATCAATATATTCAAAATTCGAATCAATCAGAAAGCGAAACGGGAGTAGAAACAAAACAAAATCCGTCAGTGCAGAGCCAGAACATTAATGAGTCAGCAATTCATTCTGAAGAGCGGTGTTATGACTATGGCACCACTCGAAATCAAAACATCTCTGTAAGTTTTTCAGACATTGAAAGTGTTGTATCCTCTTTTAATGGAGAATTGCATGAAAACATTTCAATTTGGTTAGAGCAGTTTGAGAGCGCTGCGAATATTTTTAATTTATCTTACCTACAAAAGTTTATTTTCGCTAAACGATCGCTTGGTGGTAATGCCTTATTATTTGTTAGAAGCGAATTAAATATTACGTCATACCAGGAATTAAAACGTGTGTTGATAGATGAATTCGAGGTCACTACTAATTCAGCCCAATTGCATGAAATATTGAGTAGGCGTAAAATGAAAGAAACTGAATCTATACAGGAATATTATTTTATAATGAAAGAGTTGGGTAATCGAGGGAGAATTGAAGATACCGCTTTAATGCAATATATTATACGGGGAATTAACGATAGAAATGAAAATAAATTAGTTTTGTATGGTTGCAAAGATTTGCGTGAATTTCGCGAAAAACTGAAGATTTACGAGGTTATAAAAAATGATTTTATGAGAGAAAAAAGTAAATATAATTTTAGCAAAGTAAAACAAAACCCAGATAATTTTGTGAATCATAAACGATCAATTAATTATGATCAGAATGCTAAATTTTGTTTTAATTGTGGTGTTAAAGGACATTTATTTAAATTTTGTTCACATAAGAATAAAGGTTTAAAATGTTTCAGATGTCAAAACTTTGGGCATAAGGCGTCTGAATGTTCGAAATTAAATATGGAAACCAAACCCAACGATAGCGTAGAATCTCTCAATATTGCGAAAAAAAACATATCTGTTTAAAATGGTTCGTTTCGGTAATTTAAGTATTAATTCATTGATAGATACCGGAAGTCAAGCTACGTTAATTTCTAAAGATATATTTGAAAAGTTAAATATTTTTGAACTGAATCAGTGTAATTCAATTTTATCGGGATTAGGAGATTGTAAAATACAGCCCATTGGTATATTTACGGGAGAGATACAAATAGATAACTTTAAGTGTTCTACTGATATATGTGTCGTGGAGAATGGTGCTATACCGCATAATGCTATTATAGGACTTGATGTAATTTTGCAAGGTGAAGTTCTAATAAATGAAAATGGATTTACAATAAAAAATAAGTCTCTGTGTGAAGAAAACAATATTATATCAGTTTTGCCAGTTAATGTTAATTGTGATGAAATTGAAGAAAATATAGGTTATAATATTTCAAAATCTAATAAAGATGAAGTGCGTCAATCTATATTAAATTACCAACCGAAGAAGATTAAATCAACTAACATAGAATTAAATATTTTAACTAAAAATAATGAACCAATATATCAACGACCGCGACGTTTACCTTTTTCGGAAAATAAGATTGTTGATGCTCAAATAACTGAATGGTTAAAACAGGGAATTATAGAACCTTGTTCTTCAATGAATATCAAGAATACTGTAAAATCAAAAGAAATTATTGAAGCCGAATTTCAAGACAATTTTGAAAAACAGCGTAACAATCTACGAAAAGATGTCAAAAAACAAAAAATTGACAGACCAATAGCTAATTGCGTGCATAATGCACAAGTAAACAGTAAAAAAGGAAAGAAGAAAGATGGAAGGAAAGAAAAAAGGAAGCTTCATCCAATTCATAAAGATGATATACTTTTACATAAGTATCGCACAGATCACCTAGGATCATTAGAAAGTTCTACAAAAAATATTAATCATCATCGGATTACAACTAGTGCAGAATTTATAAGAAGATGGTGTGTGACATAAACAATACAATTATACATTTATGTGACTGTGAATCTACCAATTATGACTTTTTCTCGATTATGACTATTTTTTCCCAAACATGACTGGATTTATCTATGTGTTTTGAAGACGTTGAAAGAAAAAGAGAAGAGAAAAGTGAAAGAAGACGAAGTGACAAAACAAGACGATGATACTTATAGACGATAGTGTTTTCCAAAGACGATGATGTTCCAAGATTGATAAATGCTGTTCGAATTATCAACTTGTTACTGCTTTTGAATTTTCTCTTTTCAGTTTTATTTTTTAGGTTGAGACGATCTTTTGTTAGAATCAAGAAGCTGAGGTCATCTTCTTCCAGGAGGGCCGAGTGTGGGTTTGTAGTAGAAACACCCGATCATAGAGGGCGCTGCCTCCGCTAATGAAGGGAGCCCGCTCTTGAAGGAGAGTCGACGGTAGTCATCGGAACGAGGAAGACGCCCTTGTTGATGACTCTAGACCAGTGTTTCTTAACCTTTTTGGTGCAATGGACCCCTTTAAAAATTTTAAATATGTCACGGACCCCTCTGTGAAAAAAATTTGTTTAAACGTCAATTATTACAAAATATATTCTATTTTATTATTTAAATATTTTTATTTCAATAATATAACTGTAGAGAGATATCTTTATATTCCTGGATATAAAATAATAATTGTAATTTATTTTCAATGTGAAGGTTGTTGCTGCTTTTCCTTGATTAGGAGATTGAATTGAGGGATGGTTTTCGACAAAGCAACGCGCATTTCATGTTCGACATTCAGTCGATTTCGATGTTTTGTTTTTATTGTTACGAGTGTGAAAAATCCTGATTCGCAAAGATATACCGTAGCAAATGGAATAATGGCTGCCATAGCTCGTTTTACTAGCAATGGGTAGGCTTCTCTTAAAGAAGACCAAAACTCCCCAAGAGTTTTTGAATCGAAATCCATTTTTAACAAGGACTTTGTTTTCAAATCAATTAACTCGTCTTTGGCAAGGTCCATGTCGTCGATACAGTCAATATCACAAAGAAAAGGATTACGAATCCACAACTCATCTTTTTTAGTTATTTCATCCAAATTGAAATATTTTTCAAATGAAACTTGAAGTATTTCCAGGTGCTCACAGATTTCATCCTTCAAGTTATTCAATAACAAACTATCTTGCCGAGATCCATTTTCAAAAATGAATTCGTCCAACATTTGAAAGTTTGCATATATCCCATTTTGAATTCTAATTTTCCAAACCGACATTTTCGATAAAAATGCTTGTAGTTTTTCAGTGGCATCCATAATTGTTGTATCAGGCCCCTGAATTGAAATATTTATATCGTTCATGTGGTTAAAAATATCTGCCAGGTAAGCCAATTTACATATAAAATCTTTGTTATTGAAATATTCGAAGAGCGAGTTATCTTTTTTTTCCAAAAATAGTGATACTTCTTTCTTCAACATAAAAATTCGTTTCAAAACCTGCCCTCGAGACAGCCAGCGCACTTCCGTGTGGTACAGAAGTACCTCATGTTCTGCGTTCATTTCTTGACACAATGTTTTAAAAAGACGATGATTAAGAGCTCTACTTCTAATAAAATTCACGGTTTTAATAACTATTGACAATACATCTATTAAGCTGGTTGGAAGAGTTTTTGTAGCCAACGCATGTCTATGTAAAAAACAATGTGTAACAATAACATTAGGAGCTTCTTTTTTTACCAAATGCGCAAAACCAGATTTATTACCAAGCATTGCAGGTGCTCCATCGGTACAAAGCGAATGAAGTTTTTGTTTCCAGTCGAAATCGTGTTTAGAAAAGAAAACATTCAAAATCGCTAAAACATCAACTGCCTTTGTAGTTTGCAAAAGAGGCTCACAAAATAAGAATTCTTCTTTGATAGTATCAGCTGACACGTAACGAACAAAAAGCAGAAGTTGACTACAATTCGATATGTCTGTAGTTTCATCCAGTTGCATACTAAAGGGAAATGGCGATGCTTTCAATTCATTGATGATCTGTTTCAAAATATTACAAGAAATTTCAACAATTCTTGACTGTATCACATCATTGGATAATGGAATAGCCTCAAGTTTTTTTCTCTGTTCCAGTCCGCAAACTAATTCAACCATTTCTAGCGCACATGGCTTAAATAATATCTCTCCAATAGTATGCGGTTTCTTACTTTTGGCAATACGATATGCAACTCTGAAAGATGCCTCAACCAAAGGTTTTTGTGGAATACCAAATCCAAGTTAGGTTAATGTTCCAGATTTCGAAAACTGGGCTTTCTTCTTTGTAAAAAATTCTAGACCTTTAGATGCATTTTCAGGATGAAGAGATTTGAGATGCTCTATCAATTTTGCCGGTTTCATACTGGCGTTTGCCAAAACTTTTCCACACAGAAAGCATTGTGGCTTTTCAACATCGTCCGATTCCTTCATGCAACAGAATCCATATTTAACGTAACTTTCATCGTACTTCCTTTTTTTGGACATTTTGGGCTAAAAAAAAATATCAAATAATCAAACGAAATTATTAAGAATTCAAATTGCAATTGTTCACAAATGAATTACTTGACTGAACTCACCTTTACTTGAAAACACCGTTGTCAACACAAAAAAACACTAGAAAAAACTATGATACAAAAAAGCACTCGAAAAAAAAAATACTAGTAAATACAATACTTTACGAACAAATATTTCGCTTTAAGAATTTGCAAGAACTTTGTGGAACTGATTCTAACGCACTTTATTCCAAGTGAAATAAAAATCAAAGGCTACTCAGTGTTTCAAATTGTTTCTTTCAAATGTTTTTTTTTCTCGTATTGTGGAGGTCTCTATTGGGAAATGGCAGACACACGGTTTAAAGAAGTTCGTGACAAAAAAAATTTTTTTTAAAGAAATTTTAAAAATTAGGAGCAGTCGGCGAACCCCCAAAATATGATCCAAGGACCCCCGAGGGGTCCATGAATCACAGGTTAAGAAACATGGCTCTAGACGATGATAGACGATTTAAGACGCTGGAGAGTATTGTTTTAATGTTTTTAAATGTTATCGTGAAATGTCTCGTCAACTATGTTCAACTTTATGTTCATGTGAAACGTCAATATTAAATGTCTGTGTGCTAATTCAAAGTGTGATTTATTATTTAGTAATATCGGCCATCCCACATATACTATATATATATATATATTTCTGCTCGTATTATCGACGATTTATCAGGAATTTTACCGATATTGCGAAACCTGTATGAATTATTGAAGAAAAATGCAAAGTTTTCATGGAACAGTTCACAGGAAGAATTTTTCTACTCTGAAGAAATTACTGAATACCCTGTTTTAGGACATAACCTTCCAAACGCCGAAGCAAAATTCTATTCATACGCTAGTGGATATCATAGGTGCAGTACTATTGCAAGTCCAGGGTGGAAGAGAGAGATCAATAACCTATATATATATATATATATATATATATATATATATATATATGATGATGCTAAAAACCAAGAAATACTTCATGAGTATTTAAAAGGTACCAAGGAAAGATATATTGTAAAATTCCATATGCCGAGGAAGCAAACGAAAAATTTGAACATTACAAAAATGACCCGGCAAACGCTAGGTTACCAAGTGTATCTAATTCTGACTCACAGTTAACGTTGTTCATTCATATTTCTGATGTCGCAGTTTAGTCCTTGTGGTAACACTTTGAAGAAGGCAGTTGGAAACCCTTAGCCTTCTTTTGAAAAAATTAACTGATGTACCAACGACAGGGAATCTCTTAAGAATATATCTTTCGGTAAAGCATTTTAAGTATAAGCTTGAAAGGAGACAATTCATAATTTATACTGACCTTAAACCCATTTCATTTGTGTTTCAGTTAAAGACAGACAGAGAAATTTGTCTAGATAGTTATGTAATTTATAATATACCTCGCAATTGTCAACCGATATTCGTCACGTCAGTGGATAAGAAAATATTTTAACCGAAACATTATCCAGGATGTATAGAATTTATCTTCGATTTATAGATTATGATAAAATTGCAGACGCCCAAATTAATAAGGAAGATCTTATAAAGCTACGCTTAAGACGTTCCTTAAATTTCAGACAATATCTTCTGGACTTTAGTAACCTACTTTAATACGATATTTCAACCTTAAAATTTCATCAATTTATACCTAAACTTATCAGGATGCACATACTTCAAAAAATTCACAACTTATCACTTCGGTGGGAAATCTATAATAAAACAGATAGATTCCAGATTTATTTGGCTGAACATTCTATAAGATATTCAATGAGCAAAATCACGTATCCAATGTTAAATAACAAATTTGTAGGCACACACATGCACAAATTGCCTCTGACAAAGAAGCAGTCAAGAGAATCAATGTAATCCATATTGGCATTATAGGGCCATTTCTTCAATGCAGAATGAAAAACATACTACCTTACCGTTTTACGTGATAGATAGAAGCTAATCCTCTAGAAAAGGTATCGGTCGAGAAACAGTTGCTTAAGAATCTTACGATCACTGGATTTCGCACTTTAAAATGTTATACTGTACAATCATTCACATCAAAGTATTCAGTTTGTAATTGAACTCTTCAAAAACATAAGTTTTATTGGTGGAATTCAAAAATACATGACAATAGCATATCATTCACAATGGAAAAATTGAAAGAATCCATCGCTCTTTAAAATCGGCAATTTGAACGCATAATTCTCTATCAAATGGACGCAGACTTTACTAATACTATTATTAAGATTACGATTGGCTTTGTATGTTGGTACAAATCATACCTCTTATAAATGACTTGCTGGAAAACTATAAGATTATTAGAATTTTTAGAAAAACGGAGAGTATATAGGATGTAGATCGTTTGCTCAAGAACTGCAGAAATAAATGAACTACTCAAAACTCGTCGACAATCTTCTCAAAAAATTTTTGTACGTAAGGACCTACATAGTAATACACATATGTTCAAACGCATTGATAAAATTAGGAAACCAATCAAACCTGCTTATTAATGAACTTTTCTTGTTGTAAAAAGGTATGATAAATATTTTACAGTTAACGGATATCAATATATCAGTAGATAGATTAAAATTCACATATTTGCTGATAACTGATGTGGACGTGCATGATAACAATTTATAGATAGTGAAGTAATCTTACTCAACGAAAAACTGATTGTACATCCAAAAACTAAGGGACAACACCCACATTAGTAGGACAAAGATATCATAAAGAATTACACGCTCTAGTAAACATAAATGGCACCGCAATATTATTATTGTTATTTTGTATTAATCCATTTAATTATTTAGATTTTCTCATATTTGTATATATTTCAAGTCAACTGAAAAAAATATGTTACTTTTATTGAATACCTGTATCGTAACTATGTTATTGAAGAAAGAGTAATATTATGTATATATACTTTTTCCTTTGTTTTTATGAAATTCAGTTTTTCTGGAATGGCAACAAATATTATTGGAAAATAAGAGTCTAGTTTTTATTAATGTCGCACTAGAAGCAACACTAGGGCTACTGGCGATAGACCTCGTAATTTTAAACCTCGGTCAAGTGACGAGGACGACACCTGAGCTGGCACCCCCTCTCCTAACTTCCTCATCACGCCAACAGGAGAACTTTGGGCTCCGACAGATTCAATGTGCATCAGCCCCTGCTACACGGTGGGTCTTGGCAGTCAAGGATCGAACCCGCGACTGAACGAAAACCGCCGGTCACGAATCCGAAACCATGATCACTAGGCTGCCGCGGCCGCAGAAAGTAATAGATAACGAAATAAAGAATAATGAATGGTTGTGAAAGTTTTTTTTTTTTCTTTATGAATATTTAATTGCACGAATCATTTATAAAAGATACTTTAATTCATCATATATATTAACTGCATCTGATAGAGCTGCATAGTTTCAAAATTAAATTGTGTATGACAAATCAATAATATTTTTTTACTTTCCTTGTAAAGTCAAATGAAGTGTTTGGAAATGTTTTGTCAAGTCTGCAAGGAACATAAAGTTAGAAAGACAAATTTTATTTTCTAATTCTGGATATTTATCATTTCCTGTTATAAATATTATGACAAGATTTATAATTTCCATAAAATGGCTCAAGTTATCGTTAGTTGGCAACCATCTTACAACAAGCTTAAATTGCTCGATAAAAATGTCTAGTTGCCAAATTTTTGAAGAAGTAAGAAATAGGATACTTAACATCATAATATAAAATTGAATCCTCCCATCAATGACATTAATGAACTAAACAACAATTTATCCTCCTTTAATAATTCTATCCATAAAGCTATTAATGCAGCCAGTTTTACTAAAACCATTAAAACTCCCCATCTGAGACTCCCCCCACATATTCGAGACTTAGTTATGGAAAAAATAAGCAAAGAAAACAATGGCAAAATTCTAGATATTCCTCCCTCTCAAACCCATCATTAATAGTCTCGAAAGTCAAATCAAAAATAAAATTCTCATTTTTAAAAACAAAAAGTACCAATGAAAAAGCTTATCTGCTTGCCCATAACCTTGAATCCTCTTTCCAGCAGAATACATTTCCATATAATGAAGAACGTATTGAATCCACAGAAGAGAATGTTACTTCGTTTCCAGTTACATGTGCTGTAGTTTCATTGATTGCATACTAAGTAGTGCTCAGTTCATTGAGTAGTCTGTTTCAAAATGCAAAATTTCAACAATTCTTGACTGTATCATCGTTAGATAGTGGAATAGCCTCAGTTTTTCTCTGTTCTGATCCATAAACCTAATTCAACCATTTCTAGCGCGTAATATCTCTCCCAATGATGTGCGGTTTCTTACTTTTAGCTTATTACGATGCAACTCCTGAAGATGCCTCAATGAGTTTTGGAATAAGTCGTTAAGTTCAATGTTCCCAATTCGAAAGGCAGGCTTTCTTTGTAAAAATTCTAACCCCTGTTAGATGCATTTTCAGGATGAAAGGAGTGTCTATCAATTTTGCCAGGTTTCATCACTGGCGTTTGACCCAAACTCACAGCAAGCATTGTAGGCTTTTCAAGCATCAGTCCGGATCCTTCATCTTGGAATCCAGGCTCAATGTAAGACTTTCTATCTGCTTCCTTTTGGACATTTTGGGCTACAAAAATACAAGTAATCAAACGAAATATTAGAATTCAAATGCATTGTTCACAAATGAATGTGGACTGAACTCACCTTTACTTGAAACACCAAGTTTATCAACACAAAAACTCACCTAGAAAAACTATGGATACAAAAAACACTCGAAAAAAAAAATCTAGTAAATACTGCTTCTACAGTCAAATCTTTCCTTTAAGATTTGCAAAACTTTGGAGAATGTTCTAACATTTTACATTGAGGTGAATAAAAATCAAAGGCTATGTAATTTCAAATTGTTTCTTTCAAATGTTTTTTTTTCTCGTATGGGAGTCTCTTTGGGAAATGCTAGTACACCGGTTTAAAGAAGTTCGTGACAAAAAAAATTTTTTTTAAGAGAAATTTTTAAAAGTAGAGATGCAGTGGCGACTGAAATATTGATCAAGGACCCATGAGAGTCCATGAATCTGAGTTAGAAACATGGCTCTGGTACGATGATAGACATTTAGACGCTGGAAGATGTGTTTAATGTTTTTTAAATGTTGATCGATGGAAATCTCATAGCTATGTTCAACTTTATGTTCATGTGAAACGTCAATATTAAATGTCTGTTGTGCTAATTCAAGTGTGATTTGATTATTTAAATGATCGGCATATACCTTATATTATATATTTCTGCTCATTATCGACATTCAGGGATTTGCCGATATTGCGAACTGTTGAAGATGAAGCAAAATTGCAAGTTTTCATGGACAGTTCACGGAAGAATTTTCTCTGCTGAAGAGATGCTACTGATATACCTGTTTTTAGGCACATACTTCAAACATCCGAGAAGCAAAATTCTATTCATACGCTAGTGGATATCTATAAGGTCCGAGTACTGATCTTGCCAGGAGTCCAGGGTGGAGGATCAGACCTAAACTTATATAATTGATATATTGTATATTAGATGATGATATGCGAACAATACTTCATGGGATAAAGACCAAGGAAGATATGCTGTAAGCAATTCATAGTGCCAGGAGATATACAAAATATACCAGAGTAAGCAAAATTTGGATATACAAAATTATGAGCCTCTCAACGCTAGTTCCAAGTGTATCATTCTGACTCTGGTTAACGTTGTTCGTTCATTTTCTTGTGTCGCGTTTGGAGTCTGTGGTCCACTTTAGATTGGTAAACGGAGTTGGCGCTTGCTAATGCCTATGAACATGTAAACTGGTGCCTCCAACTTGACTAGGGGATCTCTTGGAAATTAATCTTGGTTAAGTTTTAGAGTATAGGCTTGAAGGGACATTCATATTTCTTGTTGCGTAAACCCATTTCGTTTGTGGGCTTTCAGAGTTCAAAGACGAGACGAGAGAAATTTGTCCTAGATAGTGTTGTATGATTTTATATATACCTCGCAGATTGTACGATCCGGGATGATCGTCCACGTCAGATCGGATGAAAATCTTTTACTTAACCAGTTATCCAGGATTATCGGGATTTATCTTCGGATTCAGGTCAACTAGTCACGAGTCGCGACCTATAAATTAAATAAGGAAGAATCTACTAAGACTACGCTAGGACGTTTCAGCGTAAATTTCCGAGACGATATCATCTTCTGGCGACTTAGTACCTGCTTGGTTAGATATTTCACGCTTAAGAATTTCATCAGTTATACCTGAGACTTATCAGGGATCATATTCAAAGCAAAGGATTCACCAACTAAGTGCTTGGTGGAAATCTATAATAAAACGATGATTCCAGATTTTGTTTGCTGAACGATTTCTATGAAGATATTCGTAAAGAGCAAAATCACGTATTTAGATGTAAATACAATTTGGCGTGGCGACGCAGATGCACCACAATTGCTCTGAAAGAGAGCCAGTCAAGAGAGTCATATGTAATCCATTAGTATTGGCATTATAGGGCCTTTCTTCAGAATACTGCAGAATGAAAGAGCATTACCTTACCGTTTACGTGATGAGATGAAGCTAATCCTCTAAGAAAGGTATCGATGTAGACAGTTGCTAAGAGATCGTTCGTCACTGGGTTTCGCCTAAATGTTATACTGTACAATCTATTCACATCAAAGTATTCAGTTTGCTTAATTGAATCCAAAAGCATGAGTTTTTTGGTGAGAATTCAATACATGACAATGAGCATATATCATTCCACAGATGGAAGAATTGAAGAATCACTGTAACTCTTTCAAAATCGGCAATTTGAACCCTTATGGAATTCTCCAATCAGACATGGACGCAGTTCTACTAATACTATTATTAAGATTCGATTGAACTTGTAATGTTGAGTACAAATCATACCTCTTATAAATGGACTTGCTGGAAGGACTATAAGATTACTAGAATTTTTAGAAAAAACGGAGTATATGGATGTAGATCGTTTGCTCAAGGCACTGCAGAAATAAATGAACTTCTCAAAGAACTCGATGACAATCTTCTCAAAGAAATTTTTGTACGTAAGGACCTACATAGTAATACATGTACAACGCAGTTGATAAATTAGAGCCAATCAAAACCTGCTTATTAATAGGACACTTTCTTGTTGTAATAAAAGGTATGATAAATATGTTACAGAGTGAACGGATATCAATATATCAAGTAGATCAGAGTCAAAATCTCACATATTGCTGATAATATGTGGCGTGCATGATAAATGAAATTTATAATAATTAGAAGTATCTCTCACGAGAGAACTGTTGTACATCAAAAACTAAGGAACACCACGATTAGTAGGACTGAATAGATATCATAAAATTACGCGCTTAGTAAACATAAATGGCACCATGATTATTAATTGTTGAATTAATCCATTTAATTATTTGATTTTCTCATTTTGTAAATATTTTCAAGTCAACTGAAAAAATATGTACTTTTATTGAATACCTGTATCCGTAACTATTGAGTGAAGAAGAGTAATATTATGTATATACTTTTCACTTTCCTTGTTTTATAGAAATTCAGTTTTTCTGGAATAGACTAACAAATATTGTGAATAAGTCTATGTTTTTTAATGTGTCCTTCAGAAACCAACACTAGGGACTGCACTGGCAGTGACCTCGTGATGTTTAAACCTCTGGTCGACAGGACACACCTACATTTGGCACCTCTCTGCTATTCCATCACGCCAGCAGGAGAACTTTTTGGGCTCGACAGTTCAATATTGCATCGCCCCTGCTACGGCAGATGCCCATGGCAGTCAAGGATCGACCTGCACTGAACAGAAAGAGCCGCCGGTCGAGAATCAGAAACCGTGATCCACTAGGCTGCGCGCTAGAAGTAATAGATGAGCGAAAGTAAAGAATGAGATGGTTTGTGAAGTTTTTTTATGATAATCTTTTACTTTTGATGCAATTTCCTTAAAAAGATCACTTTGAATTCATCATATATTAACTTCCATCCAGTGGGCTGAAGTTTCAAGATTAGAATTGTGTAGACGATCAATATATTTTCTGTACTTCCTGAAGTCAGAGAAAGTGTTTGGAAATGTTTATTCAAGTCTGCAAGGACATAAAGATTGAAGACAAATTTTATTTTCTAATTCTGGATAATCTTATATTTCCTGTTAACGAATATAGAAAATTTATAATTTTCACATAGATGGCTCAAGTTATCGTTGTTTATGGCAGACCATCTTGACAACAAGCTTAAATTGCTCAAATAAATGTCAGTTCAAATTTTTGTTTGAAGAAGTGAAATAAATTCTTAACATCATATTATAAATTAGAATCCTTCATCAGTATTGACATTAAGACAAACAATTTATCCTCCTTTAATATTCTATCATAAGGCTATTAATTGCAGCCAGTTTTACTAAGACCATTCTAAACTCACCATCTGAGACCCCATATCCTGACAATTAGGAAAATGAGCGAAGGCGGCAGAATGCTGGGTGCCCCCAATACATCATTGTGTCAAGTAAAATTCTCGACAAAG
>BMAW01087367.1:640111-684566 GCA_019974015.1 Nephila pilipes
CCCCCCCCCCCAACCCATCATTAATAATCTCAAAAATGAAATTCTCATTTTAAAAAACAAAAAAATGGGAAAATTAACTAAGATAACTACACCCTGAGGATAATTCACTTTATAACATCAATCCAATACTTACGAAAAATATTTTAACATCCTTCCACTAAATGACAATAATGGCTTTGTTTTTTCTGCCAAAGAAAAAGCTGATCTGCTCGCCCACAACCTTGAATCCTCTTTCCAAGAGAATACATTCCATATGATAACGAACATATTGAATCCATAGAAGAAATAGTCCAAAACTACCTAGACACTTATTATAGCATTAATTTTAATCCCACTCTCATTCAAATTCTTTCCTCTCAACACTCTCAACCATTTAATTAAAATCTTCAATAGATGCCTCACATTTGCGCACTATCCACAAAAATGGAAACATACTACTGTCATTCTTTTCCCCAAACCTGGCCAGAATCATAATTTCCGTTCTATCAGTCTTCTTAATTCCATCTCAAAACTCTTCGAATGAGTCCTAAATAGATTACTCATTCACACTATATCTAATAATATTCTACCCAATTCTCAATTTGGCTTCGGATCCCACCACAGCTCCGTTCATTAGCTTCTTCGTGTTGTGAATGTCATAATTGAAGATTTCAATCGTAAACAAATCACTGGGGGTATTTTCCTGGACAAACAAAAAGTCTTCGACCACCTTTGGCACGATGGGTTAATTTACAAACCCTATAACCTTAACTCTCTCCCTTACTTAATTATCACAGTCAATAAATACCTCAAAAGCAGAACCTTTCTAGTTAGTCTTGATAACGAACAATCTGTAATTTGCAATATTCAGACCAGAACCTCTTAAGGGTCTGTCATTTCTACCCTAATTTATTTTTTGTACATATATGACTTCCCTCAGAGTCCCTAAAATAACCTTTGTTTCTTCGCGCACGATGCAGCAATCTTCACTCAAGATACATCACCCACTGAAGTCATAAAAAAAATTGCAATCGCATTTTAAAAAAAATTGCAAAATAGATGACCCTTTAGAGGAGCGGATTGCTGCAAGTACTAGCAAAACCAATGCTATTATTTTTAGAAAAGGATGTGTCCCACCCCCTGACACCCAATTAAATTTCTTTAACTCCAATATTTCAGGGACTCCGAGGTCATATATCTCGGGGTTATCCTGGACTTCAAATTAATTTTTAGAAAACACATACAATTCATCATTGATGAAAGCTGGGCTAAAATCTATGACTGCACCCCACTAATAGGTAAACACTCTGTACTCACTCTCATCAATAAAAATCTGCTTTACAAACAAATAATCAGACTAATTCTATTATAAGCTTTTTATGTGTAAGGCCAAGTGGCTCCTACACACATTAAAAAATCCAAACGCTGCAAAACAAATTACTAAGAATAATAATCAACTCTCCTTGGTATGTGAGAAATGCTGTCATTCACAAGAATCTTAAAATCTCTCAAATTAATAGCCACATCAACCACTTATCCAGACGCTTCTTTTCGAACTTATTAATTATACTCATCCATTAATTAGAGCCCAACTTTTATTTGCGCATAATAACGGAACCTGTCCATTACCATGTCAAACTTGCAATAATTACTTTCACTTCATTCCTTCATAACCATAAGCATTTCAACAGGTCCATTTTTAACCTCCCCAGTATCCTAGGCACTTTAAATTGTTACGCACGCCATTATTTCTAGAGCCCCCCTTCAGTTCTTACCTTGACAGTTTTGTTTCGAGTGGGATTTTCCCTTGACTCTCTTACTCTTTCCCTTTTCTTTTCTTTTTCTTTTTTCTTTTTTGCTCTTTGCAGAGTTTTTCCATTATCCACATCACGAGGACCCTCCGTGTCCTGGACTGTCAATCGGTAGCCGTAAGGAAAGAATAATATCATGGTTTGGCCACTATTGCTCATTTCTTACCCAACGGCATCACCCTCCACTCTTTTAATAAATTAGTACAGTAAATTAATGAAATCGTTTGCAATTACAGAATAGAGTATACATTATTGTATGAATTGTATTCAACTTGTTAATTATCATCTTTTTCATTGCTTATCGCTTTATTATCTTTTACTTTTTGACACCCTTATTCTTTGTTGAGTCTCTGTCACTCTACTTGTAGCAACAAAGGTTTTTCTTCGAGCTTTGATCATTGGAAAATCATTAATGACATCATTGTAATATCATTTTCAGTGCATAACAACATCAAATGGTTAAGATTTTCATTTTCCATAGTAGATCCCATTTCAGTCTTTCCTTTCTTAAGGGCAGAAAAGTTTCTCTTTGCTGTACAGTTTGTCACAAGAATTGTCAATTAAATTCTCATTGCGACTTCTAAATTTGGGAAGGTATTTTCCAACTTATTTTTCTTGATGTAGGAAGAGATTCCTCTTGTTGGTGTTATTTTTATACCTTCATATACATTTTGAAATGTTCACACTCTTGCACAAACTGTTCTTCATCTATGTCTTTGGGGTAGCTTTGAGTCAAGTATTTCGCCTGCTTTGTCACATCTTCTTGCTCCTTTTCACGAAGATTTCTGAATATCTGAAATCTTGCGTTAAGAGTTTCGTAGTAATCCCTTATTTTGTTTACGTTACAAGATTGTAAAAAGTGTTACAAGATTATCTATAATTGGTATGAAAACTCCAGCTCAAAATCTCTCTCATGGAGTTATTCTCTCAAAGTCTGCGTCTCTTTCCTCATCTGAAAAAATTTCCTTTTTCTGATTTTTCATAGTTGGACGTTATCTAGTTGTAATGCTCTTGCCTCGTAATAATCAAAGTTGGATCATTTTTAGATAAAAACAAAGATAACGTCTGTAACTCCTCAGTAGCGTGAAGGAGATTCAGTTGTTCCCTGTAGTATCTCACTGGCTTTGTCCAACCTGTGTAAGATTTCGTTCCAAATCACCGTTAACAACATAGTCTGAAAACTTTCTAGTATTTTGCGGAATCATTCGGTCGGGAATCGTGTGTCAGGTGTTTGAATATTGTTCTTCAGTTTTTTTCTAGGGCGTTCTTGATTTCGTTTCGACTTGTAACTTCTCTGAGTAAGGTAGAGTTCTAAAAACATATGCCCTTGCAAACCATCTAGTTTCACTTAAAGATTTTAACATAAGAAATCTATGTTCAGTTTCCAATTTTCGTTCATTGCTTCTTTGCATATGATCTCTTAATATAATACATTTATGAGTAGATGACGAAAAAAAAAAAAAAAACCACTGTAAAGTCCTTGTACAAAAGAAAAGAATACAGTAGCTTCAGTGCAGGCTTTTTCCGCAGCAAAACAACCAGCTCGGTTTTAGGAATGGGCTGCACAAGGTACAAACACAACAAAGTCATTTTTTTCTCGTATTCTCGATTGAAAATCTGAGTACACTCCCAACATGTTTGAAGCAGTGTCGAAACTTTGAACCCAAACATTTTTTTAAATCTAGTTCAAGTTCTTCAAACAAGTTGAGAGCTGCTTCTGCCATACCTTGAGCTTTATGAAAGACGCCTGATAACACTCGAACAAGGTGTTAATTGGCACAAGCTTTGCTGACAGAAACGTATCGAAGTGCTACAACCAACTAGTCTGTCTGTGAAGCTTCAGACGTAGAGTCAATAATGAGTGAAAAGTAATGTGGAAGTTTGATATCTTTTAAGATTTCTTGTAAGACTCTTTTGCCCATTACGTCTGAGAACTAGCTACAAATATCAAATGACAGATAAGATGTAATCTCTTTACCTTTGTAGCCATATTTTGTCAGATGTTGGGCAAGAAATGGATCAAACTCACTTATGAGTTCAAGGCATCCTAAGAAAAACTTGTAGATCCAAGTTTTTAGTCGTCACCCCTGAATGGAAGGCTTCTTGCAAACAAAAGCTTCACAACAGAGATAACTCTAGTAAGGAGATCTCTCCAATACTTCACCTCTTTGTCATATTGACTTTGAGCTGCATTATGGACTGAGGTGGTCCCTTTTCTTAACATAAAAGTCAACATATTTGCCCTATGGTCGTCTGAGCTCTCATGCTGCGAAGCAAGTAAGAAAGAGTTCTTCCAATCGCTACAGCCAGTTGCTAAAATCCCTCGTTTTCCCTCAGGCTGGAAGAGAAGATAATAGAAACAAAATACCTAAACTTCCGAATGAAATGTATTTCATTCGGAAGTCTAGGTATGTGTAAAAAATGAAGAGCATTTCAACATATTTTCTACCCCATTTTCTCTAGAAAGAAATAAATTACCTTCAAATGGAATGCATTGAACTGCAAAGTGACATTGAACTGAATGAAAAATTTAGGAATGTTTCTTTACTGGAGTTTTATAAAGATTACCTACCCCGCGATAAATATCCTAATTTTCACAATGTCTTATTAATGTCTCCAACTTTTGGCAGTACCTAGATTTGTAAACAATTATTTTCAAGAATGAATCATACAAAAAACATAAATAGGACAAAGATCACTGACAAATATCTTGAAAATGCATTAAGAATTGCAACCTCGTCTATTGAACCCGATATAGATTTGCTTGTTCAACAAAAGCAAATTCGTCTATCTCCTTTATTTGAATTTTTTCCATCTTCATGTTTAGTTTCGTTTTTATTAACGTCACACTTGAAGCAACACGAGGGCTATTGGCGATGGATCTCGTAATTTTGAGCCTCGGTCAAATGACGAGGACGACACCTGACCTGGCACCCCTCTCTCCTAACTTCCACACCACACCCCGACAGATTTAACATGCATCAGCCCCGGCTGCATGGCGGGTCTTAAGCGGCGAAGGATCGAACCCGCGACTGAACGAAAACTGCCGGCCACGAATCCGGAATCATGACCTCTAGGCTACCGCGGCCACTTCCATCTTTATGAAATCCAAACTAAATTAAATGAAACTTTTACAAATTTAAAATAAATACGTACCAACACATATCTAATTCAAATTTTTTTAAAAAAATTATAATAAAAAGAAGGTAATTTATTTTATTAAAACTACATGGAGTTAATTTTTATTTCAATTTGTTGAAAAAATATTGTATGTGTAGACCAGCAATTTTTGCAATGTGGTAGAATTTTTCCTTGAAATTGGTCCCCTAAATGTCATAGTGTTAGAAATCCAGTGCTGTATATAAATCTAAATCTCATATCTTCACTCTTCTACTTTCTTTTTCTATTTCATGATAAATCATATGTGTTTAATACACATTTTAATATGCTTCATTAACCTTTTAATAAATTCCATGTGTATGTAAAACGAATTAGATTGAGCAAAGTATCGCAATGACTGGCGCTCGCTAACCATTTGATTATTGTTGTCGAGGATGCTTATCTGACAGGAAAGCTATCACTGATACACGATCACTACAACATTGCTAATGTGTGGTTGTATTGTTACTCGAGTTCTCTGATTGCGCCGGCAGGAGGTAAATGAGAACAAATTTATTTATCATCGACATAAAAAAATATGTAAGTATGTAGACATAAAAAATAAACATAGCATTAAATCAGCACAAAAACATTAGTTATTCTGTCGATTAACATGGTTAAGAGAAAAAATTCCGAAGTAATAAAAAAAATTTCTTTGGGAGCCGCATGTGGTAATGAAATCTACATTTACCCACCTTTGATATACTCGTGTAAACTTCAATAAATAAAAAAATGAGCATTACTCACACATACGTTTGAAAATAAATATTCTAAAATAATTTTAAAGATATATTCCTGGAGAATAAAAATAAGAATTTAAAGGGATTTAAATATCGAGAATGAAAACTGGAGAAGTATTTACATTTTTTTTAAACTAAAATTTTACTATATTTGCAAGTACAATGAAAGTAAACTGGTTAAATCTTTTGAATAGTAGATAATAAAATAATAAGATTAAAAATATTGTTTTAATAATAAGCAAGGTTTACAAAATAATTCGTTTCATTAATGAACCAATTTTCTTTTTATGAACTCCAAAAGTAGTTTTCAAGACTTTTACATTTGTGATGAAAATAAAAGAAATTATTTGTTCAGACTTTGTAAAGCATTTCCTATTATAGTAAACCAATATTATATAGTAGATAAGCTTTTACAACAGTTTTACAATAAAATTGAATATCCTTTATTGTCTCATATTTAACGACATGATTTTTCAAGTATACTTTCTAATTAATAAATCAACCAGTTGACCATCTTACAAATGTGTTAATATCAACACATTTTATAAACTGAATGTTTATTAATTTTGGAAAAGAAAGATAAATAATGGGGAAAAAAACAAAGAATGATAATTTACATAATGAAGATAACAAAAAACGAGTTTTTTTGCTGAGGCAAAAACGTTAATATTTCAAAGGTGGTTAAGAACGATATTTGCTCATTATCTGTCTTTTGTTATTTGCTTGTTTATGTAAGTATTCAGTCAGTAGCGGCGATTTCTCTCGAGAAATCAAAAATGATCCGTGATAATTTCTTTAAAAAAAGTGTGGCTTACTTAAAATAAATACCAAAAGTGATAATTTGCCAAAATTCAACTGTGTGTTTACCCACAGCCTTGTTTTATAACCATTACATTAAAGAAATGCAAAGGAAAATGAAAAGGGCTCTTCTAGATTGATTATGTCAACATTTAGTTAATTGTGTTCAAAGCAATGCAGTTAATTACTCGCGAGTCAGCCTAACTCGTGGTTTTACTATGACTCCCTTTTTATGAGATTCATATTAAACTTCTTTTTTTTAGATGACATAGGACTTCCTGTCAAGAGAAGTCATTAATATATATGTATATATTTCTGTTTTATATATCGTGGGAAATTTTTCATATCGCTGTGGAGTTCCAATTTGCAACTGCGAGCTTATACTCCGATTGAGAGAAATTAGAAACGTGATAAAGAAATTAGTCACGTTTGTGCTTGCGCAACTAAAACCGAGAAGAAAAGAAACGCAGGGATGAAGTACGAGTAATAAGAAGAAAAATGTACAATGTAAAATAAAATTTATCAGTCACACACACATATATTTATACAGTCTCTGTGTTTTAAGACAATGTTAAATGCCTTTGTTTTCGCCTGCGTACACTTTCACACATTTCTCTACCTTGGTTACTCTGCCTCACAGCACATGCTACACCTGCTCCGCTGGTCTCCGATATTTTCTGGGGTGCTTTACAAAACGATTTGTAACATGGATTATTATAGAAACTTCCCTTAATTAACAACTGGAGTTTCTTTTTGACTTTATATTTAAGTTTCCAGCTTCTTTCTAACCAAATGAAATGTGAAGACTCAAATTAATTAAACTTTAGAAGTGGAGTGAATGGATGTTATCATCTCGTGTAAAAACGACAGAGAATTGAATGGAAATAATAGTAAGACTACAGTAATAAGAAAGTTGCTCTACGCTGTATGTCTACGTGATTTGTTCAGATTAGGACTCAACGCGCTGTTGGTATTTAGTAAGTGCGGATAAAGATTTCATTCTGGTTGGGAGCATCTCCTTTATAAAAAGATATATATAGATTAATGAACTCTATTTTGACATATTATTGATTTTTTTAATTATTTTGTATGTGCCTGAGCTTAAGCTGAAACTTAGATTTTGAGATTTGAGAAACATTTATGATGACAAACGAAATGTCAGGGTAATAGGAAAACATCACAGGTTAGCACGATGCTTGAGTTTAACAATAACGCCACAATGCACGCCACGATAGATTTTGAGCATATTTCCGTTAAGTAATTTTTTTTTAATATTTAAAGAAACAAAACAAAAGATAATAAGATGATAAGACAACAAGGTTTATACACATGTTTATAATTGCTAGGGGGCTAAAATTGAATAAAAATTTAATTTTCCCCCAAAAAGGAGGGGAGCCTCTTTCCTAATTGCAGCCACCGGTCATAATATTACATTTTTATTTTTATTATTCGTCTTGTTTTGTACATTGTTCATAATTTTTTTAGATATTCCCTTAAAGCATTCGAAATTCTTGCTGTCATTTTTTTCTGAGATTTTGGGTCTCTTGCTTTTAACAACATTTGTTGACCGTTTAGGAACATATTTCGTTTTATTGTGACGGTTTTATTGAGACATTTTAATAGCGAAATAATATTTGGTATTATTTGAATGTGTCGCATTATATATTTCGAATTTGAAAGATTATTTTTGGCGTCCTCATTTTCTTCGGATTATATTATGAATAAATGTAACAAACACTTTCAACTGAATTTAAATTAAACAAAAAAAGAATATCACGCAGCATTGATATTAAATCATCAAAAGTGCTTTTTTTTAAACTTAACGGGTAACAATTTTTTTTATCTTAAAACTAAAAACACAAACAATGCATTTCACATTACCTCTTATGCAGGATATTACACAGTAATGAAGCCTACATCAAATCTATTTCCTTACCAAAATGAAACTGGATATCATGTGAGAAAAATAGGATAAAAAAAAAAACCCATGGATTTTATCTATATCTTTTTTTTATATTCCATTATCAGAGAATCGTTGGAGAACGTGAAAAAATAAATTAGCGATTGTTTCTTTTTTCTTATCAAACATGTAAATGATAAGACCAAATTCATCTTTTTTTATTTTTGATTGAAAAATTTAATTGAAATATTTCAGTTTGTTTTTCGAGAAACAACTTCAAAGGTTTAAAAACTTGCTTACGGGTAATTAAATTAACAATATAATGTCAAAAAAAATCCTTTGTTGACTGCTTTTTGTAATTTTATTTTTAATAAATATTCTTTTCATGCAAAATATTTTCAACTTTCAAATGTTTTTTGCTTTCTATCCTAAATGCCTCCAAGAAGCTCTACAAGTTGCTATTGAGGTTATAAAAATTAAGATTATTTAAGAGGAAACTGAAAATGCTGTTTGGCAACATATACACAGGTGTCCAAAAGTTAAGCATAACTAGAAAAATGCGAAAAAAAAAATGTGAGTAAATATTGGTGAATTTATTCGAAATAACTTGTAGCGAATCATTTGTTCAAGGTGAAACTTCTATTTTAAGCAAAAAGGTTCGGTTGATGTCTTCATACGCAAGAAACCGGAACGCGGATAAATCGGCATTTGCAGTTCAGTCAGATTTCGTGCAATTCATGACCAAAAGAACGTTGTCAACGAATAAACAGAATGAAAGATGGCACTAACACGACAACTGGACATGTTTGTGAAAGAAATAATCGTTGGACTGTTTGAATCCGGATGGTCACAAATCGAAAATGTTTCGAATTCTCAATGAGTGATCTCAAGACTGTGGCAGATGTTTCAAATTGCGGGAAATATTAACCTACGATCAAAATTAGATCGGCCAAGAGTCCCGACAGTTCTCCAAGACTGATATCTGGCAATAACTGCGCGAAATGAGGGCCAATTGTGCTAGAGAACTGGATTAGCACACACAGTCGACACGTGAGTACTAATTTCCAAACAAACTTTTTACAAGAAACACAATCATGTTGGTCTCTATACCAGATTATCAGCAATTTGCATTTCCTTAACATCTACGCATAAACACACTTGTTTAAACTAGATTTTGGATCATAATGATGTTCAGTGACGAGTCTTAGTCTGAACTTTGATTCTCATCGATTAATGATATGGTGAGAACTTATAGTTACTTTTCACTCGAGAAACGTCACGGAAAGCATCGTTTTCCTTCGAAGCGAATCATGATGTAGGAGGCAGCAGGCATCATGCTATAGGACCAAACAGACCTCCATATACTTCAGATGGGGTCTATGACTGCTGAGAGGTACAGAGATGAAGTTCTTGACCCTTATGTTTGCCTCTTTCGAGAGACTCTCGGTCTTGACTTCGTATTTATGGATGATAACGCTCCTTGTCACAATTTGAGCTTGATTGACGACTCCCTTGAAACGTAAAATATCCAACACATGCTGTGATCTGCGCACTCACCTTATATAAATACTATCTTTATGCTCTGGAGTCAACACACATACCTTCTGTATGTCCACCAGCTCGTTCCAAAACTGAAAGAAGATCTTTAGGACATTTGGATCTATTTGAGACTACAACTCATTCACAATATTATAGTAAATATCAATATTATATTAAGTATTGAAAAGCGTTATACAACCTGCTTCCCTGTCAGAGGTGACCACTCACTTAAGGAACTGTTCTTACTTGTTCTTGTTCATTTTTAATTACCAGTTCTTTGATTCACGTGTTCTTTAGATTCCTTGAACCAAAATCTCAAAGGTATTCAAATTAATTTAGTATTGTACTATGTTATATATGATTTCTTTGAATGTTAATCGAATTGGTTGAATTTTAGAAAAAAAAAATGTTTTGTGTTAATCTAATACTAAATAGACCACTATTTTAAAATTTTATCAGGGGATAGTGAAAATAAAGTATATTTGGCAATTTCTCATTACGAATAATTTTTAAATAGTTATGTAATCAAAATAAATATTTATGAAACGAATGCTGGTAAAACGAGTTTGAAATTGTTTTTATATTCTAGTGTATTGTAATTTTTAGGTAAAATAATTTAATATTTTTGTAGAAAAAAATTAATTAAAAATATCCGCTTCTTTATGCTTTAATACGCATTACATTAGATGTTATGCTCCACAACTAAACCCCCAAAGTTATATATATATATATATATATGTAGAATGGGGGTTGATGGAGATTGTTCATCCCGAATCTACGATGGTTTGCTCTTACGCAATGGGCTGGTTGTCTAGGGGGGTAATTTCGGATTCCATGTAATGTTGTTGATGATATTCAAGGATGAAGCTTGCAGTAGCTTTACTTGTTTATTACGAGAGATGATGAAGAATGATAAGTATTTACACAATGAAAAGTATTAGTAAGTTAACCAGTTCATCAGATAAAGATAGATGGCTGCCTCATTTAACCCATATTATCGATGGACGTTGGAACTCGCTCGGGCGTTGTAGTTTATTTCCGACGCGGGTAGCGAAGGAGAAGAGAAGCGGAGAAAGTGGCGGCAAAAAAGAGAAGAGAAGAGAGGCGCGAAAACGAGCTTCACTCAGTTTTGTTCTGGGATAGGTGGCGCTGCATGAGCTTATCACATGACTCTTGAATCGTGGCGACATCTATTGAGTATCGGAGGAACTGGTTTTACAGTAGATTGAAAAGATAAAATTAATTGCTTAATAATAATTGGATGGAAAATCCTACATATATATATATATATATATATATATATATATATATATATATATATATTGCAACACCTTCCTACTCTAAAGACGAACCAGACCTTTGTTTTGTAGCCTCATCTAAGGGGATTACACCTTGAGAGCCAGAGGTAAGATGTGGTCATGGTTTTTAGACGTACGATGGGGTAGTTCCCAAGATATTCTGTAATATGTAAAATTCATCGAAAATTTTGTTTTGTAAATAATTTGTGCATATCACACTGTGTAATTAAATATCATCTTTGAAAAATCCGTCTCTTCATTGAATCCTGAACCCTCTTCCTTATCAGACAAATTACAAAACGAGCCATGATTCCTTTTCTGTAATTAGGGTTCTACAGAGTGAAATTAGAAGCTTCGTCCCGGATCCAGAATTTAATAATTTTTTTTTAAAATTCAGCGCGCCCGGTCATCTTGAGGCGGAACTGTATTCCTATTCGCCTCTTGTGCCATAAATCAATCAAATATATTAACACTAAAAAGTCAGTAACTTATACAAGAAGACGTTATACAAATATCTTGCACAATATTTATTCCACAGACTTGCACTATAATGACAAACACCTGCTTTCCAAGATAACACCCTAGATATATTCGCCCGTCTCATTGATACCGAATTAAGATTGTCTTACTACAACTTTCCCACTTGAAGTTGACTTGATTCTTGGCTTCGTCACGATCATTCTCACCCGTAGCCACTCTTGATCTCGTCTACCACCTATTAGGCATATACTCAAAGCCAGTGACACTCAATCTCTATCGTGACAACCTCGCTTTTCTTATATACTTTCCTATCTACACCACTTCACTTTATTTCTACCTGCCTCTAATTTAACTAATCATGTTTCATTTTGATTGGGAAGAAATTTCTTAATTAGTACAATCAATCTTAATTAAAGTCCCCATGGTTAATGAAGAGAAAACCACGAATAGCCCAACGTCACAATCTCACTTAAAAAGAATAATCCGGATACATAATATGGATTAATTCAATAATCACCTTGATGTTACGTGAGAGTTCCTGCCGTCATCGCCTTGGAGATCCACCCCAATTCTGTACCATCCTAGTATATGAAGAAATCTGTCACCTTGAAGATTCCCTTCCAATCCTGTAGCATCCTGGTATATGAAAAAATTTGCATTACCTTGCAGATCCGCCCCTATCCTGCACCACTTTGGTTTCAAGAAAAATAAATCGCCATTGATAAGAATCGACCTGATTCCGGCATCGAGGTACCGTCCTGGTATAAGAAAAATTCTGCATTCATTATTGCGAAGAAAAATCATCCCGATTTTTGAAATGCCCACTTGGATATTCCGTACTGTTATGATCCATTTATATTTTGTGATTTTTTTTGCTGTTAATTATGCCTTTGACAAACAGAGAACTGCAGAGAGATTCAACGAGATTTTACCAGTAATCGGGCAAGTTTTGCTCCTTTGTTGTGAAAAGGTCTTTTTAAAAAATGCGTGCGTGATTATATTTGATATTTTTTTTATGTGTCGCGTATCCTCAATTGCTATTTTTTCATTTAGTTAATAGTGTGTTTTTTATTTTCTTTTGTAAAACTAACTCAACAGTATTATTTTCAATTTATGCGAGCATATTTCCCATTCATTCTCTTGTAAAGAAAAATATATAAGTAGTAAACTTTTATATTTGACCTTGAATCGCTGAAAGAGAGTAACTTGCTGTCAATTCACATTTTTATGTTGACCTGTTTTTCCTCTGCTTTAACATTAAACTAGAATTATTACAAAAAGAGCAGTAATCCTTCTGCTCAAGTAATCATAATTTTGTTCTATTTATGAAAACCTTTTTATGTATGAAGAGGCTAATATTTTTTTTGTTAATGTAAATATTTCTATCTTTTCAGTTCTAGGAATATATGATCCTATTAATAAACACATCTGTATTCCGCATTAATACAGAAATATATGCATTTGTTTTGTAATAGTACACATTTTTTTTTTTTTTTTTTCAATTCTGAATATCCTTCCAATTTTTCATTTAAAAGAAATTGTAAGCGAAAACTGTTTTTCATATATTAGAAAATATTATTTCAAGAGTTGAACAAATTATTTATTTTTCTGCATAGAATGATAAATGTGTTGATTTAATATTTTCACTTTAGCAGAATCATTTAAGACTGACTTAACAAAATCCAGGAAAATAATTTCATTAAATTTTTTTTATATACAGACCTTTTTTTTTGGAACAGTTATTTTTGTACAGCATTTCAAATTTATTTCACGGCAAAATGTCTTATTTGTTAAAGGTAAGAAAGAGGACTTACTAAACCAAGCAGCTCAGTTATGTTTAGAATCAGCAGCTGAAATGACTTCACCAATGTTAAAAAAACTTAATTACAAACAGCACGGGGAACGAAGAGGAAAATACGAAATTGATGTATAGTTATATCATTGAAGAGAGGAATTAGTTAATCATTGAAGAGAGGAATCATTGAAGAACTAAGAATTAGTAGAGAAGAGGAGACAAGAAGAATTAGCAGAGAAGAGATGAATTGAAGAATTGAGGCTGAGATTAAGTCGAGTCTAGGGACATTGATGGTAAATACTCGTACACCGAGTAATGAATTGAACAAATTGCTACATAAGTTTGATATAAATGAAGATAGTAGTCTGTATTTGTTATCATTTAACGCCAATCTAATATGATGTCCGTACCGAAAGATTTTTGTGTTACACATCTGTTGGGTCTACTCTCACAAGCAATAACACAACTAATTTCTCGAGAGCTTAAAGAAAAGACAAAAAATTACTATCATGAGAAGATCTTGTTAATTAATAGAATCGAATTAACTTCAGAGAAGTTTTGGCAGTTGTTAGTCATTCATCAGAAAAATGCTGAAAATACGTAGCGTGATTTTTACCAAGGAATTCAAACATTCTTTGATGGAGGAATGAGGGACTAAACATCTAGCCCTTTGATCTGATGCGAGATCTAATAATAGCAGATCAAATGGGAAAAAAAAAAAAGAGTTCCCGTAAAATACAAAAATATCACTTAGATGAAAGGCCAAGTATCAATTCGACAATATAATTAGCCGAGAAACTTGAGGAATTTGAGGATGTCCGGAGGATATTGAAGCCCATACCATGCTTCTCACCACCTTTTCGAAAACAAGAAACCAGAGTATCGAATAAGTTCATTAATATTAGAAGATTTTAAAATCGGCTCAGGAGAAATGAGAATTTCAAACCTGAAAGAAAATACTTTGAAACTCATCCAATAAATATTTTGAAACAACGGTACCTAAAAAGTGTTTCAGCTGTCATTCTCTTAACCATTTGAGTTATAATTAAGAAACGATGTTAATGTACTGTATTTGAATGAAATACGCATAAAAGATGTGACTTTTGAATATAAATACTTAAATTTTTCATGGAAGCTATCGATTATATTTTAACTTGTATTCATCTGATTTGACCTAATTAGGATCATTTAGTAAAAGAATAAATAGAAAATATAAGTTTAAAATATTTTTAAATCAAGATTTCACTTAAAGTGGATTTAAAAAGGTATAAAAGCAATTTTTTAATTATAAAATATATTATTTATAAAAGCTTGAGTCGCTTAACTAACATGCCTATAAATTAATACTATAGCTATTTATATATGAGATCAAAAGAAGTATTAACGCCTCAAGTTTTTATCAATTATTTATGATTTTACTTTTAAAAAACTATTTTTATACATTTTAGTCTATATTTAAGTAATAAATTGATTAAAAAAATTGTTTTCTTAAATTTTTTTAATTCTTTTTAGTCGGAAATTTAAGATTTGAAAAGCAATTACGTGATTGCAAAATTTCAACTGAGTTAGATGTTATTAAATGCAAGATCAGGGCTAGGCAACTCAAGGGGACTTACTATTTTGAAAGAGATTAGTGGAAGTTGTTGAATCTGTGAATATGAATATTTCTTATGGATAAATATCGTATTTACTTAGCACCGTAGTATAAACATTTAATTGTATTATAATATTCCTCCTCCCTTCCACATATTTACATATACATAACATAATCTTATATTCATGTAATTTGTGATATTGATAAGCTCCAAATTTATAGGGATTATGTTCTTAAGAAAGTTTCTTTCCTCTTGTACCATATAAAGAAATTATACTTTTCTGAAAATTTCTTTTATAAGTCTATATTTTAATTCTATTTTACTAACACGCTGTTAATTCTGCGTTTTTAAGTCAAACGTTCATATTGAAATTATGTACAGTGAAATATAACAATAGACTTTAAATCCATAAAATGAATTTTCCCTGGGTAAATTAATTATTTATTAATCACTTACAGAGAAATTTCACTTTTTTTCATCACATTTTCGAGATCAACCAAATGTAATTTCAAAAGCATAATTTTTGAAGAATTCATACCAATAAGTCGTATATACACTATTTTTATTCAAAAACATTTAAAATCTTTTTATTTGATGAAAAAAAAATTATGCTATAACTGTGAAACATTTTCAATATTCTACATCACTAATGTTATAATATTAACAACTTTTTTTTACTTTGTATTAAGGAAAGGGAAAAAATAAATGAATAAAAACCCACAACTCAAACAAAGTTTTAAAAAATCCAGTATTCGTTTGAATTAAAAATATTTAGGGGGAAATGATTTCTTTTTTTAAATTATATAAACTACCTAAAATTAAGTTAATATATTACCTATGCAAAATATTATATAGATTACATGTTTCATATATTTAATTCTGTTTCAATAAAAAAAATTCCTTCATTTTTTAATGTTTTTTCCTGGTAAAGGAAGTACAGTCATCGAAATAAAAAAGGGCCTCCTTAAATGACTTTCACAATTTTAATCGTAGCGGGACAAAATTGGTATCAATGACAATGGATCTAAAGAAACTAATGAGAAATCACGATGTTAGTGAGTTGATTAATTAACGTAATCAACACAGTTATTTAACTTCTAAAAATTTTCTCATGTCGATTATTTTTGCATAACTAACTTCTCACTTTGAAATTAGCCTAAATTTCAATTCTTGTAAAATTCTTTTTGAAAATGTTCGAATTACATGCCTTTTAAAAACGGATTCTCTAATGTTAAATGAGTATCTCAAATCTTTGACGATAGAAAATTTTGCACTCAACTCTTTTAAAGTTCTTTGCCTCAAAAAAAAAAAAAAAAAAAAAAAAAAAAAATCTTTTTCAATTTTAAAAGCTTAAAAAATTGAAAAGAAAATTAAGAAAATATGAATTATTAAATACTATTATGGAAAAGGTGATTTGTAACATACTAAATATATAAATATTACAGTTAGTTTGCTCATGCTATGAAACACTCAATTCCAGTACTTCAAGAAGCCTGCTCTAACAGTTCAGGAAATATTCATTGTTAAAATAACGATCTGAAATATCTGAGGCATTGGGCTCCTGTCTACCGGCCATTTCAATTTCGTGAACGTAATATTGATCCCATGGAAGGCCTACTACCGTCCTCAAATATGTACTTTTTTTTAATCTATTTGAAAAGAAAAAAAGTGTATGCGAAAGAGCAAAAAACAATGAAGATTTCTTTAGAATCACATTTTTCGTGAGGTTATTAAAAATATTCTTACACCTATTTTGATGATTCATTAGAGGTTTTTCCCGGTATTTAAAAAATAGTCTGAAAGATTTCGAAAACTGAAAAAGGAAAATTTTGATTTCACTGAAAATATTACTATTATTATTTTGCTTTTTCGGATGCACGTTATTGCATTCAAATAAATAAAATAGTGCAGATTTGAGGATGATAGTAGCAGTTCCATAGAATTAGCATTATGTTCATGAAATCTAAATGGCCAGTAGACAGAAGCCCTATTCCTTTGAGAGGTGGTATATAAAAAACCGTTAAATTTTTGTTGAAATTCATCTTATATGCATTAAGAATGTTAAAAGGACACAATATCAAGAGATGAAATTAATCTTTTTTTGCATTCAAAACACGCCCTCCCATATATGTGATGAACGGATATGTCATATAAAATGTAGTCAGCTCTCCCTAATCTGAATTATTTTTTGCAAGATGTGTACCCAATTCTTTTTATTTCTTTTTAATCTCCACTAAAATGGATTGCATAGTTCTTTTACAGTTTAGAATGAACAATCGCTTCTTTCAAGATTCACATCTGGCGCCAAAACGCTGATGACTCTAATCTTCTTACAAAGTGGGTATCTTTTTGCTCTGTTGTATCTTTTTTAATCCCACTCGTCGATGTTTTTCATTTTTGCTCTCTTGTATCTTTTGGTGACTTCCGCATCAGATTCTGAGGGGACTTCCTTCTATTGCAGCAGCCTGTCATCTATTTTTGTCTCATATAAATGCCTCATGTCCATTATCGCTAACAAGCCTTCGAGCCTTCTATCTTCTCTTTGTTCGATTTTGTTTCCAATAGTTACGGTTTCAAGAAAACCTTTCTTTCCCTTGTGCTCTTCTTTTTTGTCTTTGAATGGTACGCCGCGCGTTCAAACATTTCTATTCCAGTTTTAAATGTCTTTCTTTCAGAAAATAAATCCGGGTTTTTTTGCCACACTGGTACTCGAAAACATATTTATGATCTCTATTTTTGCCGGTAACAAAGCGAACCATCCCATATGAGTCTGAATAGTAAATTTCAGTGCTGCCATCTGTTGCTCCCTAGCCTAATGTAAGAGCAGTTATATCAATTTTAAACCCAGTTAGTTTGCAGTATGAAACCAATACTTTATATATTACGTTTTGAGCAAAGAGTAGTATTTACATAAAGTTTCAAACATGTAGTTTGGGTAGTTAATGAATTCAAAATTTTCAATTTTGCGTACGGGATAAAACAACCCCTTGTTAGGAACTTTCATTAAATTCAAAACAGTATTTTTTATAATTATTCTGCATAGCCCTGTCATCTAATTTAAGTACACAAAACTATAAGCTACCGTTTGAAGGTAAATGCGTGGGGGAAAAGCGTATTTCTCAGAGATTTGTAAGGCGCTAAAATGTGATATCAAGAATATACCACCCTGCTTGAAAGAGTTAAGGGGCTATGTACTTGTTCATAAAACTAAATAAACGATCTATTTATTACATATAGTTAAAAAATCAAATTAATAAAGTCATTTGTCTGACCAGTACTTTAGAAAAAGTACTGTAGAAGATGAAGCCAGAGGCTTGCCATTTAAAAAGACATAAAGAAAATAAATAAAAAGAGTATTGCTTATACGAACTGCATTTAAAAACTGTACTGAGTCTTGAAAATCCTAAAGAATATATATCATCCAATTTCTCTTTTTTTTATTCATACCTTAATCTTCCTGCTTTAATTCTCATGTTTTTCACTAAGCAGTGCTTAAAAGCTGAAAAATTGCTTAATATTTTCTCTTGCTATTTAAAAAAATCGTGTTTCATAAAACGCTGCCCAGATGGTATTGTTGCAACGTTTGACCGTCGTCGTATAGTTAATAAAACAAGGAAAATATTAGGTATTACTTGCTTGAAGTCAGTGACGAACCGTGGGGAAGATGCAAAGGGCCATATGCACCCCCACCCAAGATTTTTTTCTGGAAATTGAAACATTTCAGGGTAACTCATTTATCATATTATTACAGATGTTCTAAAAAAATGAACTCTTTTTTCTTATCATGCTTAAATTTTTTCATCATTAAAAGAAAAAATGATTCCATCGAATCCAATTCCTGAGAAAGAACAGTCTATGCTTCCTCCAATATGTTCCTCTGGATCAGTATTTAAAGACTAAGAGAGGAGGGTGGTATATCCCTGTAGAAGATTCATCCTCCCCCACCAACAGTTTCCTGAAAAAGGAATACAGAAGGCATTCTTATTTTTTAGACATTGATTTATGAACGACTAAAACGAGTCTTCGGAAATCTCAGCGTATCACGTCTTGCTCTTCACAAAAAATAAAGTAGTAATGAATTCATTAAATATTTTAATCAACCTGATAATGGCTTCGTGTTTTTGCAGATGAAATAAATTAGAAATACTGAAAGAAACATATTCTTCAAATTTGTCAAAATGTAGTATTAGTATTTTATACGCAGATTACAGGCTATGGAAAAAGAAATTTCTGATAAATAGACTAGATTAATTTCTATGGAAGTAAATCTTCTACAGGAAAATATCTACTTTGTACTCTCTTGAATAGATATTTTCTCGAAATATTCGTAAATTTTACAAGATTCTGTCGCTTTTGCCTGTTACAACATCTACTGCTGAAAGATCGTTTTCAACTAGGAAATATTTAAAAACTACTTAAGAAACAGTACCTATGAAATTCATTTTAATGGTATCTGTTTGTTATACATGTATAAAAATGTATCCGCAATTGAAGAAGACTTAAGGATTTCGCAAAAACAAAAACAGGGAATAAATATAGCTTTGTAAAAAATAGTATGTATAGAAAATTTTCTATTTTATTATACTTAGACCTTTTATACATTTTTTTTTAAATTGTGACTTTTTTTTTCAATCATTAAATAAAACATCATTTTCAATCATTAAATAATTTTTTTTTATCATTTTCATAAATCATTTTATCAGCTTTTCAATTTTATTGGACATCATTGATTTTGCTTAGTAGAAATTTTTGTTCTTATGGTTTCTGTTTTATTTTTTTAAGAATCTTTATTTTTGCAATGGGATAAAAAGTGTATCATTCCTTAAACATTTTTAAAAAGGAGAAATAAGATTGATGTGCTTATTCTTTAATTTTTACCAAGTGGTAATTCTACTAAGGAAACTACCTCTTTCACGGCGGTCACGTTACACACACCCTCCCCCTCAAATCAATTTTTGGGTACACCACTGAGTGAAATAAGTTAGTATGTAGCCTTTTTAGGAGCACCTCCTAAGTTTATATTCGGAAACAAACAAAATAAAATTTGGAACGCATACAATGTGTATTATTCTCTACCGAATTCTAAAAAAAAAGAATATGGTTGCGTGATGGAAAAATTCTTTTCAGAAACTAATTAACTGATTTTCAACAAAGCTCATTAATTCATTAACATCATAATGTAGTTCCTTTTGTGTAATTAATTTTGATACCAATTTTATCCAGTCTTTTTTTTTGGGATAGGGAACTGCACATTAATTCTGAAACTGCACATTTTTAAATATAAGTCTGCCTTCATTTTTGTAATCTGAGGATTTCAGTTGGAAATTATATTTAAAATGAAAAACTGCACAAATAACAAATTTACTAAAGCCAAATGTTTCATAAATCTCGCCGAAAGTAAAGAAAGCAACTGCAGAGTTAATAACAAAAAATCGGTTTAGAAAAAAGATGGGAATCCACAAGAGATCCAACTTTCAAGAGAGAAGTCAATATTCTTACAAGACAAATCCAATACTTAATTAATGACCACCAAAACAAATTTTGAAAAAACCCTTCTAGAAAGCTTAAGCCCTGAGGACAACTCAGTCTATTCTATGCAAAGAAAAATAACCAAGAAAACTGTAAGCATTCCGCCATTGAGTGATCCAAAAGGAATCGCATTTACTGACTATGAAAAAGCAGAAGTCTTCAAATATCTATTAGAAATTACGCTTCAGGAGAACGCCGAACCTTAAAACAACATTATAAATGACAGGGGGAAGAGATGTCACAGATTTCTTGCCTCACCACAACACTGAAACCTATCCACACACCAGTCTCCTCATATGCCATATACAAGTCGGTCAATCTCAAGGGTCTGTAATTTACCCAATTTGCTACTATTTGTTCACATATGACTTCCCTCAGGGTCCCTATAATAGCCTCTGTTTATTCGCAGATGACGCGGGAATACTCACCCAAGAAAAAAAATCCAGTCAACGTAATATATAAATTACAAAATCATCTAAAACAAATAGAAGAGTTGATGAGACTCTAGAAGATTGCTGAAAACACAAATAAAACAAAAGCTCTCATATTTAGAAAAGGTTAACCCCCTTCCTAATAAAAAACTCAAATATTTTAATGATCAAATCTCTTGAAACTCTGATGTCAAATACTTAGGAGTTATCCTGGACTCCAAACTTACCTTCAAACTTCATATCCAATCAATAATTGACAAAAGCTGGGCCAAAATCCATAACTGTATACCTTTGATCGGCAGAAATTCAGTACAAACTCTTGCTAACAAAGTACTTCTCTATAAGCAAGTAATCCGCTGTATACTACTCTATGCCTCACCCACTTGGGACCATGCTGTAGCTACTCACATTAAAAAAATAAAATCATCCTTTAAAAAATAAACCTAGGTCCTTCAAAATGAAATTCTACTCATGATTACTAAGTCAAATTGGTATATCAGAAATTCTGTCATACACACGGATCTCAATATCCCTCCTATTATTAAACACATCAACTATCTATCTAGAAGATTCTATAATAGATTAACAAATCATAGTAACCCACTAATAAGGGCCCAGATAATTTTTGCTCACAATAATGATACCTATGAACTACCCTACCAATCTTGCAATAATTATTTCCATCTGATTCCTCCATAATACTTTGCATTCCAACCCAGACCCTTTTAATTAATTCCTTCATCACTCCTTCAATAGCCTCTTTCGCCAACCATCTTACTTCAAGACCTACATCATCATCTATTCACCTTATCATCAGTTGTTTAATACCCTGTCGTCATCCCCACCTCCCCTCTCTAGTTTGCTAACCATCGCTTTACACCCAGCCAAACAAGAACCTTTTTTACCTTTCTCTTCCTTCTTCTGCTTTCATATCATCAAAAAAAAGTTTAAATTTTATTTTATTTATTACTATTGTAATTTTACAACAATAATAATAAATTTTTTTTAAAAAAATCATGTAAAATAATACTCTCATCTTGCTGAAAATTAGGCATAATCTGTCAAAGACATTGAGGGGGTAAAAAATGATATAAAAATTTTTAATCTTATTTTTTGATAAGAATAATAAAAAAAATTTTTTAGATGTATTAAAAAATCTCATCCTCATTGTATGTAAATAATTCATTTCCTTTCCTATCCTCTTTCCTCTCCCTTTCTTTTATTTATGTTTTTTTAAATCATATGTGTATTAAGCACATTTTTAATATGTTTGCTTTAATATTAAAAAAAAAATCCAAGGTTGCAATATGATACTGAGTAAAGAGTTCACTAGACTGGCACTCGCCATTATATGATTGTTATTTACGTGTCCCCTCAGAAACATTACCAATGAACCTTCGTATGATAGAAATTCGGTTCTATACAGAGTTCTTAATATCGAATTCCTTAACAGTTTATCACCACAAATTACTATAAACATCTTCATTACAATTGAAACGCACAAGAGAATCCCATTCTTAGAGCACAACTTCTTTTCACAAACCCAAATTCTAAACACAAATTTACATATAAAACAACCAAATGGTCGGCACCTCTAAACCACCATAAAAAAATTTGTTTTGTTCTATGTTCTCGTTGACTAATTTAAATGTACTTTGTATAACGCAAGTTTCAGTTGAAAAATCAGGTCCTCATTGTATGAAAATTCTTCTGCCGTTTGATTCTTTCTAGCCTTCTAGGCTCTCTACTTCAATTAATCTATATGGGAAAAAATTCTGATTGTTCATGAAAGACTCTCTAGCGCTCGTTTTATATCTAATTTTAGTTTAGTTAGAGCAAAGTAAATATCTAATTTCAATTTATCTTATTAAAAAGTTTTAATTTTTCATGAAAATAGATGGCAGTACATTTGATCCTAATGACGTTTTTTCTATGAGCCAATCAGAAACGAAGTAAATTCTGTCGATATGCGAAATCTAGCGGTCTGTATAATTTGTGTTCTTAAAAAATATGGCGGCAAATGAAGTTGAAAAAATGAATCAAATATCCGAAGAAAGTACGGGAGCTACTCCACCAATATCTCCTCTTTCAAAATGTAAGAAGTTGAAGTTCAGTCAATGTTTTTGAAGCGAAAATATCGATAGTAAATTTCCTTAGTGTTTCTAATCACATATTAAATTGACACACTATTCCATTATTTAGAGTGCATTTGATTCTTTGCTTATAGTAAATAATCAGTTTAAAATATGAAGCTTAGAGTGCACGCCAAATTTGGCGACTTTTTTTTTGTTTGATCACGATTTTATTCTGGTAAACTTTTTGCGAGCTATCACATTATTAATTATTATGTGATCCTTAGAGAGTATTATAATATGTATATAATTGTAGAGTATAGTTAAAGTTGCCAAATAATTTCTAACCACCATCCTCGCATGTTTCATTTTAATCCATAGTATGACGATTGTCGTCATAAATATTCGGATACTTGCATTTTTTTTTTATATAAACACTTTCAGAATGTCTAATATCCTTAACATAATGTCTTTATAAATTTTTATGCCTTTTAAAAGCCTGTTGATTTATTTTAAATATTCTAAATTTTTCATTGATGAATATTTTACTGTAAAAAAGCGAGTTATCCAAATTTTTCTGACTCTTAAATGTTTTACTGGAAATTTCTTTTGCTGAAGAAATGTATTTGAAAAAAAAAAAAAAAAAAACATTATCTAATAGTGCAAAGGAAAAGAAGTTAATGTTTCTTATTTATCTTTGTTCTTAAATATCAACTTTTTGATTATGTGCTACTTCAGTTTCAACATTTGGTAGCATTGGCATACTTTTGGTTATTTTTGAGTATTGTTTATTCTAATCACAGTTTTTTAAGTGCAACTTGTTTTTTCTTCATTATTTCAATTGTAGTAATTTAGTAAAAATACATTTTTATTTGATATTACAGTGTCTTAACCATTAGTCTTTCTGGTACAGAATTAAAAGTCAAATTGTCATATTCAAAAGGAGTATTTTTAAAAACAAGAGAAAGGGACAATTTGGATTGAGAAACTAACCACAAAGATCAATTCCAAAGAGGGGTTATGTAGCTCAGAAACAGCTATTATATTTTGTATTTGTCAATGAAACTGTCGGAGCCTTCAACTTTTATATCCCAGGCTGGTAAAGAATTTTTAGCAACTAAAGGGTGGTTAATAAAGTTTTTTTTTAAAAAAAAAACTATCTTCTAAAATAAGCTAAAAAAATAAACACCTCATAAAATCAAAGTTATAGAGGAGATTGCATCAGCAGATAGGGCAGGGTAGCCTAGTGGTTAAGGGATCAGACTTGCCATTGGCAGTTTCGTTGAGTTGTGGGTTCGAGCCTTGATGCTATAAAAGACCCGCCATGTAGCTGGAGCTGATGCAAATTAAATCTGTTGGGGCCCAAAGTCCTTCCATAGGTGGGATGTGGAAATCAGGAGAGGGAGGTGCTAGCTCACAGGTGTCGTCCTCATCACCAATAGCCCATCACCAATAGCCCTCGTATTGCTTCTAGTGCGACATTAATAAAACCAATGCATCAGCAGATAACAGAGCTTCGAAAAAATTCTCCCAGGAGTTAGTAAAATTTTTTAACATGGGAGATATTGTGTAGACCAAGTATTTAATGCTGGTGAGTTGGCACAGTATTGGGGGGGGGGACAGAATGCTTGGCCATATTTACATCGTGAAGGGGGATAAACCTGCTGGTAGGTATAATATATGCAAAGACTGAATAACACTATTTCTTTGATGCAATGTATCAGGAAATTGGATGTTGAAACTATTCCTAATAAACCAAGTTCATACCATATGTTCTAAAAGGCAAACATTTAAAACAACTGCCAGTGCATGTAATGGCTAACCTAAAAGCTTGAATGACAACAGCTGTGTTTATTGTATGATTCAAAATAGTTTTGTATGAGAAATGAAGCCTATGTGAAGGAAATTTTTTTCCCCATTTTAAAGTTTTGCTTGACATTCCAAAGTTTTTTCCACTGATTTAAAATATTCAAATAGTACTTCTTTCGACCAATTCAGCAAGCCTTCAGCCATTAGATCAAAGCATTATTGCAACTTTAAAAATTATATTAAGTATAAATAATAAGATATTAAATTAAGATTAAATATTAAATTATTATTCATTAAAGATATTAAATTATATTGGAATAAACTATGAAATCAACTTTAACATAAAGCATGTGGATACAATTTACTATATTTGATTGTTTAATTCATGTTGCTTCTGCTTTCACTAAAATGAGGCCAACACCTTTATATATTTATTTTGAAAAATGTTCAGTAGGGATGTGTTGCAAGCAATACAACCATTCAAACATCAATGAAATCATTACTTTGTTGTATAAAATTAACTGAGATAATATATGTCATATAGCTCATATAAGTCATATGGTATAAATCAGAGGTGGCCAATCTTTTGGATACCATGTACCAATTTTTTTCACTGACGAGTTCTGATGCCAAGTGATTAAAGCACATTTTTTTACAATCTTATGTTCACGGTTAGAAGTTGGTAAAGAGAGAGATAAAAACTCAGCTTTTTCTTCTGCTTCACTTTTAGGAGAAAAATGATTGACTTAATGAAACACCAATCTACAATAGTCAGGAATGATCTCTTGTACAAGAGGGTATTGCTTCATGATGGTGATATAACTGCCAGCGAGTCTCATTTGGGGAAGATAATTCTGGACTACCATGTTATCACTGTGAGCGAGATCAAGTAGTTAATTTTCGCAAAGTAGCTCCTTTTCCTGCTCAAAAAATTAGAGACAGCATTCTTTAGTTTTCAAAATCTACTCGGAACCTGCCCTTTTGAAAGTCAACTGACTTTACAATGAAGGATAAGATCATGTTTCAAATCAAACAATTCACAATATTCTCTGAATTCTTGTCTGTTTATTGAATTCTTTCTATTCTCTGAGTTATTTATTCACACATTTCACGACTGGTAACATAGCATATTTAAAGTTTTGGCACACAGTACCTCTTGGTGATGCAATGATATTTTAGTATAGGACAATTTGAAACGCTTTTGAGCAAAGTTACTGTGCTGGTGATTTTACCTATCATTGATGACTCTGTCAGGATACGCATGGATGAGTTTGCTACTAACTTATTTTAGATTTTCTAAGCATGATTTTACTTTTTCAAATAGCTCTGAACCTCTTGTTTTACTTTGCAATGACACTCTACTATCAAGTTCTTCAAAGATATTAAAATCATCATCGATTCCTCCTCAAAATGTTAAATTGTGCAACATTAGGTAGATCTGTTGATTCATCCAAAGCTAGAGAAAAGAAAGTACAAGAATGATCAAGATCTTCCAATTGCTGAGATACATCCTGAGAGATTTCCTAGATACATTTCATAACTGTCTGCCTTGATGTAGAAAGATTCCTTTATTATTTCTCCTACTTTTCTTTCTTTACCTTTATTATGAAGAGGGTGTGAAAATATTTGAAGGCAAGGTTTAACAATTTCTTCTCCCTCAGAAAAAAATTTTATTTTTTTACCAATGCTATAGCAATTTCATATGACACTTCTGTCACTGCTAAATCTTCATAACTTACTTTAGCAAATATATTTTGTCTTCTGATTTCTTTTTTCTTTGTCGCATCCTTCACTACTCTGGCTGTAGAAGAAACTTCATTTTTTCTTCAATGCAAGTTTGATGCTGCGTTTTATAAATGTCTATTAAGATAATGTCTTCTATTATATTAAAAAGTACTTGCTCAAACAATGGAAAATGGTTTTCCTGATGAAATAATAACTCATTTTTCCACTGTTCATTAAATTCACATCTTCTATCACATTCTACACTTCTTATGGTCATTTTATTTTGCACAGTAATGCACTTGTTATCACGATGACTCTCTCGGAACTGACTGAAATGCCACTTGTAATCATCCAATGCGTCGTGGTTTGGTCACCTCTGGTATAAATGAATTTCTTGCCTGGATGATGTTTTAAGTGACAATGATATTGATCTAGTTGTAAATACATCATAACGTCCCGCAAATTTCCATCTACGTCAAAACGTCCAGAAGACAATTATGATGCAGAAGGAAAATCAGCCTGTTTATCTAAAAGTTTTTGGTGTTACTTGAAAAAGAAAATCATTTTCTTGACCTTTATTCCAAATGAAATTTATAATTTTTGTATTTAAATTACATCATGAACTGCAGAACTGCATGTGTATATATTGTGAACTATCTAATGAACCAGTAGAATATCTTTGTAAAGTTAAGACATGGATTACATTGTTAGAAAAGAAAGTACTGCATAGAATGAGAGGGAAGTTGTTTGTGTGAAAAATCATTGCCACTCACACACATTATCGAAAATAGGTATTGAAGAGACAATTTGCTTTTGATAATGAATGTAATTGAAAGACAGTTCACAAGTGGTAGAGACCATTATAAATGAGTGAAAATGATTACTAAATGTAAAACTATATTACTTTTCAATGAAATAAAATAAATTAAATTTGGCTACAATTTTATTTTAAGCTTTTATTTGAATTTCTTTCAGATTTTCGAAGGAATTTATGAAGCAATCTATTTTTTGAAAAAATCTCTGCATACTTTTTATGTAGTTTTAGGTTAATTTTTATTTCTAATTATGATTTTATATAATATCAGAAATTATGAAGTTTTTCATTTATTTTTCTTGGTGGTATTCTTTTTTAATGCATTTTTCATATGTGCTTTTCTGTAAAACATTCACTGTGTAGACAAAACTGTACTGTAAGTGTGTGTGTGTGTATATACTTAAATAGTTGGTTATGAAGCAGTCTTGCCTATAATCTGACATCATTCTTGCCTTTTTGTGCAGAGCTGGAAAATTTTAATAATTCAGTCCTCTGAGTGTGTTTCTTGAAAGTTTTTTCTGTAGAAAAAATTATTAATATATAAATATCTAATTTTCAAATGTAATATCAGTTATTGTTATTTTAAAATCCACATTGTAACATGTATGCACATAATTTTGCAGCCAAAATTCTATAATTTTTTTTAAAAAATGAACTACAGATTTATATTTTGATAAAAATTATAAAGAAATTTGATTCTGATGTTAGAAAAAAAATTATAAGTATATTAGCTAATTCACAAGTTTTGATTATCTTATACAAATCCTTTTGAATGATTTCTAGAATGTTAAAAATAAGAGGATTAAATTAAAGCGTAGATGTGGAAGAAACAAAAGGAGGCATTTAAGAAAAAAATTTGGTTTAATTTAATTTTAACTATGATTATTTATCTTATGTCAATATTTTATTTATACTATTCATGTTCTAAGAAATCAAACATTATAATTCAATTTTACAGTTAAATGTCTGATGTATAATAAAAAAAACTTCTAAATCATGAAATATATGCATAAATATAACAAAAATTTTCTGGAGGTTTGTGATGAAAATTTCATTTCAAATGATATTTTATCATCTATGTTAAATAAGAAAGAAGAGAGAGCAACATATTTTTGAAGTCAAAATTCGAATGCACATATCTAATAAGGCAAGAGTGAACAAGAGGCTTCTTATTTAATAAGAGTTTTTTGAAAAATTGAATTTGTGTACTTTTTCACTGAATTAAATGTAATGATATCCAGAATCATAAAATTTTTATATAATTAATTTTATATTCAATGTCATATGCTAGTGAAATTCAATGGAATAGGGGAGGTTAGTCAAAAGAAAATATATGGTGCAGTATTTAATTAAATGAATAATTGTTAAATATAAATGTCTATACTTGGTTCACTATATGTAAAAGTGCACTATTTATGTATCTTTAATGTCAGTTTTTAATATCTAAAATTTTCAAGAATTTAAACAATTACTTCAGAAATTAATTTTGTTGCACATGTATATTTTATCTTATAACAATTCATTCACCATTAAATTTAAAACTTGTTTTGCTAAAATATAAATTTTAATATTTTTTTTATATATATATTGTGTTGGAGTAATTTTGTATATGAAAAACTAGACATAAGGTATATATATATATTAGAAATTTTTCACGAATATTTGCTTCTGGTTTTCTGTCAATCAATATTTAATTATTTTTGTTTTTAACAGTTTCAGACGATTCAAGCATGGATTTATTGAGTAGAGAACAGCTAGACAGATCTTCACCTGAACTTTGGCCTGAACAAAGTAAGAATTTTGAATTATTAATTTAAATATGAAATTTTGTTTCAAATTACCTTTCCTTCAATTAAAATGTGGTTTAGTCCACTCCCTTGGTGACAGAAATATTTGTTCAAGATAAATTATAAAATGGGGCAACTCTCGCTTTCTTGTTTAGGGGTGACTATTATACATGGTAATCCTAAACTTTTACAAGTGATTTTCTACTCATAATTTAAGCAATTTTGTTTACAAGTGAATATGAAATAGAATTTTGTTGTTAAGTTAGCTTTTCTATAATTCATCTGAATATAAGTGTTGCTTATATATTATCTCTTAATAATTTCTCATACAACTAATCATATAAAATATTTCTAAAATTTTAATACTGTAGTTTTGATTAATTGTTAAGTTGGAATTATTGTAAATGATAAAATCTTATAAGTTTGATGTTTAATATTTTATTAAATAAAAATTCATTATTTTTCTTAAAATATTCTTTGTGTAGCTATTTGTTACAAGTCATCCTAATTACATTTTCTGTTTGTAGTTCCAGGAGTTTCAAAGTTTGCATCACTGACTATGGTGAGTATATTGTAAAATTAGCATTATTAAAAGCTGAAACATAAGTTGCATTATTTTTATAATAATTTTATACAAGATCTTAATTGGTTTTGTTATAACCTCTCCATTATTTAGCTCTTAATGTACTAATTGTTAACATATACACAATTGTATTGTAATTAGTCAAATAATCTGGCAACATTTGATTTTATTTTTAAAAAAAAAGAACCCTTGTTGTCGATTAATTAATTCATTTTGTACAAGAAAAGGTTAATTCGAAATATTAGCGAAAGAAAAATGTTAAAAATAGAGGCTGGAATAAAAGGTTTATAAAAATATTTTTATTGTTAAAATTTACATTTGTGTTGGGTTTTTTTTTGCATTAATTAAAATAAATAGATATTAAAAAAATTGGGTGCATTGGTCTAACATTAAATCCTGCAATACTGTATTAAAACAAGCTAATATAATTAACTAAATTTCATATTTAATTTTATCTCATTAAATGGTTTGCTTCCTTTTAAGTATTTTAATAAATGAATATATCATATTTGTTTATATTTATGACTGAAATTGAATTATTTTTAAATGAGGGTTAAACTAAGACAAAGTCTTTGGAATGTATTAATTATAATTCTTTTTTTTAAAGTATTCTTTTCTTTTTAAACATAATCAATCTGACTTTTTAAAATCTTTTAAAAATTTCATTTACTCTTTCTACCTTTTTGAAAACATACGTATCAGATAGAAATTGATCTGGTTGGGAAATCTTATATGGTTAGCTATTAACATGCAACAATGTACACTACTTCAGTACAAAAATATGAACATTACAGAACTCAATATACTGTATTTAATTAAATGTTAATTAATTGTTGCACTGCTTTCTTTAAATTATTAAATCGTTACTAGGACTGCATTTAAATCCTTTATATATTGAGATAATTTTTTTTAAAACAAATTTATATTGAAGCAGTGGGTGCTTTTAAATAACTTTTCAAATATAAAAAGGTAAATAAATTATTACTACATAATTAAGAAGCTTATATTTTGGTATATTGAATCAAGGTCCAGTTTGTAGATTACCTGTTGAATTACATGATTTTTTTTTTATCCTGAATATGTTCAGGTTCAAGCAGAATCTCATAAGGAAGAAGACTTGAATTTAATCATTTATGTTTATCAAGCATGCTTAGGTCTCTTCAGTTGAGAGGAATAGTAAAAGTTAGCCTCTGTTATAGGTAAACAAAAGATATTATTTATAAATGAGGAAGTTGCAACTTCGGCAAAGTTTAATCAATTTCTAAGCTTGACTTATCATCATCAGCAACTGAAAAAACAGCAGCAATCTTTCATCTAACTAGTCTGTCCTTTTGATTGTAGCTTTTACTTAAAAAATAGATTATGCAGTTTGCTTTATTTCTTACCTATATGTATAAATTTGGGAGATTGAACATGGGCTCACAGGAAGATCAATAGAATAGAATCAAATTGTATAAAATGAAATAATAAAAACATATGAATCTCGCACAGTTATATTTGATTCTTTGAAGCAATGTTGGTTTATAAGAAATGATATAAAAACTTTTTTTTCATTCATCAAATATTATTCTCTTTAAATTTTTTTAATTTGATTGTGGTTTTCATATATTATGATTTTCTCTTAAATAACTTATGTTAATCACTCTGTATTTACATTTTTTAGAATCATGAAGAACCTAAGCCTTCTCTGCAGCCTGAGTGGTTAAAAGATTTAGATCATGAAGATATCAGTGTTTTGCAAGGTATTTAAATTAGTTTATAATTTATTTATGAAATTTTTTGTCTTTCAGTAATTTATCTTTTAATATCCCTTATTAACAGTATTTCCCCATTTTATATCTTGAGTTGAATTTCATGCTTTTAGACAAAATCTTTAATTTTTACTGCCATCAATTTTTATTGATTTTTTTTTGTCAATTAACCTTGATTATATTAATTACTGATGACCCTGTGTCAATTAATTCTTAAAATAATTTGGTTATTATTTAATATAAAAATTTAAATTTATTAGAACTTAATTGTTACTGAATTTGGCTATGTTTAGTTGTTTTTAGTTATTAATATAAATAGATTGACGACTTTTGCTTCATAATTTATTAAAATTCTTGTTTGTGAGATAGATTGATAAAGTTGGTATTTATGTAAAGAAAGGCCACAAAAAAAATCTTGAAAAAATTCTACACTTCTGTGCATTTAGTTCTCATTTTTAGCTATTCTCGCTTTAAGGATAATTAATCACTCATTTTATTGCTGATAACTTATGAGGTAATTTTGATACAAAGGTAACTAATATTTATAATTTAAACCATAAAACATTTATCACTATGTACAAGATATCTTGTTCTCTACATTATTACTATATATCTTATAATTTATTTAATGACTTTATTAATCTACTTCCAATCCTTATAATGTTGTTTTTATAAAATTCTACAAGAACATGCAACATTGAAGTTGAAGATCAGGATGCCAAAGAAAGTGCTGAAATAATATGCAAAAAGGATTCACTTTAAAGGGAAGAAACAGTCTCAAGCTTCAATATATGTTGATATAACAATAGAATATATTTCAGGTTTGTGTGTGGAAGTATGGAAAGTGAAACTGATTTTTGTCGATTAGCATCTGCATCAAATTATGAATGGCATAAAGCTGGTGTGAATTAAATGCCCATTAACAATAGTGTTTCTTAGGTCCTGCAATGACATAATATACTGACATTTCAGAATATTTAGGACCAATACAATTTTTTTTTATCAAGAAATTTCTCATATTGTATCAGATATCAATATATTTATCTAAAATGTATACCTTAATCAACAACCAAACCACAGAAATATTACACTCTAATACTTAGAAATTAACTGATGCTATAACAAAATGGCAAGAGATTGATTCAATTTTTTACTTAAGTCTTAGCACTTAGTGATAAGATAACTCTAATGGGAATGAGCTGTAAAAAATGTAAAATCTTGTAATGGTCTTCTTGAAAATTTTCAAAAAGTAAAAAATAAAATTTAAATACGTGAGTTAATAATTTTGAGGCAAGAACCTTTTTGATTAATTACAATTAAATTAATGCAAGGAATAGACTAAAGATATACCATAGCAATGATCAACATGTTAGTTGTTAAAAAAAGACTTAAAAGATTCTTAAATGTTAGATTACTCAAAAAAAAACTGCCTAAATGTTTTCTCAAAATCTGATTTGCACTTATTTCTGTCTTATTCAACAATTCGATTGTGGGATACAGAAATAATCTTATTTCTGAGATTCACAGCTTGATGCACACAGATCTATTGCAAGAAAGTATTTAAAAAGAAATTTTTTTTTGGTTCTAAATTTAATTCATTTAATTTTTACTTTATTTTTTTAAAAAAAACTTATTGATTCACTGCATCTAAAGTCGTCTCCCTTATTTTGTTTCTTTTAAAAAAATTGTTTTGGAATTGTTAATAATTACTATTTTTTGAAAAGCAAGTAAATGTTAAGTATTGTTTTATGAATGTTTAACTTATTCTTGTTTAAGTATGTTATGTATCTTTTTCTGAAAATATTACTGCTTATAATAGTCAATAGGCCTATGATATTCTTTTATGGTTTATAAAATCTTTCCCTTTGATTATTTTTATTATAACTCTAAAATAAGAAGCTGGATATAATTTTGAAAATTAATGCTAATAGATTGTCATGAGAGCATATTGTTTGAAGCTATACACATGCACACACACATATATAAAATTCATGGGTATATGTTTTTTCCCTATAAATTCTTAAAAAGGCATGTAAAGAATTTATTTGAGATTAAATTTTTCATAGATGCTTCCATTTTTTTTCTCCTGTCATTGTATAAAGTATTCTTAATTTTAAATTTAGCAATTTCTGTTTCTTTGGAATATAGTTCTTGTGATTTATTGTAATAAGAAAAACATGCAAATTGTTGATCATGTTAACTTTGTTTTTAACTTTCTTAAATTTAATTTTTTTAAAAAATTATATTATTTTAAACCTTTTTCGAATTTTTAACTGTTTACTATTATTAGGATTATTATTTGGGATATTTAATAATGCTGTCATATAACATATTTAAAGTTACATCAAGTAACAAATTTTACTTTCCCATACTTTACATACATTTTGTTCCTAAACTTGTACTTCACTTTGAATTATGCATCAGAAACTCTTTTGTTACAGCTTATGAGTCTTATTTATTGTTAGCTTGGGTGAAATAATTTATTAATTTAGTTAAAGATTAAAACTATGCTTAAAATGTTGGGAAATAATTTCTACTTATTCAAAATAGTAATATACATTTATAAATATATAACATGCTTATAGATTATGCGTATTTGTGGTATTTTCTTTTGAAAAACTTGTCAAAGATAAAGTTTATGAGATAGTATGAATCTAAAATGATTATTCTTTCTCTCATCAATTATGGGAGTTGGAAATAATTTGTTAATTACTGTGAAATCTCTTTGGGATAAAATTCTCTCAACAGTCTTCCTTTCAAATTCTTATTTTTCATTAATTTTTTTTTAATGTGTTGTAAAATTGTCCAACATTTATGTTTTTAAGTTTCTGTTTTCAGAAGCATGCTTTACAAGGATGAAAACAAATGTAATACTACTATTTCTTGCTATAAAATTTTTCAAGATCATTAACTTTTTTTTAATCTTGTAATGTGTGTTTTAAAATATTAATAAATGCAATGGACACATTATATTGAATGCCATTGCCATCAAAATATTTTATTCTGTTTTAACTCGGGTCAGCAGACCGCAGCTCATTATACAGGCATTTACAATTCTTCTGACTGCTGTTTCTATGTTTTGTATATGTAGTTTTCTTAATGGGATGGGCAAGAAATTTTGATTGAATTAGAATGCATGTACTAATGGCTTGTAAATAATTTTAGTCTAAAATAAAATTTCGAATAATGATTTAATGAGAATATATGCTAGAATTATTTTTGAAATTTAAGTCATTGTTGAATTAAAAAGAAACAAGAGAGAGCTTTTTTTTAGAGAATTCAAACATAAATAATTTAATAATAGCCCAGCTGATTGGTTCTAATTCTTTGACAACAATGACCCCTCCTAGACTTTGAGGGAACAGTAATACTTAAGATGTTTTGGAAATGATTACATCATACTTTAACTGGTTGTAAGAAAGAATATTCTTCTGTAAAAGTGTACATATCTTCAATAAATAATTAGTAAAAATAATTAAATATGCAGAAATTATTTTGAGAAGATGTGACAATTAAAATAAATGATTAGTCATTCATTAATATCACTCAACATCTCTGAGCCACTACTAAGTAGAGAAAGACAGTCTAATGCAATTCACCTCCAATAAGTGATAATTTTGCCTGTCCTCAAGTAACTTTTATTGGATTATATGCTTTGATTATTGAAGTAATTAGAAAATTGGTAAATGGAATATTTTGTTTACCTTATCTTGAATTTGGAAATAATTTACCATGTTAAGTACAAAGGAAGATCTTTAAATTGAAAGAAGATTTACTCGCACTTCACTCACTACATTAGTTAAAAAGGCTGATTATGAACTTAACAAAAATGTTCATTGTAACACATGTTTAATTAAAAATTTCAGGGCAGTTCTTTTAGAGTGCAAAATAATATTCTAAGATTTAGGTAAATCTATTAATTTTGACTCTAACTAATTTTGATGATTTAGAGCCTGAAATTGAAAATTCTTTGGAATGTTATGAATAGGTTGTGCTCTATGGGTTACGACATTAAAAAAAAAAAGCAGCAATTAGGAAAAAATGTAAAAGAAATGCCTTTATCTAAGAAAACAATGCAAAACAGGACTGCCAAAATGTCTTTGAATATAACAGTGCAGCAAGTGGAAGATATTAAGCTGGCTTCCACAATTTCAACTTATGAGTTGTGATATTCATGACACTGCAAAAGTACCACTCTCTGGGCAATATATTTTGTCACAGGATCTCAAAGTGCTGTAGAAACATATCTGGAACACATGAAATTAATTTAAATGAAATAATATCCATTGCTACTTATGGAGCTAAAAGTATGACAGGAGTAAATAAAGGAGCTGTTTCAATTTTAAAAGAAAAATATTGACCATAAAATTTTCATGTTCCATCACATTATACATCAAGAAGTTCTTTGTGCTAAAACATTTCCTGAAGAAATATTTACAGTTATGAGCTTCATTATCCAAGTAACTAACAGTATCTTGGCCAAACAATTTTATCATTGCCATTGTAAGGCATTCTTTGATAAAATAGATAGTGGATACATAGATTTACTTCTGCATGATAAGGTTCACTGGCTTCCCTAAGGAAACATGAAGTGCTGTGCATCATGCATAAAATAACTAGAATTGTTCTAACAGCAACAAAAAAAAATGCCTAATATGTCCGGATTTGAAGTGTCATGGTCACAAAAGTTTTATTCCATGTTCCATCACATTATACATCAAGAAGTGCTTTGTGCTAAAACATTTCCTGAAGAAATATATTAGAGAAGCATTAAGATGGACATTGCTCTCCATCTTAATGCTTCCAAGGAAATTAATTACAAGGAAAAGGAAATGTTGTATATACAGTATTGGAAGGGGTAAAGTGCTTTGAAAATAAATTACAAATTCTCACTGGTGATATTGTGAAATGTGAATTAATTCACTTTAAGGATTCAAAACAGTCTTACAAAAAAAAAAGCACTTGTTTTGATACAGATTATTTCATCATAGTTTTAGGGAAAATGAAGAGGAGTTTTGGGGAACATTTTCAAGTATTCTGAGCAAATAATGCTATTCTATTTTTCACTGTACATCCTCTCAAAATAAAAATTAATGAACTCAAATCAACATTGTTTAATGACAATGGTGCTTCACTTCTGATGTAGCTAATAGATTTAAAAAGCAAAGAACTATGTAGCAACAGATCCACAGATCTCAACATTTGATTGGAAAAGATCAAAAAAGAGAAATCCAATTTAAGTTCTTGAAACTAGTAGACAGTAATAAAAAAAACTGCCTAAATAGAAACAATATTTGATGTATGGAATAGTTTACCTGAAACATATGATTTGACAAGAAAAAAAACCTAATTTCTTTCATTCTTTAACTTTACATGTTCATGTGAACAAACATTCTTCTTCATGAATCAAATAGAAAGTAAGCTGAGAAGGAACTTAGCAAATAGTATTTTACAATCATGTATAAAGTTGAAAACACCTAGCTATTTGCATAGCTTTCAAAAGCTTTAGCTTTAGTGAGAAAAGGTTACTGTTCTCACTAAATTTTGACTTAAAAATCTTGCATTTTTCTCATTCTCCCTCCTTCCTAAAAATCCATTCATACCCAAATACATGAGCATAATCAGCATCTTGACCAAGAGGATCTAAATTTGCATGACTTAAAAATTAGTGTTGTAATGCAAGAACAACTAATGTCATTTTTATTTGAAAATGTTCATCTAATAAAATTCATAACATTTATATCCAAGAACAACTAATGTTAATTTTATGTGAAAAAGAAATAAATTATGTATTCAGTTGATAAAGTTCATAATGCTTAAATTCAAAAATGACTAATGTGAATTTTAATTATTAGTGAAAACATGAAGTTCCTGAATATAGGTACGAAAACTATTTCATGGAGCTTGAAAGTCTAATTCCTAACATTATGACATATTTTACATTCATTGGTTTTTGTAATAAGCCCACTGAAATAAAAATATCTTTAAAAGTTCTTAGTTTTTTAATGAATGGAAAATGTTATTTTGAGTGAACTTTGTTTAAATAATATAAAAAAAATATTAATTTAATAATGAAATTCTGAATTGTGACTGCTAACAAGGCTGTATAGATCTTTTAAGAAGAGGAAATATATTATCTTACTGTAAAATCTTCGTGTTTAGATTTTTTTTTTTAATGTAGTGAAGCCTTTAAATTATATTTAACAAAATAAAAATGTTTCCTTTTTTTGTATAAATATCAATTATAGGTTTTGGGAGCTTGACTGCTGCTGCTTTATTGGAAAAAGTAAGAGATCTCCAGAACTTAGCTTATCAGCTTGGTTTAGAAGAAGGTATGTTTTTAAATGAATTACTTACATTATATTTTATTTTATAACACACACACATATGTGTGCGAAGCATCTCAGTGTATGCAGCATGATCTAATTTTGAAATAAATCGAAACTGTCCACTGGTCAATTTTCTGGAGTTTATTGTAAATCATTCATTTAATATGACACTAAAAGCATCAGTTCACATCACACAGAGAGGAATAAGAAAGCAGTAACAAAGATTGCATCAGTTTTTATACTGCCTAAGGCTCGAAAAGTGTGTCCAGTATGTCCGAGTTACAGCTGCATTTAAAACACATGGAAATTGCTTTGTAGATTTATTTGATTGTTAAAATAGATTTTATGTAAAAAGTGAAATAAAGTTAAATAGCAAGTCATTAAAATTTCTCCCCTTACAAAACTGAACGCTCGGACAGGCACCTTTCCAGTGTGGCTCAACCCTATAGAGTGTTAAAACTGTAAGATCGAAAAATTAATTTTCTACTAGTCAAAGAGAGCAATAGTTGCTTCAAAAGCATTATTTCAGTAGCATATAATTTACATCAAAATTTCAAAATATAATGTTGACAAGCAAAGGAGTAAAGACAATATTCTCGTGTATGCTTAAAAATTGTAACATTGTTTATTGCTGCTGAGTGGTATTGTGTTAAAAATTCATCTTCAATTCTTTTTCAGTGTCATGATTATGTAACTTGACATAATTTCTTGAACTTAAAAAATGTAAACATATAACATATTTGTGTGTGTGGCCTTGTGCTAAATTAAGACTTTACATTGTACAATAATATCAATAGCATGCAAACTTCCAAAATTGCTCTGTAGAATGGTTTACAAATATTTACAACAAAGTGTTACTGGAGACATTTTACCTATACAACACAATATTGTAAATAACACCTTAAAAACAAACTAATTTTCATTTAAATCAAAACATTTGTAAAAAATATAACTTTCATTTTTCTTTAATCACTTATAATATAGATTTCCATTTCGAACAAAACACTATATTGATTGTTTAAATATATAGATATGTATAAGATTATAATTTTGAGTGATTTACATTTATTGCACCACAAATACTGAATTTGATGGCAAGCACAACACAATAATGTAAACACACATGAGAATAATCACCAATGAAACTCAAAATTACTTAATAAAAAATATTTATGTTTGAATCTTACTATGATGCAGCCTACAATGATTTTTCAACCATTTTCCATTTATAGCTGAAGAAGTGTGGTCTGTTGTGACAAAACATTGCCACGCTTATCCGCAAGTCAAGCTTTATACAATTGCCTTATTTATTTATCTGTATTATATTATGTATAATTTATATTAAATAATCTTATCCTTGAAACATCATACAAGAGAAATCATCTAAACCAGTCATTCAATCATTGTAATTCAAAACATCTTTCAAAAACTTAAATTACTATTGACACAATTACACTTTTTTAAAAATATACTTTCATTTCAGAGCAAAACACATTATTAAATATTCCTTTAAAAAAAACCATGATATGTAGCATTTCTCATTTAATTATTTTAATAAAAGAATATGTTTCATTTGACTCAAAAAGTTTGTAAAATTCAAAACTATTTTTATTAATTATATCCATTTTTAAATGTTTACTGCATATATCAAAATAAAAAGCTGTTGGAATCTTTTTCATTTATATGTCGCACACCATCGAATTTTTTACATTTTAAGAATTTTAAAAACCCAAACACGCATCATATAGAATGATTTCAACACATTTACTTTTAAAACCTTGTGATCATTGAATTAAAATTATAAAAATCATCCAATTGTAATTTACAAATATAATTCTATTTTATAACTGTTGAATGGTTATTTTTTTTGTATTATATCAACCTTATGTGCACACCGAATTTCATTAAAATCTGCCCAATAGTTCCAGAAATAATTGACCAAATCGGAAAATTCTTTTAATTTTAAACACCAGTAAACATTCAGAATTGTCTGCATTAAGAGCTATAAAAGATTTAAGGCATCCGAAAAAAAAAATTATTTGCTGCCCTTTTCCATCAGTGTTTTGGAAGGTTAATATAAACAAAACACACACAAACATTGTTCAATGTTTGTTTTTTTTTTTAAAAAAAAGAAAAAAGGAAAGCGTTGTATGGTTTAAAAAGGGTAACCACTCATATTTTACCATCACATTAAAATATACGAGTATGTAATATAAATTATATTGAATTAAACAATTACAAAATTGTTTCTAAGTAATAAATATTTTATTAATATGTTGTTTATGTATGAAAAATAACATTTCATACATTTTATTTGGTTTATTTCAGCCAAGGAAATGACTCGGGGAAGATTTTTGGGTATATTGCCTAAGAGGAGGGACATTAGAAGATAATTGGAAAATTGTACATCATATCTATATATCTTAATTATGTATAATCCTTTTTTTGTTTTGTTTTGTTTTATGGCCCTGTACATAATATGAATTTTAAGACTAAAAACTTTATGTATATATTCTATATGACCACTTTTCAATTATTTATTTATATTTTGCTTTGTCATAAATTTTATGCAATTAGATTTTTTATAATAAGTAAAATTAAAAACATATTTGTAAATTTAATCCAAATTATTCATGTGATGTTTTATAACACAATTTTTTAATATAATTAAATTTCTTATGTATGTAATTTTTTATATTGCCAAATTCACATGATAAATATACTGATGTGGCTCAATGTTTATTTAGATGAAATATATGTTTCTTTAAAATTTTAAGCAAAACATTGAGAATAATTTTTAAATCTCTGCATATTTTTGCATACTTATATCATTTATTAAATATTAAGATTACTTGAATTATTAAATAGTATGCATATAATGCATTCATGAATTTAACACTATTTTGTATGCATAATGCAAACATAGTAATGTTGATTTCAAACTTTTTTGACCACTGTGTATTGTAATTTATAAGAAAAGCTGTATATATTTTAACTCGAATTCCATCATCATTGCAACATTATAAAAGAGTAAAATATAAATAAAGCTAACCAACAATGATTGAAAGACATAGCAGGAAGTTAGAAAACCTATAAAAATATTCATTGTTTATTTTCTAGCAAAATTAAAGAAGTAACTCTATAATTGGTAGGAATTAAAGCTGTAAAATTATGAATAATTAATTTATTTTACTAGTCTATTTTAGAACAAAACAAGCAACAACAAAAAAAAGCTATCAACCTAATTTGTTTGTAGGAAAGCATTTTACTCTTTATTCATTAGGTATAATATGCTTGAACTGTTTACTAAGGGTTCTGTTCAACCTTAGTATCATTGTGATGCTATTAGGCTTAACAAATATTTTTTTTATAGGTTTCAACCATTCATTAACACTAAAAGTATCATATGGGGGGTAAAATATAGTGAAAACATATTTTAATTATTTCAACTTGCATTGATTCATGAATTTTTTATAATAAAAGTCTAAATAGCATGATGTAATTTTATTAAAATGTTTGATTTGTTTTTGTGATGATGATGCTTTGATATATGGTTTCGAGAAATAATTAGTTGCAATTATCAGGCAGTTTTCAAGATGCTCATTGGATATTAATTTTCTAGTTTTATTTTTCATTCACTTTATCCCAGAAAATTGTTCCTTACAGATAACTATGTCAAATAAGGCATGATTGTGAAATGAGGGATATTTTTTTTCTTTGGAAGAAATTTATCTCATAAATGTTTAGTAAAGTGACTTACTAGATTTTTTCAGCATTAAGATTATTGTCAGATTATAGCTCGGCACTCAGTTTAAAAATTGGAAAGTAATATTTTTGACTGAAAAGGATATACCAAAAGATAGATTTTTCTAGAAATCTTAAAACTTATTCTTAAATTTTATCATGAAAAAAGCAGGTGTTTTAATTCATTTAGAAACCCATGTTTTCTATTTAAACTATAGACCAACAAAATGTACTTTTGGTGGATTTTAAGATTAATAATCACAAATTTTCGTAATTTTATTTTCTAAATAAAAATCCTCAATTTACTTCAGTATCTAAGTGAAAGGATTAAGTCACATTGCTCATTTTAGGAAAGGGTACGTTTTAAAGTCATTAAAATAAATGTACTTGAATTAACCTGTAATGTTATTCTCCATTATCTTTCTGTGAAATTCAGGCACTAAGTAATAATATTAAGTAAAAATACAAATGATAAATGCAAATTATTTTTAATCTAAAGATATAAATTTTTCTTCCTCGTGATAGAAAGACGCTTAACAGCAGTCAAAGGTCTGAGTTAACGAATCTCATTTATTAAAACGAGTGCAATCTGTCATAATTTCTTCAAAACTGTCAATTACGCATTCAATTTTTTTCTTCTTGAAAAGATACTGTTTGTTAAATATAGTGTTTTTATTAATTTGTAGTTTTGGATAGGATTTTCCTCCATCAATTTTTACTTAAATTGCAACTCAAAAATACAAATTTTTATCAATTTTCTTTTATTTTGTGATTATGCAAAATGTATTTTCTGCATCCTTTTTTTTTTTTTTAGCTATTTATCAGCTCATTATTTTATTTTCTTTGTAAATAAATTTTTCTTGAGACATTTTTGTACTATTTCCTGGGAAATGATATGGTTCATTTTATAAAAGAGTTTCTTTTAAGACTGACTTTCAAAATAATTAATGTGATTTACATTCTGAAAAATTAGAAGATTTATCATACATTTAAAAGATTTGTTGTTCATTTTATAAACTCTTTAATATAAAATATCTCTTTTGAAAAATCGAGCCAGTTTTTAGAAAGTAGTAGTTTTGACTTTACCTCCTGGTTTTGATGCTAGAACATGGCTTAAAGTTTCAAATGTCTTCTCTACTTGAGCCGACTTAAGAAAATTTATATAAAATCTTCTATTTCAGATTTCATGATAAAAAGTTCATAAATTATGCACACATGTATCGTTTTGTGTATGATTAACCAGATTCATTTAATTTTTATTCATTTGTATCACATGAGAATTACAGTGCAGGTTTTTGAAGTTTATTAAGTTATAGGATTGAAACTCAAGCTAATGCAAAGATGTTTTTATCTAAAAGTTTAGCATGTTTGCTTAAATGTGATAATTGCAAAGTTTCTCAAATAAATAATTTTTATTTTTGCTTTGAAAAAGTGTAGAGAATTTTTATTAATTTAAATCTTTTGAGGATATTTCCGATAAAAATGTAAAAAATCCTATGTATTCTTGCAACATATTTTTCTGTTACACTGAAAAGAGAATGAGACAAAAAAAATTTACTTTATTCATCCACTTTTGTAACAGATTGTATAGAGTTGCTTGCGCCAGGGGCTTGCCTTCTTCGAGTATGGGCATCACTCACCCGAAGCACCCGTGAAATATTTTCCTTTCCCATTGGACTTACTGTCTTTGGTGAGCTCGGATGACGCGTCCCCAGTTATCCTAGCGAACCTTCTCTATTTTCGATCCTCCTTGTCAATCTTTCCTTTAATTGGGCAGAGGAAAAGGAGATAGCTACTGTCAAAACGTTGCATATCCTGAGACTCACCAGATAGTTACTTCCCTTACCTCTGTACAGGGAGTCAGTTTTGCATTCGTCACAAAGACCACAAAAATTTCTAAATCAACACAGTTTCCTGAATTTTTTTTAACCGTTGAATCTGAAAAACCTTCACTAAAGTCAAACAACATGAAAAAGAGCCAGACCACTCATAAAACCTCAGCTAGGGTTCAACAAACGAGGCCCTTGGCCAAGTCAAAGGCTTTGCAGAGATTGAAATTAAAAGCTGCTGCGAAGAATAGCATTCCTCGCAAGGAAACCAGTCTTTGACTCTACTGAGAATGATGTGGTGGATCAAATTCTAGTACGAAGAATTAATGGACTTTTATGTTTCTTGGAACTGCAGCGGTTTACAACCTCAACTTGATTATCTCAAATCCATAATATCTACGCACCGACCTGCTTGCATAGCTATTCAAGAGACTTTTCTGAAGACCACGATATCAATTTAGGTGCGTGGATATAATTGTGTTCGAAGGGATGTTGACGTCCTCAACCGGAGGTGTATGCTTATTCACATCTCAGAACTATCCTAGTAATATCGTCACACTAAGCACATCACTTCAGACTGTGGCTGTAAGAATTCACATCCATTCTTTAATCACAGTCTGCTGCATTTATCTCCCATCAAATGGATTTGAATAACTTAGTCGACCAATTACCGGCTCTTTTTCTTCTGCTAGGTAACTAATGGACATAGTCCTCAGTGGTGCAATGAAGACGCAAACTCATGGGGACGACAGATCCAGCAGTTGATCGCTAATCACAATCTCTGTTTTTTAAATACAGATAAGAAGACGTATTTCCATGCAGCCACTAGGTCCTTTCATTCCCTCGATCTACTCGGTTGCCCGCCGACACTGTAAAAATTAGGAGTCTATAGCGATCATTTCCCTCTCCTAGTCTTCCACTTCTAGTGAGACGTTAATAAAAACTAAACTCCTAGTCT
>BMAW01087367.1:693672-793808 GCA_019974015.1 Nephila pilipes
ATCCGTATACCTAGAACTACCATGTGGGTCATAGCAAGATAACAAGATAATTGCACCGAACAAGATAATTGCATTTTCTTTTATTTCAACCAAGTTTTCAATTCTATGTTTTTCAGTTATAAAAGAATTGTATAAGGAGATGTATTATACCTGCTTTTGACAAAAGTGTGAGAATGAGAAGAGGGTGTGTCCACTTATATGGCATGTATACCTGTTAGGCAGATGTTAGATTTTTTCTGATTGGAAGCTACTGTATCTATGTATTTAAATGTTGTAGGATATTCTTTTTCTTTTTTTATAGGCTAGAAACTAAGTAAAAAGAATATTTTCCCAGTTGTAAACTGAGCAGAAGGAAAACGAATTAGTGACATTCCAGTTTTGCCCTCATTTTGACATGGAACTCAGCAGAAGTGGTTTTTCGACATTAGAAGCTCTGAAATTGCTAACTGAACTTTCAGAAAATGATTCTTGCGACAAAAATACATCTGATGATGATAATGAAACTTTTGCTTTCAACGGCGAAAGAAATATTGTTGAAAATGTTCGTATAATTTCAATGTTTGAATCTAGTTCAAGAGAACGCTAGACGAATGAAAATATTTCAAGTAAATGCAATTCAGAAATTTATAAAACAACAAAGAATTATAAAAGTGGTAAGAAAAAATAAAGGAGAGCAATCACCCTTCAAAGTGATTTGGAAGAACTGTAAGATGGAACTATGTGGAAAATACATCAGCAGTGTTCAGTTTCTTCTGATCGACGACCTATTTAAAATATTCTGAAAGAAAATCTGGGACCTACACCATATTCCAAAAGAAACATTGCTAATAGCAGTCCTGTAGCTTCCTGAAGACTTTTCATAAATCATAAAATTTTGAATATCATAAAGAAATGTACAGAAGTTGAAGCAAGATCAAAATTAAATAATGAAATTTAGAGCATTTATTTCGATGAACTGGATACCTTTATTGCAATATTGTCTGTTCGAGGAGCTTTAGCAGCAGAAGGGGTTTCCATCACTTGCCGTTGGTCAAAGACCTGGGACCACAATTTTTCCTCTTCAACAATGAGCCTGAACAGATTTCTAAAAATCATGGAAAAAATGCATTTTGACTTAGAAATTTCAAAATCATATATATTGATTGAAAGATGATAAATTTGCATTAATGCCAGATAATTGGAATACATTCATAAAAATTGTCTCATGTGTTACAAACCAGGACAAAACAATACTGTAGTTGAGCAGCTCTTCCCGTCAAAGACACGCTGTAGAATTTAGCAATATATGCTAAACAAACCTCACATATTTGGCATCAAATTTTGGTTATGTGTAAATGTGAGCTCAAAGTGCATAATCAGCGCATTTCAATATTTAGGAAATAATTATTTCAAATCAAATGATCTAAGTGTTGGTGAAAATACTGCTCTTAGGTTAGTACAGCCTTATCTTAAAACAGGACAAAATATAACTAGTGACATTATTTTTACATTTCTAAACTTGTAGAAAGCCTAAAAAAATAGTTTGAGTTATGTCGGAGAATTATTGAGCAAAAAGAGTCGTTCTACAATCCTTGAAGAAAACAAAGAAATAATTATATTCGACAACTTTCATGATACATTATAACACCATTCTTGTTTTTTACTCTTGTAAAAAACACAAAAATATACTTCTTAGAACATTTCCTTCTTCATTAGAAATTACTCAAAATGAGAAGGAAACTCCTGAAATAATAAATTTTTACAATTCCCTGAAATTTGGAGTCGATGTTGTAGATCAAATGGCAAGAAAATATTCCATGAGATCTGCATCAAGGCATTGGTCTATGCATGTTTTTTTTTTCGATATTTTAGATCTAGAGGCGATTATTGCATGAGTGGTTCTTAAAGAGACAACAGGTTCTAATCTGAGCAGAAGAGACTATACTCTAAAATTAGCAGAGGAACTAAGAGAAAAAATATTGCAAAAAAAAAAAAAAGAAGTTATTCATCCACGTACTACAGAAGTTTCAAACAATCAAAAATGTTACTAGATAAAGCAACCCAAAGACAATAAAACTAATATTGTATATGAAAAATGTTTAAATGTGGATTATGCACAGCAAAACAGAAACAAAAAAAATATAGCATTTTGTGTGAAATGTTTCGAGAAAATTTTTTATAATGTAAGTAAAATGTCATGCATATTTAGTTTTTATTGTGATTTAATATCTTACTAATCTGTAGGAACATTATGATATTTAGATTAATTGAAATACATATTATTTAAAAGATATTTTTACATTTCATTTTATACAACCTACCAAAATCTTAAAGAATGTATTCTGCAATAAGAAAAGTATATTTTTTAAACATAATTTCCTGTTAACTAAATCTCATATTATATAATATTCTAGAAGCTAAATTTAATAAGTCATTTATTAAAAATCATTACATTAATTATGAAACTTTATTTTCCGTCTGCAATATCATAAAAATTAAGAATAACATGATTGAAGTCCATGGGTCAACTATGATCCACACCGGCAGTTCTAGTTACCTGAAATACGATAATTCTAGTGTTAAAGCGGGACAAAATCATTAATAATGCATTCAACATCTATATTTAGCATATGGAATCGAATCTCCAACTAATGTCGTTGTATTCAGAAACCTTCTAGAATTTCTTGTAGGTCGAAAAAATCTTTTGTTAGCTGTAGTTTCAAAACATGCGTTGGTCATACGAAAACTGTTAATCGGCAATAATCACTGTCCCATTCAAATAGTACAGAAGGAACTTAACATTGGATCCGCCTCTAAAAATAAAAATGTTCCCGAACTCATAATAAGGGGGGGGGGACATCGCGCCGTTGGACCCCCCCATAGTTTAAAGTAACATTTCGAAAACAAGAGCTTACCAGGATCAATAAAGAAAATCCTTAAATTACTTAATGTGATAGTGGATACCGCACATTGATGAGACTTAAAATTTTTTGTGACATTCCAAATTTCGATAAACAAAAGTATGGACATCTCTGATGATGTCCTCAAACCAACAAGGGTGATAAGAAATATGCAATAAAACATGAAATCTACGCCGTTTTCTTTAGAATTGCAGAACTGATTCAAGTCTTTAAACTACAGAGCAGAATATACTTGTATCTAACTGGCACATCTCTCTCTCTCTCACACTCAGTATTTTTCAGAAATTTATCGAAAAATGAATGTTATGAAACTCATACACTTAACTATGATAATACAATTTCTCATCCAGTAAGATTTACAATTGAATTTCTTGAACAAAACACATCCAAAACGGTAGAATATCCATCCAATTCTTCCGATCTTGCTATGTATGAATATATTTTGGCTATTTTCTACCAATCAAGAAATTAACTAGGGCTTTGATTTTATTCCGATTGATTTTTTTTTTCAACAACGCACTTTTTTAGAAGCAACACAATTGTTATTGGTGTTGGACTTCGTAATTTAGAGCCTCTGTCGAGTGGCGACACTTGAGGTGCAAACGATTCTCCAAACTTCCACATCATTCCAACGTAAAGACAGTAATCCTACAGATTCAACATGCATCTGTTCCGCTACACGAGTTTGAAGAGGCATCAGGATTTTAGGACTCGACGGAACAACTTGTCATTCCGAAAATGAGAATTATGAAATTATTAAAATATTTTTTTTTCGTGGAGTCCAAGAAATGAATGCCCCGAAGCATATATTTTTCTGGAAATTCTTCTATAGAAGTGCATTAGTACCTCAGGGAATTTAAAAATTTAGCCATGTGATAAAATATTCAGACTGATCCTCGTCTTTGGTGGGTTGGTAACAGTATCAGCCTTCGTAGAATTGACTCAAATGCAAGGTGCTTTTAGCCAATCATCGTTAAAGTTTTCTTTCAGATATTGAAGCATCCAAAGCTCACTGCCCATTCCGCAGAATGTCTAGTGTAGTTGATTTTTGGACAGCCACTTTATCCCTTTGGATGATTTGTTCCTTACATTCTGTTATACGACTAAGTGGATCTGGTCTGACGTAATGATTCACATTTCGTTCTTCGTCCATCTGTTTAAACGTAAAATCATAGCTGTCCATGTGTCTCTTACTCCACGCGTGTCTTCGGAAACGTAGAACTCCAAATTCTAGATTCCCTAGGTGATTGAGATTGTTGATTCATTCGCCGTTATTCCTCTTCTATCCCGTGCTATAACCACAGGATCAACTTATATTTGGGATCATCGAATGATTTGTTTTACTGTGTAAACCCTGAAATTTCAAATCATCATCTTAGTTCCCTCTTTTTTTTTACTGACTTTCGTTACCTACTTACTGACTTTTGTTACCTACTTACTGACTTTTGTTACCTACTTACTGATTTCCCTCTTAATTCAATTGCACGAGGAAAGCGATTTCCATTTTAATTTTCGCCTTGTTCTTATAAATAACTTGTAAGTACTCATAATTTTGGAAACAATTTTGTGTTGTTAACTTCTATAATAATTTAAATAATGAATAAGATTTTGTTTTTCTTAACATATTTTAGAACATTCTGAAGCGTCAATATATATTATATATAAAATAAAATATTATTTATCAGATTTAACTAATTTTCTGAATTGAAAGTGAGTAAAAGTAAGATATAATTATTATATAAGAAATTATATCTTAATCTTAATAAAATTATATCGTAAGAGTGAGATGCCAACTCAGGTTTCGTTCTAGTCACTTGACTCACGCTCAAAATTACGAAGTCCATCGCCAATATACATTCATGGACAAAAAAATTAGCGCACTAAGAAGGAGTCATCAAAATGAAACGAAATTTTACATACGTAATGACTACTTTGATATAAGTAAATGATTAGAAAATCAAAGAAAAATGATCATTTATTTCAGAGAAAAAGGCAAAAGAACGGAGGGTTTAATACCCTGTTGAACCCCCTGTAATACGAATGCACGATGTGATACGATCTGGCATTGAGGCATAGAAGTTCTGTATGATGTTTTGAGACATTTCGTTCCATATTTGCTGTAACCTTGCTTCTAGTTCATTCAAACTCGTGGGAAGCCCAACTCGCCGTCCCAAATGATCCCAGATATGCTCGATTGGAGACATATCTGGGGATCGAGCAGGCCAAGGAAGGGTAGTAACAGTGTGGAGACAGTCTTATGACACCCTTGCCGTGTGAGGCCGAGCATTGTCTTGTTGAAAAATGGCTCCTGGGAGCCGTTGCATGAGTGGCAACACATGTGGTAGCAGAATGTCATAAACATACCACTGGGCTGTCGTGATGCCACGGATCAATACTAGGGGTGACCGTGTATTGCAGGCAATGGCACCCCATACCATCACACCAGCTGTGGGAGCAGTGTGTCGCTGTAAAGCAAAGGCAGGATCGAGGCGTTCATCACGGGGTCTCCACACACGAACACGATTGTCATCACTGCTGAGATTGAATCTAAGGACGACCTGGTTCCATTCCGCTGCAGTTCAGTTTCCTCGTGCGTGGCACCACTCCAAACGTACTCGTCGATGGGTGGGCGTCAAGGGCAGCACACGTAATGGACGCCGCGATCCCAAATGTCCTTCAGGCAGGCGCCTTCGTATGATTCGAGAAGACACAGGGGGCCCTAGTGAAGGTGCTATCTGTGCCTGGATGGCAGCCGATGAAGCGGTTGGCTGTACGCGTGCTTTTCTTACGATGTGGCGGTCTTCTCGACGACTAGTCTGTCGAGGGGCGTCCTGAGCCTGGTCTTAATGTAAATGACATCTCTCTCTCTCTCTCTCGGATCCACTGGTCTCAACACTTCCTCACAACACAACCAGAGCGACCTAATTGACGAGCTACTCGCCTAGCTGACCTCCCAGCTTCCATCATGCCGATGATTCTCCCCCTCTCAAACTGCGACAGCTGCTCATATTGTCTTCGAAAACGGTGTAATGGCATGTCTACCTCAGCACTTCCTTTGTAAACGATTCAGCACACTCAAACAGGCTTTGGTTACCTGTATTATACTCCACGGAGAACGACGTTAAACGCCCTCTACCGGCTATACGTAATGCGCAAATACGCTGCATTTCTAATCATTTGCATTTCTAATCATTTGCATATAAAGTTTGTTTAAAGAAAGTGTTGGCAGGAAAATAAAAGAAACTCAAGCAGTTTTTCAGGAAAAACTGGTTAAATGAATGCCAAAATGAATAAAAAGTATGCTTTCTACAAAATGGTACTATGTTAAAAGTATTCATAAATGTACTTAAAAATGATTTTTTTTTTTTTCATTTTAATTTGTCTTCCTCTAGTAAAAATGATTTTTTTTTTAAAAAAAAAGATTTGAATAATTGCTTTGAAAACCTATCAGTTCAAAAGTAGACAAAAACATAATCTTGTAAACAATGTATTTCCTCTCCCCTCAATCCTGCAACGCCCTCTGCAGTAACTGCGTCACGCATTCAGTTTAGCATATGAACTCAAGGTGTTCGGAGCACTAAAACAATTATGCGCATTAACGGGGAAACCCCTCGGCGCATACTCGGCTCAATATCTCTTTGTTTTCTACTATGTATGTAAACTATAAATGGGTTGTCCTTGTAATAAAATAATTGTTTAGTGATCTGGGCCCTTTTCTTCTGTAACTACGAAAAGTAGTTATAATCTGCTTAATAATTCAAGTAATTCATTTAAGTAACGCAATCAGTTTGCTAAAGGATTTTGAAGAATTTGCTTAAGTTTCCATGAAGGCAACTGTATATTTATTAAGACGATCTGCATCTTAGAATAGCATCATTTTAACAAATGTGGAGGAATTATCCTTTCTACATTTTTGCTAGAAATTTGTCAAACATAAAATATTAATTCAAATTTTGTGTACATAAATAAAATTGGTAACACAATGGTTAATATTACAGTAAAATTTTGTTTTCATTCTTTATAAACGAAATGTGCTCTATGTGTTTACTTACATGTGTTTGCCACATTTTATAATAGTGTTTTCTTACGTATTTCCCTTCAACTAACTCTTGGGGGCGAAAATATGATGATATTTGATTTGAGAATCTTTTCTTATAAATGAAACGTGACATGAGTTGAAGGTAGAGAGAAAGTAAGCGAAAGTTATCAACGAAGAAGTTAGAATCGTGCCTTTTCTAACAAGAGTAAACAGAGATAGGATAGAAGTTACTGATGGTCTGATCATGAATTAACCCTCATTTGAAGTCTTACTACGAAGAAGTCCCGACCTACGCAACAGTTAAAAATAATATTTATAATATTAATCTTTTAGATTCGGATATTTGTAGGGACTTTATTCACATATATAATAATTTAGATTTAGAATGTTGTATATTCGCAAGTTCGAATAAAATAATTGAGTTGCCTCTACTGTGTGACATATCATTTTATTATTAATTGTAATCATACCTATTATAAGTGAAAGGAATCTGGCAATAAAACTGGGTAGCTGTTGGATCTTGCTGAATGTGTTGTTATGTGTTGTCTTTCACGTACTTAATAAATTTAAAATTGTTATGAAATGTTGTGTTCAATATAAACTGTACATAAAATGATACACACTCTCTTACTTTCTATCAATTTGGCTGTCAATAAGAGATTGTTTAAATATAGACGATCAAATTAAAAGGAAATAATCCTGTGGTGTTATATACTCGTAGTATTATTTTTAACTTGACAATAATCAAAAATAACATTACTGAAACAGATCATCAGCAGATATTATTTCATTTTCAATTAATAACCACTCCAGTAACCTTATTCATGGGATGTAGTGGGAGTGCCAGCTCAGTTGTCGTCCTCGTTAATTACAAAGACTCAAAATAGCAAGGTCCGTCACCAATAGGTTTTGTGTTGCTGCTAATTGCGATATTAATAAACAGTCAATCAGTAGCTCATTTGAGATCAATCGATCATTTCCGACATGAATTTTCAAAAGTGAATGATCATCATAATTCCAGTTACCGAGAGAAGTTTTACTTCAAATTATTGATCAGTTTTATTGTTGGCTACTTCAATGTTGTGCGAAAAGGCTTTTGTTCGAATATTATATTTGCTGTTCATCATTCTTATTTTCTTTTTTTTTTTTTTAATAAATATAGTCTTGCTTATTTTTATATCCGAGGTAGAATGAAGAACTCGTAACCGACAGATCGCTTGACTCTTGCACATTAATTCTACTGGGTTCAAACCCTGCTCACCCGTACGGTGTGGAAGCAGACAGCAGGTTCCAGCTCAGATGTCCTCATCACTTTACTATGTTTCAAACAGTAGCTCTTGTGTTCCATTCAACAGCAATATTAGTAAACAATCAATTAATACGTTTATGGGAATTTATCAGCGAAAAATCACCAATTATAGGTAAATGTGAGTTACACATATACCCATGAATTTGAAAGACATAAATGAATTTTCGTAAATGTTTCTTTTGCACTTATACTTTTATCTCTCTATATAAGTTTTTGTTTCGTGTGTGTAGATTTAGATTGTGACACAGCTTTTACTATTCGAACACCTTGTTTTATAAGATATTAAATGTATTTAAGTAAAACCCTTGAGTTCTATAAAAATTATAAAATGCATTGAAATGTCTTAATAATTTCGGGAAAAAAAGACCTTATAATTTAAAGACAATGCATGCATAATAAATGTTCATCACTCATTGTTTATAATTTTACAAGTGGAGTTACAAATAATAATAATTGAATAATATCGCTTTGGAGATTGTTCCTAAAAAGTAATGCATCGAAATAGCATTTTTATTATAGAATATAACTGCTAAAAATGAAGCTAGTAGAAAGTTAATAAGTAATTTTTAGTTTGCTAGGAACACTAGTAAATAAATATTATAGTACTTTCTTGATAATCCGGCAGACATGGGACCAAAAATTTTTGTATTACTGGAAAATTTTTAATAATAATGATTGTAAACATCAAAAGCCATGTATTATTGTATAAAATTAAATATAGTACATGAAAAAGAAATCTCAATCATACGAAATAGTTAAACAAATAAAGTATTATTTTGCATTAATAGCCTACATTACTACATAGAAATGGAAGGCATAAAATAATTTTTATGACTCGTCAGCATGTGTAAAAACGCCCGATTACTTACAGGGCCGTAAAAGTGAAGCGCCAGATTATACATACAGTAACGTATTTCCTTTAAATTTAGTGTACTTCACGCAACAGCTTTGATTAGGCAAGCTAGTGCCGAGATTGTGTACTTCCATCTATTAAATGGTACCAAAGCAAATTTGACACTGATTCATAGGTTAGTTTAGATTTTACAGCAATTTGCTGCCCAATCAAAATATGATTACTGCCGAGTGGAGGTGTCATTTTGCGTCGAGTTATCGTCTTGTATGAGACCTGTATTTAACCTTATGCACCAAAAACCAGGCAACAATCAAAACAATGGGGTGCTTCCGGTAAATCTGCTCAAAAGATGGAAAATGTAGTTTCATCGTCCAGAGGAGTTATGGGGCTTGAAAAGTAGCTTTTTTGAAAAGCGAAAGTAGTAAGATGGACTTCTTGGAAAAAAGAAAACTAATCATTGGACAATATTATAATGAGTTACCACATTCCTATTTTTATTTTTTTTTTTTTTGTAGCTGCGGTAGTTTATCATGGTCGCAATCTCGCAGCCGCCATTGTTTCGAGTTCTGGCGCTACTAAATACTCGCCGTGATACGGTACTGATGTACATTAAATCTGTTGAGGCCTTAGTCCCCCCGTTAGTATGGTGTAGAAGTTAGAAGAGAAAGATGCTCAGATGCTTCTTTTACCACTTAACCAAGGCTTAAAATTACGAGGTCATTCACCAATAGCTATTGTGTTGCTTCTACATGCGGCTTCAGTAAACAATACTTCATCCATTCATTATGTTTGATATCATTTAAACCTTTACCAGCAATAGAATCATACTTAAATCTTCTAAATTCGTTAATATCAAATTTACTGGTTACGTTTTTCCTGTCTAATATCTTATTTGTAAAGAACGATGTAAAAATATCACTGCTCATTCTATCAGTTTGTTTCAGATGAATAGGATAAGAAATATCCCATTCCCATAAAAAAAAAGCATTTAACATTCTTTTCCATAAATCTATTAATTTATTTTTCCTAGTTTCATTTGCGAAACCTAAAGGATCATAAGAAATTACAATTTCTTGACACTTAATTTAGCCACCGAGTCGTGCGTTCAAGCCTGTGATACCCCTAAAGACCCGACGTGTAGTCGGGGCCCTAAGTCCTCCCGTTGACGTGGTGTGGAAGTTAGGAGAGGGGAGTGCCTGCTCAGGTGTCGTCCTCGTCACTTGCCCGAGGTTCAAAATTACGAGGTCAGTCGCCAATAGCCCTCGTGTTGCTTCTAGTGCGACGTTAATAAAATTAACCAACTTTATTTAGTCACCAATAAAAACCAAAGACAAGACACATTCATGAAAATGAACAGGAATTCTGGATTCCTAAAGAGGTTAAAATTAAAGAAGTTTCCATGATTACCTCCACTTTCCAGAATTTGCATCTTGGTAACTCCGCGATTGAATCATTTTTTAAATGAATGCATCAATTATATTTTAAAGCCCAACCATGTACTATGTATGTGCACTGCTTGTTTAAATGCTGATTAGGAGACAACTTAATAATTTTCTAGTTTCGTTTCCCCATTTCTTTCATTCATTTACTGATTCACACATTGATACCATAAAATTGCTATTTAAGAAAGATAAAAGAGCACCTTTAACAAATTTATCTTGAAATAAACAGCATAATTTTGGAAGTAAAAAAATAGTTTCGCAGATCTTTCTTTCCTCATTAAATGCCTCTTTACTACAGAATTATTGAAATGTACAACACAATTCACTGTTGGAACGGAATTAGGATCAAATTGTTCATTTATAACAATTCCATTGCTAAAAACACCATCAAAGTATAAAAGTTGTCGAACACATAAAGAGTGAGAAAGAGAAGTATATTCTTTAAGAATATACTTACACAGTGTATGATTATCAAAGCATTCAATATACTATTGCACACATAGAGAGAAACACAATTGTTTTATACACCTGCAGTAGTATTTATCACAATATGAGCATTCTTATGCAATCATTTTAAATTTGTAAAACGCATCTTCATTAGTTTGTGATTTTACTAACCACGAATCTATCGCATTCACATAAAGATCTCTATCAGGAATTTTTAATCCCTTATTGTGTTATTATTGACATAGTTACGAAAATTCCAGTCTTTTGTGGGTGTAAAAGAAGGAAAATCAAGTCCAATACGGAGAATAATGGCGAATGACGCTTTATTCACAAATATTCAGGATGACACACAAGTCGCTCAGCATGGACAGTAACAGAACAAAGAGAAAACACAGCACTGGTGTAAATTAGCGACGCAGATGCAGGAACAAAATAGCACTTGTAATAAGATACAGATAAGATAGTCGGTTATATCAGCAACGTTCAAATGACCAGCTTATCAGTTCGCACTACATCCAAATCTCCGCAGTAATCCTCTGCACTTCCAAGGCAGTCTTTGACGATTCCCGGCAGATTCATTCAGCTTCGCTACCGATAACTTTTCGGCATATCCACTCAGCCAATTCCCATCGATCTCCAAAGTCAAACAGACCTCTTTGTCTTAAGCTCTCGACTGACTTATTTATACCTGTTCCAACCAGATGTGATGTCCAAGGGAAGTTCGTAACTTTCTTCTCAGTCGAGATTTTGCCGGGATTCAAGTTATTTCTGGAATCTTTCTTTCAACTTGTCGCCAAATCCGTCGCAAAGAAAGGGGCCATTGTTAAATTTTCTTGACTGACTGATGAAATCTCTGTAAATGTCTCTTTTCATTCATAAGGGAACCGTTGTAGGGAAGCGTCATCTCGGGTTCATAAAAATATGTTGGAGGATAAACGCTTAGGCCAGTGATTACTCTACATTGATGTTCTAAATAATTATTGTTCTCTTTTTTTTATAAAGTATCAATTAGATAATTTATTCGATGGATAAATTTACATTTAAAATAATTGTTTTTCATTTATTATGAAACAACAAGCAAGACATATGTGTATCAGTTTTTTCATGCGGAAATTAAAGATGTGACATACTTCATAATTCAGCTCTACTGTGATAATTATAATCGATATATTAATGAGAGTAGACTCCTTTCAGTAAATGCAACTTTAAAATTATCCATAATATTTTGAAATTTTATTAAATTTTTTTCCTCTAAGGAACTGCTAAAGAAGTGTGAATTTTGTTCCTTTTCCCAAACTAGAAACAAGATTAGTTAACTGTTTTTTTCAATCACGATGCACATACCATTTGCAAAACAAATGTTTAACATCATATCCAAACACTTATTTAAAAGCGAGTGTGCCCGTCAATAGCTCAGTTGATTATATACATATATCACCAACACAAAAAATCCAACAAAGTAGATTGTATTTGTAATATTTATTCACATTACGAGAGCCGAGATTACTCAACACTCACGGCGACTTCTCGTAAAACACTAAAGAATTACACTTACATAGATGACAGCTTCTTGCGTCACCACATAAATGGCGCTTCTGACGTCACCACATAAACGGCGCTTCTGACGTCAACATACTACCGGTCCTTGAATGTCACAAACATTCGATATTAAATTTATACTAACAACCACAAACTATGAAATACATTATAATAACTCAAATCAAAATCAAACAAAAACAATATATTCAAAGATAATAATAATACAGTAATATTCAAAACTTTATAATTAAACACAATATAAGAATTAGATAGTTAAAAGTTTCTCAATGACTAAAGGCAAAAGTACACCATTAGGCCATTTATGAATGCCACTTTTAAATTTTACAACTCAGACGATATTATCCCGACCTGGATGGGTTTTAATAATCCGTGCTAAATGCCACTTTAATGGGGAATAGTTATCGGAATCCTTTACCTTCCTTTACCAAAACTAAATCTCCTTCTTTGATTTCTAACTTTCCTTTGTACCATTCAGGTCGATTTAAAGTTTACTTAAATATTCCGATAATCATTTTTTTCCAAAGATATTGAGTTAGTTTTTGAACCAATTACCATCTACTGAAATTATTTATAGGAATCTCTGTATAATAAGGTTCAGGTAATGCAATTAATGATGATCCAATCTGAAAGTGAGCAGGTGTCAATGCTTCAACAACATTTTGATCATTTGAAATGGGGCATAGCAGGCGAGAGTTGAGAACAGCTTCAATTTTTATAATTAGAGTCAAAAATTCTTCATAACTGAAGATTGTTTTTTCCACTACACACTTTAAGTGATATTTCAGGGATTTTACACTGACTTCTCATAAATCTCCAAAGTGAGAATTAAAGGGTGGATTAAAATGCCAATTTATTTCTTCCTCACTCTTACCCTCAAATAAATATTTCAAAATTGCTTTTAATTCTCTATTAGCACCCACTAAATTTCTGCCGTTGCGTCTAAAAAGATCTGATGACTTGCCCCGCCTAGCAACAAAACGTTTAAGTGCTGTGAGAAGCGTTGCACTTGTTAAATCATTTACAATATCAAAGTGCATGGCCTTCATAGTGAAACAAACAAATATACATACAAACACTTTTCTTTTACCTGTTTACTTCTATCTACGATTTTTTTTTTTTATCATTAAGGACCACAGAAATCAAGTCCCTGTTCTAGCAAAAACTCTGGATATGGTCACTCTAGCCGTTGGCAAATCAGCTATCTATTGCTGCACAGACTTAGAATTGACCATTTTACAATGAATATAATTAAATGTAACTTTTTCGGAAATAATCTAGAATTTGATATTGCTTTAATTGTAAGTGACAATGTTGTTTCAGCATCTGCATGTAAATAAAGAACATGGAGAAATGATTAATTGCATTAAAAGTAAAATTATGATTAGTCAACAGAACCGTTGGATGCTTTTGCATTTAACTTAAATCACTATTTTTTTTTGTTTGGTGGCCCCCCCTGAGTATTCCATCTTGATCCAAAACTGGAGATAAAGTTAATAGTTTGCTACCATTAGCAATAGTAACACTCTTTTCAAAGCTCTAAATTTCTGACGCAAATGAAGTCCTTTGAACGTTTTTCACAATGCATAATAAAGTCTTAGAAAGGTCACTTCTTGTCAACGTTCCACGGGTAGGATGTAATGAATGCCTGCTATTATGCAAGAATATATTACACCAAGTCACGTCTCTTATTATTCTCGAGTAAAATGAATATTCATTGATGACATCTAAATCCTCAACATTATTAATAAGCTTACATATTTCACATTCTACTTGCGGTTTTAATTCTCGGAGAAACAGTTCATTGGTTTCACTCGGAATGCTGTCTGGGCACTCAATTATTACAGCATGAAGTAGAAATGAACGACCACACCCCCACAGTTCACACTATTGAAATTTAACAGGATCAATGCCTCTTGAAATTAGATTTACAGGGTTTGTTAAATTTTAAATGATCGATACTCTGCTAGCTACAAAAGTCTTTAGATCTTTACACTCCTTTTTAACCATGACAGTACGATGGTACTATGTATCCAGAAACAGGTTTTTGTGACATCTAGTTTTAGAGCACTTAAAACTCTTTTCATCAGTTTAACCAATAGGACTGCAGCAGAGAGTTTGAGACGCAGTATAGAGATACACTTAAGAGACGGTACCCTAAATTTACTAATGAGTAATTTAATCTTAGAGTCACCAAAAGAACTGATGGATTTCACATAAAAGACAACTCCATACGCCAATTCAGAGGCATCAGCAAAGCCGTATAACTCTACATTAATTGACTGATCACTGAGAATCCATCTTGGAACATTGATCAGGTTTATAGCTTTTAAAGAATTAATGAAGACACGCCACTCGTTATTTTCCTTCATTGGGAGAGTGTTGCACCAATCTAATTTTAACAACCATAATTTTTGTAAAAATACCTTAGCTTTGGTGATGATTGGACCTAATAGACCTAAGGGATCGAATATTCTTACTATTTGAGGAAACACATCTCGTTTGCTATATGTATATATTTGTTCTACAACCAGATTACACCCAAAATAATCTGATTGTGGTTTCAAAAGTATGTTTAAAGTTTTAGTATCATTAGTAAATGAATAATTAAATTTTAGAAATTTATTTCACAAAAGTAATTTATTATTAGTTGACCATTTGTGAAGCTCTATACCTCCTCTATCTAACAACGATATGAACTGTTTTTGCATATCTTTGGCTTTAAATAGACTATCCGCACCTGTTAAGACATCTTCCATGTTAATGTCCTGTAATAACACAGATGATGCCAAAGGAAAATCTTATCCCTCGTCTTTGACCAACTGTTACACTGATATCGTTGCCAAAAAAAATGCGCGCTAGTTGTGCCATACGTTACAGTGTATAATCTATACACTTTTACTGGATCATGCTCCTCCGTCTCTAACAAAATTCTCAAAAAATCTCTTTGTTTAGGATCGATTATTATCATACAATTAATTTTTTTAATGTCTGCAACAAAAGCTAATTGATGCTTTCTAAACCTCAGCATAATACATAATAAATCATCCTGAATTGTATCTCTGTTAAACTGTAAGCAATTTAATGATTTTCTCGAAGAAGTTAATACACTTGCGTTAAATACTACTCTCAATGGTGTACAATTTGATTCAGGACAAAACACACATTGATGCGGAATATAATACTTTACATTTGGTTCTTTAGATTCCATGACCTCCTCCATGTGATCATATTTAAATACTCTAGCATAACATTTTTATGAAGTTCACAAAATTTAGGCTCTCTACGAAGGTGATACCACAATGACTCTAAACATTTTGTTGCATTTTTCTTCGATTCACCAAGACACGACGGGTCTTCTTTTAATGGCATTTTTGCAATAAATTTTCCAGTTTCAGTCCTAGAATAGTTTCTTAGAAAATGATCTTTACAAATTTCTGCTTCATTAGTCTTAGAAATCTCAGACTCTCTCTCTTTCTACGTTTTTGATTTCCCCAAATTCATTTAATGTTCTAACTCCAAATTATCCATTATAAGCCCACAATGTATGTTCACTTCTCCCTTAACTGGAAAACTCCCACTTACAATATTGCCGAAAACGCTATTTTGTTATCTTATACTTGTATCCTGTAGAGAAATTTGACTTGGTTTTAAAAGCTCATGAAATGTTCTGTACCTACAAGAAAATCGATTAAACCTGGTTCAAAAACTTTTTCATCAGCTAGTTTGAAGCTATTTAAAGATGAAATATTAATCTAAAGGGACTTGGAGGATGTAAATTCGATTTATTTTTGGGAATACCAAAAAACTTACATTTTAAACAAAACTCTTGTCTCTATTTAAAATATTTGCCCTAACTTGAGAATTTATACTGAAACACAAACAATTTATTCCTGATACAGAAATATTAGTCTTTTCTCCTTTCATTTGAAGCTTATATAGTAACCTTTTACTCATAAAATTTGAATTTGCTCCGATGTCCAATAAACCTCTGCATTCATGAAAATTACCGGATTTATCCTCAATACAACAAATAAAAATGCTAAGAAAGACCGTTTATATTTCATTTGCAAGATTACAAGGTGTTTGAAATAAATTATTCTCATGTAAAGATCGAAACATTGGAGCAGATGCATCCAGGTCGATTGAATACTTTAATTTTCACAACTCATTTCTCGCGACACCATTTATTTATTTATTGATCGCGAGGGTAATGGAGACTCAAGTGGTGCCTCTTCATGCAAAAATACAACAAGAGATTTATTTCTGCAATCAATCACTTTTATGATTCCCCAAACAGTTAAATCAGAAATTATTGGATTTCACCAACTCAACTCTGCCACTCACCGACATGCTTTTATAAATGGGGCACATATACAAGGGATGATTTTCATTGCACGCTAAAATACATTTAATATTTTTATATCTGGCAGAAAAACTTTCGACATATTTCTGGAATTACTATTTTTATTACTCAGCCTAGTATCATGAACCACAGGTTTTTCCTTTTATGTATAATATAAATCAATCTTTTTAGACAATTCTAACTTACCCATGACTTCACGGAGGGAGGTCATTTCCGCTGCTCTATCTGGATCTTCACCCGCGACGATAATTCTGATATTTTCCGCCAAAAGAAAATGAGAGCTCAAAGGCGACTTTAAAAGACTGTGATACTTTCCACAAGAAGGCAGAAAAAAAAAGATCTGATTCCAAAGATAGCTAAGTGGGTCTTACTGCTTGAAGAATTTGAGTATGAAGTCATTCACAGATCCAATCAACAGATGAGACATGTAGACGCATTGAGCAGGAATGCTGTATATATGGTTACTTGCTCTCAAAGTGAAATAACAAAGAAGTTAGCAACCGCGCAAGATGACGATGAGCGTCTTCATTTGCTGGAAACTCTGGTTGAGAAGGGACTTAAAGAAAATTACTTTGTTAAAGAAAATGTCTGGTATTTGCAAGATGGTGGACATGAAGTCATCGTTGTGCCAGAAGCGATGGAATTTGAAATTATTCTAGGAATACGCAATAACGGACACTTTGGAATACAAAAGACCGAAGATTTCGTAAAAAGAGATTTCCACATATCAATCGTTAAAAAGAAAATAGAGCAAGTCGTCACGAATTGTGTCGGGTGCATTTTTTTTAATAGGAAAAGAGACAAAGGTCTTTTAAATCCTATTCCTGAGGACAATATTCCCCTGATTACTTATCATATAATAATTTTGAAAAATATGGAAAAACTTTTTAAATAGAAACTGCCTTCTAATACTATTATATTTTTTCACCTCTTTCATTGTTTACGTTTATGTCCTCATTTCCAATAGTGTTGTATCCTTTGCATGTTTTATGGTTATTAAAAAAAGATTGTAAAGTAAATTACTAATTTTTTTTGCAAAATATGTACCTTTTTGAAAACATTTTATAAAAACAAGAGCATCTCCAATAAGAATTCTGAATTTTAAAATTGTAAGCAAATTTTCCGGCACATTTTTGAAATTGTTACTATTATTATTCTCACATTTATGCAAAGCTTCATGTAAGTTATTACGATCGAATTTTTTCTTCTCATTAAAATTGATATTACTTTCATCTATATAATATTTTTATAATTTTATCGTCAACTTTTTATGTTTGGAATACGTACAATAACAAAGATTCCCTTCCCTCATATTTTTGTAATTGTTCCATTTTATTCGTCAATTCATCAGTTTTGATTCCTGGAAAAAAAAGTTTACATCCACTTGATACCCACAAATATTCTTGAGAATATATAAAGCCATGATACGGTAATCCCACTCCAGATGCGAGAAAACCAATAATCTTGAAACTTTGTTAAAAAGCAGAATATTAAAACTTGCGATAAATCAAAGAATAAAGAAAATCAGTAAATAAAAAAAAAGTACACTATAATTCAAAAATTTAAAAACTATACCTCATAATTATTAATAGCTTTCGAATAGTTTTGCAACCTTATTGTACGAATACTGGTATGAATATAATTTTACTTGGTTCAATGACAAGCCGAACGGTAAACAAAGCGTTCTTTAAAAGAGAAGGCAGAAATTTACTAGCAACCATTTCTTGTTGCCACTCAATAATAACGAGTATTACACATCTGTTCTGCTTTGTTCCTATTTTTTGTCATAATCCTTTTGATTTGAATCTCCACCTCCTGTGATTGATTGATTTGGTTTTTTGGGAAATGGAACTATAAAAGCTATTAATCCTTTCAAAACATTCTTTTAGTTAAATAGTTCTTTTTGTTTGAGTTAAATGAATCTCATCACCTGTATGAAACACTCATGATTCGTTTGCATTTGTTCAGCAATTTACAAGCGAAAAAGCGGTTGAATTCTATTTTTTAAGTTAAAAATCTAACAGCTATTATTACAAATATAGGTAGGATTAGTAAGTTTATTTTTTAAAAAAAAATATATATTTTTAATTATTATTTAGAATGTGATTACTATGAATTTTTACAATTTTTTTGTTCGTTTCTGTTTGAAGTGTTATTATTATTTTTTTTAATTTCCTCTTTCAGGAAGCGCTACCATCGCCCGGCTCATTGTGTTTCTCTACAGACTATTGAGCATCATTCAGAATTTTTTTTAGAATCTTGTTTCAGTTTAAAGTTAGCAGACTGGTGGCTTGGATTGTGTTGGCGGCTGTGATATTTAAATCTTTTGACTGCTGTTTATTAAAATTGTGTGGCATGTCGATCAATTTTCTGCGAAAGTTTTGATTTATTGATGGATTTGTATTATTATGAATATCCAGATGTTTTCCATAGTGTGAAATTTATGGTAAATATTGTGATGTCCGTTTAATCACACTGTCAGTGAGATAGTACTTTTAAATCATTGAATTGAGATTTGTTTTGGTAAGAACATATACATATATATTTCTTTGTTTGTGTATTAAAAGTGCATGTAATTAATAAAACTTGTGCAATTTTTAAATCCTTTAAATATTGCATTTAATGAAATTTTTTATTTAAATATGTTACTTCATTCTTTTCGAATGTTTATTAAAATGTTAAATGTCGATGTAATGTGTGTGTGTATATATTTATAAATATATATAATAAAGAGGAAGAAAAGTCTGGAAAAGACAGTTGTTTTTCTGAGTGAAAGAGATCCGAAATTTAGAAATGTTTACAAACAAGCAATTTTTTTTAAGAATATTGTAAATAAATTAAGAATATAACATAATATTGTAAAGATACATTTATTTAATCATTGAAATTAATAAAATTTTCATATTTTGCATATTCTAAATGATTAGAACTGAATGATGCATATTCAACAAATTGTAGTTCAAAGTTTTTTTGTGTGTGTGTGTGTATTTGCTCCTTTATTTCTTAATTTTTTTTTTTATATCTTTATTGTTATTTAGCTATGTATATGCATATTTTGGATAAAATAAGAATTATAACCAATATTTTTTTATAAGGGAAAATTTGTTATAGTGGTATTTATTGTTAAAAAATTGTTTTAACATAAATATATCCGAATATATTAAATATTTTAATTTCTTTTTCTTTAAGTCAATTTATTGAAAAAATATTTTCTCCTTGGAAGGGAAAAAACTAGATGTTATCGTAACTGAAATAATGTCTTTTTCATTTAAGATTTTTGTAGTTTATTCCTAGTTAAAAATTAACTTGCATATCTTTTGTTGACATTTAAAATAAATTTTTCTTCTTTCATCTCATATTTGTTAATACATACTGTCATTAAGTATCAATTTAAATGTCAAAACAAAAAGATGAATTATAAACAGAATGAAATTTGTCCATTAATCTTTTTTTGCCATATTTCATTAAAAGAATTTTCTAAATACTGAAAATTTTCCCTCCTTCAAAACAAAGTTACTATAAAAATATTGCATTTTAAATTAGAATGAAGAAACTAGTTCTATATATGTCCATTAAGTATTTGTTAGTAATATGAATGGTACAAATTCTAGAATAAAACACTCGAAACTAACTTTTCAATACAAAATTATTTAAAATCGACATAATTTTACTCAACTAAATCTTTTCTGACTATAGTATCAAAAATCGATTAAAATGAGTTATATTATTAATACCTTTTACCATGTTATGACACTAACATATTATTAATAATACTTATATTGATGAAAATTCTTTTAACTATGCAATAATAATTATCTTTTATATATATAATTTTATGCTTTTCTAAAAATTATTAATGTCACACACAGCCTTACTTGAATTCATGACTGTCACGCACAAACTAAATAAAAATATGCCTATTTTAAGGAAAGTTTTATTTTAAATATCATGCATGAGCTTTAAAATTGTTGAATTTCTTAAAACATTAATTATTTATAGTAAGTTGTCTCACTATATTCTTCTTGATTTTATAAGTGAAAATAATTTCTTTACTAAATTACTTTCCCTTTTAAATGTGCTTTTTTTAAAAATGAAATAACATGGTTATTTTTAAATTTTCATTTTAATAATTTTTTTTGTATATATAAAAAATGAACTTTGAATTAAGTGCATTAATTACTTAACCTTTATAGAGGTTTAATTTGCTAGAAAAGTTATTTCGATGATAATCCTTAGTGAAAAGTAATCATAAATAAATTTCATATTTTTAAAAAATATATATACTGAATAAATAATATGCACAAGTATATAGATATGAAAACATGAATTTTTTTTAACTTATTGTACTTTTGAAATAAAATTTGTTAATAATGCTTATAAGTATAGAGATTTGAAAACATTAATTCTTTTAACCGTATCATTTGTACTTTAGAGAAAAATTTAAGAGTAATTTATATGTATAGAGATTTGGAAACTTGAATTTTTTATAAATATCTTTCATACTTTAGAGATAAAAATTTGAAGGGTAATTATGTTTTTCATTTGAAATCTCATTATCAATTTACTATACTTAAAAATTCAGCATATTGTTTAGTTACTCTTTCTGTGGCACAAATTTTTTTCACTCTTTAGGATTAAATTTTTTTATTTTCTATAAATACTTAAAAAATATTTTTGTTAAATTATATTTTTCTCTTGTTTAAATAATGAAAGGAATATTGATGTAAGAAAATATTCTTATTGTAAATGCATATTTCATATGCTTTCTAAATAATTATGGAACTTATTATAATTTAAGAGACATTTCTTTAACTGATTTCTTTCTTTTGTTTTAAAAAGATTAAAAATACCAATAATAATAAGAAATTTCTGTTCATTCACACACACAATTCATTTAAGCCTCCTTTTTTTAAAATTAAAATAATTACATAAAGTCTTATTAGTGTGGTGTGAAAATAATCAGAAATGAAATTTTTAGTAATACTTGTAAATACCTATGATATTATTTACTAAACAAAATACATTTAAATGTGTATAAATTTTGGAAAATTTAGTGGTATTTAATATAAAGAAAAAATGAAGGCTGACTTTCTCTTTTACCTAATGCTGTAGAATGGTACCCAAACTCAAAGCATGTTTTTTTTCTTCTTTTTCTATTAGAAAAATGCCTCAATATTTAAATAACTGTGTGTGGTTACTACACATATGTACATTTACCATATTGCTTCTTTAAAATTTAGAAATGTTTTATAAACTTGCAGTTTTTCTCTTTAACAAGAAATTTTTTTGCAAGTTAAGTTTTACAATATATTTTATAAATGTAAACAAGGATTGATTCAAATAGAGATTAGCAATATAATAAAAATGGATGTTTTCTGTAGAATAGTAAAATCAGAATGTAATATTAATGTTGAAGCATTTTACTTATGAAAGATGTGTTGAACTTATAATTTTATTTTTGTGTATAAAATTATTTGCATTCTTTTGAAAAGCAAAATAAGAATTGAATAATTAATATGTATTTAATCTGATTTCGACATGATTTTTTCACATCTGATTTAGTATCGAGATGGTATTGTAAAAATTTGTTATTTTTCTCATACATTTTTTATACAGGAAGCCTTAATATGTTTAATTATTAATAAAGAATATTCTAATCTTGAGAGCATTGGTAGATCCAGAGGGATGGTAAGGACATGCATATATTGAAATATTTTTAAGTTTTATTTGTTAAATTAAAAATGGTTATACTTTTTTTTTTGTTCTGAGAGGATACGTACCTTTATTGAATATAATGTTGCGTATGATCTTTGGAATTTAGCATTTTGAGTTGGAAATGTTAATAAATTACACATCTATGCATATTAAATTGTTTAATTAAAACTTTTCTGAATTAAATCGGGTAATGTAAATCAATGATTAAAATTCTGTAACTAATTGAACTAATCAAATTCATGTAATGATTAAGAAGCTGATGCTCGATTATTGAACAAGTATTATTTTTATAAATTTTTAGGACAGTTAGTTTTGCTTGCCCTTTATATATTAGCACTTAGTCTTGCATATGTTAATTCTTAGAAGTTATTAACCTTCTTTATGCTAGTAATTTAAAAGTTGAAATATTTTCAATATTCATTAAATAAAAAAGTAATTCCCTCACCTTTTTTTTTTTTTTCAAACTTGTTTATCTTTTTGTAAATTGTTAATCTTTTTAATTCTATAGACTTGTTATTTCCGTATCTAAATCAATTCTGGATTCATAATTCTCCAATTAATATTTTTAAAAAGATAACATCAATTATTTTGTGTGTGTGGAAAGTTATCCAGTTTGAATGAATTGTATGCTTACTTTTATGATTTCTTGATAGATTATAAGTATGCATTTACCAAATGTAATTATATTTCAGAAATGTTTACACTTATTATTTTATTATCACACATAGTGTATAAATTTTATTCAGACTTGCATTTTTTCAAATATTTGTGTAGAAATTTTATTATTTCTTATTACATTTAGTTATGTTTCTTTTTATAAAAGTTTATACTATATAGTTCTAGTGAAACTTACAAAAAAGGTTAAAAAAGGATATTTATTTGCATTAAAAGATACACTTGTGCTCAAAATCAAATAAAACTACCAAAAACACAAAGAAGCTTCCCCCTGTATATAATTGAATAAAACTATTTTGCATATGTGGTATTGATAAATTGAAAAGCATTCTAGATCTATGCTTTAATTCTAGGAATTAGATCATACCAAAAGCCTACCCAGAATGTACACTAGCTGTACACATATGTTTTCTGGGAAAGATTTTTTGTTAATACATTTCTTCATCTTGATTGAGAGTATATTGTTTTGCAATGTAGCTTGATTGATTCCTGTGAATTCAATTTGATTGAATTCAATTTCTGTTTAAAGTTTTAAAGAAAATTTTATAAAACTTTATAGGTATGCATGTATTGGAAAATTTCATAATCAGTAAAAAATGATCACAAAAAATACTAGTTTTTTAGTAATTTAAAATGAATAACATCATTCTTTTTCCTGAGTGTTTTTTTTTAAAAAAATAATTGCACTTTTTTCTGTATTATTGTAAAATTTCTCATGCACTCTTTTTATATTTCATTATTTTCAATTTTTTGTACATGTAATGGATTTAATTGCTTAGTACGTATTGCAATAGTATTCGAACTTTTTAAAATAATTATAACTTTATTCAATGGAATCATGTAAAGATTATATGTAGTTATATGAGTGTAAGTCTGTATAAATGCAATCAAATGCGTGATATTTCATGTACAGTTTGAAATCACTGTGTTTCATTTTTATGATAATTGTTATGTTAAATGTAATTTAATGAAGCATAGGTAGTTTTGAGAACAAATTTTTAGTAGCTTAATTTTTTTTTTTTTGTTATTTGAAGACGAAGACTGATTTATATCAATATATGAAATACCAAACAAATAAAGAATTCCAGAAAATTTTCCAAAGTTACTTGGTTGAAATTTAAATGATTAAAAATTTTTTGATGAATTGGTTGATATTAATCAAAGTTGGGTTCGAATTAATGATCAACTTATTGCCCTTTTGTCAAAATACAAAAAACTTTCCTCATTTATGTCAAATTCTGTGTAATTGTGATACTTCTGTAAAATTTTCCATAAATATTGTGAAGCAAAATTTGAACTAAAAAAATAAAAAAAAAAAATTGTTACAAAAGAATTCCTGGGTGTATGGAAGTGAAGTCAAGTCCAACATGGAGGATAGCAACAAATGATGCTTTATTCACAAATCTTCAGGTTGACACACAGGTTGCAAAGCTTGGACAATAACAACACAAACAGAAAACACAGGACTTGTACAAATTAGTGTCAGAGATAAAGGATCAAAACAGCCCTTTTAAGGACAGTTACAGTTATATAAGCAATGCTTAGCTCCCCAGCCTAATAGTTCTTACTACGGATAAACCTCTGCAGTAATATTCTGCAATTTTAGGGCAGGCTCCGATAATTTCCAGCAGATAAACGCTGCTTTTCTGCAAATTCACCTGGCACGCTCCACTTCCTAGTGCCAGCAGGTTCCAGTCAATTTCCCGATCGATCTTTAAACAGAGACTCCAAAGACAGGCTCCGACTGACGGATGTTGATATGTGCGGGCACCAAGGCCGCTTGCGGTCCTAAATTATGTATCTTGCAGCTGTGAAGAATGGCTGTGTGTGGAAGAGTTATCATGTTGGGTAGTTAGTGAGTGAAAAGTCTATTTATTGGAGAGTTTAAACTTGAAGAGATACATGGGGAATTAAAAGATGAGCATTGAGTTTTGCTGAATTTTTCATTGAATCAGACTTCGACTGACTCGGGGTATTTATACCTCTTCCGACTAGATGTGACATCCTATAGAAAAATTCTGCAACTTTCTTCCCCATGAAGATCTCGACTGTATTCCAGCACCTTCGGGAACTTTCTATTTGTCACCAAGATTAAGGGGTCGTTGCTTAAACTTCCCTTGGCTGTTTCTTGACATCTCTGTTGTTTCTTTTCCTTCGCAAGAGAACCGCTGCAGGAAGGTGCCATCTCCACCTCACACTCACTCCTGTCTCACTAGAGAAGTGAATTGAACATAAACAACAACCCTCATGCATCTTTCAGAGTATGATACCATCCTGTTTGACACATGTAAACTATTCAGAGAACAAATTAAGGCATTAGGTATCATTATAATGTATAAGAAAAATGATTAAAATTTTATAACAAAACACATCAAATTTCTGAATGAATTTTAAAGTATTGAAAGTAATAAAGGGAGTATATCATACCTTTTCCCTTAATGGATGTGAAAGGCAATAGTAAGTTCATTCATTACAAACTATAAATGGATTAAATTTTAATATCATTAGTGTTTGTTTTCAATAAATTTGTTTATTTTTCAGTGTATTCCATTGATTACAAAGGATTATTTCATTCAAACAATGGTCTGTTATGGCCTCTCAATTGACTCCTCCACAAAGCCCTCAAGCACCATCTTCATCCTTTTGGCAGGTCTGTTGATTCTCTAATTTATTCATTGAGATTGGTTTAAAAATTGCTCTTTCATTGTTCTTCAGTTCTGATGTTATAGTACATTAGAAAAATATAAAATTTTAAACTGAATACTGTAGGATTTAATAAACTCGTGATTGGTAATTTTATTGTTGAAAAATAAAGATAGTGGAAGAAAATGTTTAATTGTGCAAGAAAATGTAGGCAACTCTTTAACAAAAAATTTATTTGATTGATTTTTTTTAAAAAAATTTGTTTTTGTTTTATTTCCAAGTTAATGTTTATTTATTCACATAGAAATGTCTTTTCCCATTTTTGGGTGGTCCGGATGGATTTCTTTATATACTTTTTAGCATTTAAATGACGCTTATTCCTAACGGCAGAGTTGCCATCCATTTTTGACTCGCCTGTCACGTCAAACAACTCCCGCCGCGAGCGCGTGGAATTTTAAATCTCATTGCATTTCAGTTTTTTCCCCCTTTTAATTATTGTTCAGCTTTGGGTTACAACGTTCGATGAAAATGGCGTAGGCGAAAACTGGTTTCTCGTCACAATTTGTAATGAATCCGTCGACTGCACTTTAAGGTTTAATTAATATATATCTCTTTTTGCATTAAAAAAAATTAAAATCCCGTTCTGTGTGGGTTATTGGATATAGACTCGTAGGTAATGTCAGTCACTGGAACGTTTTTCTTCTATAATAAATATTCTTATGTTATTCTGGAGAAATTGATGTTAGTATTTTTGCTGATTGAATACAGAAACTTTTTTAAAAAGTTGATCCCAAAAATAAGCGTTGAATGACCGAAATATCTGACTTTCTGAATTTATTATGTTCTTTTCGAATATATTTTTTTTTTGAAAGTTTCTAATTTTGATTTTTTCCTTAAGGACGTAAGTTAAAGTTAGTTACTGTAAGTTACGTAAGAAAAATATATACACATCGATGTTTTCTCTTTAAAATCAATTGATAACATAATCTTAAGGCGCATTAAAATTTTATTAATTGATTTATATGCTGTCTAACAAATTGTTTATTTATGTCAATCTCGAAAACAAAATTTTCATCATTAAATTTTCGATCGAACTTCAAACACCCCAGTTTAAAAGCTATCTCAGACATAAAAATAGTTTAACTTTTTGATGTCACTGTTTCTTGAAATAAGTGTTTATTGATTTTGAGTCTTATGATTTTGTACATTATGTATTGAAATTCCTCTAAATTGACACAAAACTTGAATCTGTCAATTAATGATCAAAATTTTATTAATCCTTTTGGGGCCGTAAGACTTTCCATAACTTTGGGGCATCTTCCAACGCTTAATAGCCAAACTTTAAAAAGGAATATTCAATTGAAAATATTGAAGAACTGTTACTTTCATTATGGTCTGGAGGTTCCCGCACTCTTAGTCAAATGGATAAAACAAAATTTTGAATAACATTTCCTGTTAATATTTTTATTCTCAGCCTGCCATTTATCTGAATGCAAATGGTGTATAAGTAGATACTTTTTTTTAAAAAAAAGATGACGAGAAAGAAAGAGATCAATGTAGAAATGTTTTTCACTGAAATATAGATGACACAAGATATGTTATTTTTATTTCGCCCTAATGGATAATACAAATTTTAAATGACTCTTCATTTTTATGAAGAGTCATATGCATTCTCAATTTGCCATCTTTCTGAATGAAATAATATATATTCCGATTTATTATTAAAATAGCTGACAAAGGAAAGAGAAAAAGCGAACACTTTATGAGAGAAGTGTTTCACTGAAATGAGATATGCAATCGCTATTGAAAACGCAAATACTGGAAACATTTTATTCAAAAAGAAGTTGATAGCATACCGTCAAAATTTTACTTAACTATCTTATGGTGTTTTTGTTGTTTTAAGAAGTCCAGTAAAAATGCCTCTTTTCAAATAGAGAATTTATATATATATATATATTATTTTATTAAAAAAAAGTGCTATCTCTTCCTTCATCATGTCCTGCCGGATGTGGCGAATGAACCCGGCTCAATTAATAGAATCGCATTCCGATTCGAGCAGCATTTAATTTCTCGAAAAGTATGACTCGTTTTCTCATTTAATTATTAAAAGAAATCATTTGACGACTAACTATAGATTGAATTTCATTCGGTTAGTTCGTTAAAGAAAGTTTTAATAGAAACAACGTTATAATAATAAAAAAAAAGTCTTATGTTCCGTTTTCGACTTAATGTTCGTCTGATTTGGAGGGGGGGGGGAGTACGAAATTGCAATTCCGAAACTGTCTCGGAAACGTGTCTTTTTTAATGTGTTCCGTTTCGACATGTTCGTTCTTATTAAACGTCTTTTAATTACTTCTAGATTTCTTCCTCTGGGATTCATGTCCGTTTCCTGTCACATTATTATTGCTCTCGGTTTTCCGGCGTCGCTCTTTGTTCTTTTGGTTGAGCGATTGCAAATGCTTTTTACCGTCTAATGAATGTCCAGTAATTCGAAAACATTGGATCGAATAAATTTATAAGTTTCGGGCACATTTAAGATTTTGAATGCGAAAGTACATTTCCGATTTCAAATGATTGTGTGCTTTTCTATTTTAAGATATATGCTCAAGTGATTCTTTTCTCTTTTATTGTTGGGCAAGTATTGACTTGTGAAATATTTTTGCAAAGAAATGGGGAAATAATTGGTGTTTGACTGTGAATTTAATGAATTTTCTCCTGTTAAGCATCTTATGTTCTTAGAGAATGTCGAGACTTATTTCGCGTCATAATTTTGTTCAGTTAGTGGTAGGACGGCTGTATTGTAGTAGCAAAGAATATTTTTTTTAAAAAAAAAAAAAAAAAAGATAATTTTTTTCTTACATAAATTTTTGATGAAAATTTCGTGGTACTTTCAAAGGTATCTTGTCAATATTTTTGCACTAATCAATTTCTTCATTTCTTAAACTATATTTTAAAGTTCAATGTCAACGATATTTAATGAAAGTACCAGATTTATTATACGGTCACTCTTATTTTAAACTAAAACTGTGATGGCTGCAATGAAGTTGAAATAATAAAAGTATCTTTGCGCCTTAAGTTCTTTCTAGAATTTTGTTTGTAATTTTGAAATTTAATATATTTTTTAAAACACCTCTTTTTGTAGGTATAAAGCCACTTTCCTATTTTTCTCGATTAATCCATTTCTATCAAGTTTTATTTCATTTAAGTAAAAGGAACCATGTAAATAGGTCGCAACCAGAAGAGAGCCAAATCAGGCAGTACCCGTACTGGAAAAATGTTTGCCCGTATTGATAGATTCCCTTATTCTTTTTTTCATGTAGCCTAGTGGTCATGGTCGCGGACTTGCGGCCGGCGGTTTTCGTCGGCTCGTGTGTTTGAACCCTGATGCCACTAAAGACCTACCGTGTAACGGGTCTGATGCACGAAATCTGTCGAGGTCCTAAGTCTTCCCGTTTGTGTGGTGTGAAAGTTAGAAGGTCCTAGTTGAGGTGTCTTCCTTGTTAATTGACCAAGATACAAAATTACGAGGTCCATCACCAATTGCCCTCGTGTTTCTTCTCAGTGCGACGGTAATAAACAATCATTCATAATCACAGTTTTAAGTTTTCATATCTAAACTAGCTTCTCGATAATAAATATGAGAGAAACGGCTCAAAATTAAATAACCGTAAGATGTATTTCATGAACTCTTCTGCTTAAATACAACGATATTTCAATTCTTATATTATTAATTGTATGATTTATTCATATAACTATATAATATTTTATAACACTAAAAAGACTTTTCTATTTCCCATACTAGTAGTGATATAAACATTTTTCTTGACAATGCTTTAAATATAAATGAAAATTCCTAAAATCTACTTAGCTAAAAAATTAAAATCATGAAGTTTCATCTCTTATGATCAGGACATAATAAGCTCTTGTGATTAATGTTTTTGTGATGAAAATGTTGTCTGTAGTGTTATTTTTAACTGTACATTGATATTCTTAAATATAATTTTTTTAATTCTTAATTTATTATGAAGTTATATTGAATAGAAAAAATGGATTTAAGGCTTTTTTTTTTTTTTTTTTTTTTTTTACCAAATGTGAAGCAGAGAAAGGGTAAGCCAGTTCTGCCAGTACATGGGATGAAGGAGGTTAATAATCCTAATTTACTGCTGAGAGATGGGCTGATTAAGCAAATTTATTTAGCAGTTTACCTTAAATAGAGTATTAGGCTTAGTTTTAATACTGAGTGGTCTCAACAGTTTTCTTATTTGCAATATTGTTATAAAAGATGCTCCATTTTGTTATTTCTTCACGAAATTTATGGCACAAAGGATACTAGCAATATGAAGAAAAATCTAGAAACATTTTTCAAATACCAATCATGGGTAAAAAATACCGTTCATTACTATGTTAAATCGATATTGGAAACGATGTAGTTTTTATTCATCTTTGGGCTTGCTTTATATAATTAATTATAACATAGAAGAGGGGATCGAGAGAAATTTATACGTAATTATTTTTCCATAATACTCTTTAAAGACAGATAAAACTCTTTTGGCTTGTTCAATTCACATTCCCTAAGAATGCAACATATACTTCTCCTGACGTGCAAAATAAATGTCATTGAAATTATACCAGAGACTGTGAGGTATACTATAGCTGTATGCAAATGTGTATTGGTTTACCTTCTTGGAAGATGGGACAAAAGATGCGAATAACAGGGAAACTATTATAATTGTTATTCGTTATGTTAAGAATGGTAGTGTTAAAAATTCCCTTCTACATATAATAATTACAAAAGAGCTGGATGCTAAACCTTTTACTGTTAATTAATGTGATGTTTTAGAATGGGTTGGATACTTCCAAGTCAAAAGTTTTGGTGGCATAAGTGTAGTTAGAGATAGGAAAGGAGTGTAGCTGTTGGGAAAAGACAAATTGTAAAAAGAAATGTCTCATATTTATTGTTATAATCACAAATATTACTTACTAGCTAAAGTACCTGAAATAAAGAAATTTTTTAATCTGTATGCTATGTTATACGGTTTTTTTTTTTTCAGTGAGGCAAAATTGATCATAATTTGTGGGCATAGCTAGAGTACGTCTTATAGAACAGTGTTGGAATGGACACCTGGCAATTACAAAAGTACTTTTTTCAAATATTGGAAGTACTTCGAATGCTACGTGCCATAAGAAGAGTGCTTTTTAATGGAAAAGTCATTGTCAAATGCCTTGGTCTATTCAGTTTTGATTTCTATGAGTGTTCAATAAGAAATTTTTGGACTGCCGGAATCGGCTTATAGTGTGCTTCAATCCCAAATTACAAGCTTGAATGACGCGATTGTTGTTATTAAAAATGTGTAGCAAGAACATTTTTTTTCTCTGTCAAAGAAAGCTGAAGATATGCTATGAGAACCAGATATTTTGTCTTCTGTGCTGATACAAAATAAAATACTTAAAAAACAAACAAACGAAAACATTGGTAACTTTTACTATAGTCTATTGCCAGCTCATTCCTTAAAAAGTTCCGAGTCACAATAGCTACAGAAGATCTTTTATGAAACTGTAGACTTGGATTGCAACGAGGTCTCACGCACATTTCCCTTTAACTAAACTTTGGGGCTTATACCTGATTCGGATCCAATCACCAGAAGTCTACTGAACTCGGATCCAGTTTTGTAATTCTATTACTTGCAGTTATTAAGGTAAATAGAATTCTCAATCACAATATTTGATTAAGGATGTGATTTAATATACGTTTCACGTTAGTAAAATACATTTTGACAATGCTTATTCAAAAGTTAGAATAAAGAAGTTAATGATTTCTTTTTACTAACTATTTATTGAGGAATTATGTCTCTTAATATTAACAACAGCGCCAGTACATTACAAGAAAGTTTCATTGAAAATGAAGATTTTTTTACTGGGTATATTAAGAGTGCAGAAGAACTCAAGATGAAAAATCTCCGACCTCTTTTTAATTTAAGTGTAACTGTACCACGGAAAGAAGTGTCAATAGTAAATACGTATAACCTCAAAACGTAACGAAAATAAAATGGATATTTTACTCAAAAATCGCAAAGTGTTTAAGAAGACCCATGAGTCATTTGCAACAATAGCAATGTTTGGATACAGCATCATGTGAATTAACATTTTTAAAGTTAATTGCCATAGATTGATCTCAAAGGCTATCTATGACTCATTGACTATTAGCTTATTTGATTTTTCTAGATTTTCCGATGCACAAAACACGGGTTTTGGATTTTGACGAAGTCCTATAGAAATTTCTAAGCAAACAAATTGCAATTGTTTTAATCTAAGTGAGTAATAATGAGTGAATAAATCTTGTAGATTTGAAATTTTTACTTGGGTTTTACGTTAGAATGGAAGTAATTCGTTGATGCCATCTATAATTCTTTCTGAAGGCTAAACCTAGTGATCTAATCTTTCTATTATAGTGATCTAAATTCGTAAGATTTCAATAATAAAAATAAATTGTAACATTCTAAATTTCATGAGTTAATTTATTATATGTTATAGCCATGTATTCTATTTAATAAATAAGTTGTGTTATAATATTTATAAATAAAGTTTAGTCCCAGATTTCTCTGGAAGTTAAAAGTAATAGATTCGTGTGTATATTTTATTTCGCTCTACGAATAAAATTCAGGGCCCCTCTTTAAAGTTCAGTCCTGACTACGTCTCTGAGTAAAAAAGGCACACATTTGTTATTTTTATGAACAGAACTTTTTTCTATTTGAAGTGAGTCCATTTTAAATTAGAAAAGACAAGTTCATGTTATTTTCGACTCCAGTCTCCCTTATAATCTGTCTATTTGATATCATGTTGACCAGGTGACAAAAAAATTATAACGAGACCGAGCAGAATAAACATAATGTTAAATATATTAAACATGTGAAACAAAAAAGTTCGCATTGAGGTATTATAACTATTACTGAAAGTAATACTGTTTTCATGTATGACCTATAAACGATTTGTGAAAATCTATCACATGTTACTGAAGAATATTTCGAAACCTGACAGATTCAACTGTGCATTACATTTCTTCAATTCTGTAACCAACCCCCTAAAAAAGGTATATTCACCAAATTAAAATAACGACTCTCTTGGGAAGCCATGCAAATATGACTACTTTGTTCTCAAGAAAGATTATTCGACAAATTCGCTCAGTACATTGTTATAGTTTCTACTTAGCTATTTTTTCATAATTGTGGAGTCATATGTTGGTAACTTTAAAGTTGACACTGAAAAGGCCAAGAGTGTCTGTATTACCTGCACTGACTGAATTACCCGTAATTTTAATGAATTTCTGATTTCGTAATGAGAAATTTTTGATCAAAGATCTTCTTAAAAGACATTAGAACTTTTGATGAACAAGAAAAATAGGATACTAATAATGGTCAAAAGTTTAGAAAAATTCCGATGGAAGTAATTTAAAAATGCTAGGCAACAAAAAAAATTATGAGCTAGGTATGCTCGTAATTTTTTTTTCAATGAACTGGAAAACCAGAAAGATTTGTAGCATTTTCCTGTGCTAATTTTTTAGAATTTTATTTCAACTCCCCTCCCCCCTACTTTTTTCGAACTGTTATATTACTGGACTAATTTTGACAATTGAGAAAAAATGCACTAAGTCTTCATACGTTCTTTAATTTTAAGTGAAAAAAATTTAACTGTAAAAAAATGAGTGGAACTTTTATAACTGCTTAAATTTGAATTTGTAATGAACGATCTGTTGTATCTTAAAGAGATAAATTTTTTTTATTAATTGCCATCTTTTAATGGATAGATTTTGTTTGTTCTAAAGATAGAAACGAAACGAATGCATTGCATTCAATGGAGCCCCGGATAATTTTTTTTTGTCCGAGTAGTTTTACAAAAATCATGAAATTAGAAAACAGAATTAAAATCAACCTTATATCGGTTCTAAGAAAGCAGAATTGATTTTAAGATTTTTTTTTTCTCGGAGTAATAATAAATTGAGATATTTTTAAAATGAACTAGTACAAGGTGAAATTGCAAAAGCTTATTCGAAGTATACAGTTTGAAAGAGGAATTTTTGCTTTTTATCCACAGCATTGTCGATATGGATTAGAAAGAAAAATAATGTATTACTAAGCATAACAAACGTATTTGAAGGAGAGATGCAAGTGCGTATTGTTAAAAATAATCAAATCATGGAATCATTTTGAATTTATGTTGTTGTTGAAGGATTTGCTTTGAAGAGTGTAAGGTGAAACAAATTTATGGTGCATGGTGCTTCAACATGTTAATTTATATTTAACAAATAAATCAAATATTTACGCTATTCATTATTATATTAGTTTGAATATTAGAAATCAGTACGAACGCAAGTTATTACATTTAAAAATGCTGAATATCGTAGAATTGTAATATTAAAAAGAAAAGCTACACTGCTGTAAATGAATATCTGACAAATAACGATTGATGAGATGTTAGTTTAAACTAAATAAATTATAATTTTTTAAGAACAGTTTTAATAGTACGTTTTATTTTTGTAAATGTCTCTTCATCTCTGTGAGTTCACTCTTTGATTGGATAGATGCGGGTACCGATACGACGTGTATTTTAATAAAATAAAGAAAAAAAGACGTTTTTCTCAACATTAAACTCATTCGAGATTCGCCAATTAAGTTGGAGGCGCGCTGCGAAGAAAACGATAAAATAAATAAATAAAATAATAATAGATGACGAGTTGAGAGGGAGGGGAAGCAAAAAAAATCATTTTTTTATTTATTAGTTCCTGATCTTTTGTGATGTCATCTTTCCACTTTGTAGTTCGCATCTGCGGTTGAAGAGTTTTGCACCAAATAACGCGAGTGAAAAATAGATTTTGAAGAGATCTCAGCGGATTCGAAATTCTTCCTTATATTTTTCTGTCCTCAGTTTGTCTAAGATGTAGGCCATCCCTAGCTTCTCAATGTACTTTTTATCTAGACCATCCCAAACTTCTAAATGTAAAAACTTCGGAAATTACTTTCAATACTGTAAATTAAAATTAAAAATACTAGCTATGCTAAATTAAATAAGTTTGTGTTCGTATAATCATATGTATATATCTTACTCTGCTTTTACCTTCCTTCGTTCGAGAATTGAATATGATTGCGAAGAATAGAATGAGAAAGAAGTGCGAAGAATTTAAAGAAGGTTTGTGAAAATATTTTGAATGCAAACAAATTTAAGTAAAAAAAAAAATTAAATTTTATTAGTTCTTGTGATTAATGTTTAAAGATCCGTAAGATATTTTTTTAAAGTAAACCTTGATATATATCATATTTCATATATAGGTTTATAATAAGAAATGTAATGCTATATATATATATATATATATATATAGTAAGCCGAATAATGCCATCTCAGTTACTCTCTTTCGTATTCTTTTAGATTAAATCGAAAAATTAAATGTAATCCTGCTTTGATTGTCTTTCTTCTATTAGAGCTAACATAATTAGTATTGTAGAATGTAGTGTGCATAAATTGGCATATACTATGCTTAGATATAACGAATAAATTGTAATGGTTTAAAAATTGGTAAGGTGAATATTTTATGCGAATTCATCTAATTTTAGAATAGCATCCTTTACTGTTTTCGATCAGACATTGATTAATTACAGTTTAAAATTTCAATATCAGTTTTTTTTAAGAAAAATAAAAATTTAAAATGGTTTTATTGAACGCGAACAGAATCTAATGCACTATAGAGCTTTGCAAAGTTGAATCCACATTAAAAAAAGAGCAGATATATGCAGCTATTTGTCAGCAGTGGAACTAGCAAATTTTTTTCTTCCCATTGTATATCATGGTATCGATATATGTCTACTGTTCCTAATTCTGTTGCTGAAACTTCAATTGATTGCTTCTGCGTTGATTCGATTGTCGCATATAACATTATCGATTTACACAAAAATGTTATATTCGATATTTTTTTTGTGCTTTCACTCCTTGTGATGATAACAAGTTCGTATTTGTGATAAAAGTAAAGGTAATGGATATTCAAGCAATCGAGAAAAATGCTTTGTGAGAAAGAAAAATGCTTTGTTGAAACGCAGATAACGGTAAAAGTTTGACAATGGTATGAATAGTAGAATTTTTTTTTCTTAATATTCTTGCGCATTTATATTAGGTTTCTTGTCTATTTGTTTGGGGTTATTGAACTGATAAAGTATTTAAATCTTAAGAAACTTCAAATTTTTTTCTCTATAAAGTGATAAATATATGATTTATGCGGATAAAATTGTTTAAAAGTGATGGCATAAATTTTTGATTTTCTTGTCTTCAAATCGTTGTGTTCATGAAATCAAAATTTTATGCATAACATTTGATTATTGTTTAAGTACACAAAATTTTAGTTTATATTTGAAACATTTTTCTTGTATTGAAATGTTTATTTGAATCGTTTATTTTAAATTTGTAATAAGTGATACCCTCAGGTCCTTCTTGAGGTAAGTACGAGCATAATTTACCCCAGAGATACTTTTCCTTTTCCCATGGGATTTGCTGTCTTTGGTAAACATGGATGACGCGCCCCTTGGGATACCCTAGCGATCGTTCTCTATTTTTGAGACCATCCTTGTCAAACAATTATTATTTCCCCCTTTTTTAAACGTCTAGATAACAGTTACATTTTTTGTTCAGCGCAACGTAGCCATATATGGTTTTTTCGCCTTTAAACTTCACCATCACTCGCTGTTATTAGGATCTCATAACTAGATTGATGTTTTATTTATAAAGTTATTACCTATAAGCTTTAACCGATAAGTTTCTTTTTGTGTTAACGACACCTATAAAAGCGCACGAGTAACGACTCAATTAAATAAGAATAGGATAGTGTTATTTGAGTTAATTTTTGACTCCTGTTTTTTTTTTAAAGAGGCTTCAAAACATTTACTTTGCTACTGTTCTGTAATAGTGAATAAAAATGATATATTGTGCAATAGTTAATATGATTAACAGCTATACTTGCTTTATCATCTGACATGTCTTGTTATTTTAGCAATGGTTTTTCTTTTTTCTTTTTTTTTTTTATCAAAGTTTAATGGACTGTTATGTTATTGCAACATTGCTTCAATTGATTGATATTTCTTGTAAAAATAAATTGTGCAAGTAAGATATAAAAAATCAAAGTTTCCATTTTTTTTTTTTTTTAGATTACGAGTGTCAACTGAGGTAATGGGGAAAATTCATTTTTTTTTCGATTTGTTTTCATTTTGAAATAGCTGGTTTTAATAAAAATTGTTTATATATATAGTTTTATTAAAAATATTTTTAAGAACTATTAAAGTGATTTAGTTAAAAGAAAATAAACGCAGATTTGATGATATGTGTCAAGATGAGAAAAGACAATATAATATTTCGAAAATAAATACAATTCCACCCATTTGTCCGTTTGGTTTTGTGCCGCTGTTGTGTTATTTTAAATCAGTTCAATAATGCCAAAATTAAGGCGTTTCTTCTATTTGTGTAGACGCAGCTGGTCTAGACTTTACTTCCTCAAATACTTGTTGGCTTCTTTTTAACACGTTACAGTTGAGAATTTCTAAAAATTTGCTGTTGGGCTGTTATTAGTAACTGAAAACATAATTGTTGGTTTCCAACTCCTAGCTGAGTTGCAGAGAGAAACTACGAACTCTGGCTACAATTATTGGGTAGACCCCTTTAAAGGCTCGTAATGAATGAGGGGGAAAAATTAACGAGTAATTTAATAAGGTTCTTAAGATACGCCGGTTATTTTTGCTGATACCTTTCTTTGCCCGTTTTTTCGATGCTGAACACCAATGCAACAGAAGTGGTGCATTTGATTTAAAGTTGCCTGTGTGGTTCATAAGTCAGAAATATTATTATTTACTACATCAAGGTTGGAAAACTCTTTGAAGACTCACGTTAGGTTACTTGAAATCAAACAAGTTAGAAAAATGGTATTCAAGAATGTGGTATTAGATATACTTAAGAATATGTATTATTTATAAAAGCTTCTTCCATGTATATTATTTTTAAAATTATTTAATTTGAATCTAGTCGACAAGAAGGAGAGCACTTATTTACACTTGAGTTATCATTAAAAAGTCGCTAGAGATATTATCTGAGGAGAAAATCGAAATAAATTTATACTTAATTTTTTTTTTTTTTTTGATTATGTATGACAATACGAACTCAAATTTACATTTCATTGTTAATGAATTAAAACTGAACACTGATATAACTGGGAACATATTGCTGTATTTTTATTTAAACGGATTTTTGCTTCAAATTTAGGATTTCTTTCACGGATCGACAGTTGGTTGAATGGTAAAATCAAATGTGGATCTAATATTGATTTATATAAAGGTTTAAGTGTGAATGCTTGTGATTAATTAAAAGTAAAATATATTGAAAAATTGTAGTATTTTAAGCCTTGTATTGGATAACACTCCTTTTCTGGAGTTTCCCATCACATCAATCGAGAGGCCTTGAGGAGTTTTTCATTATCTGATAATTCGCGATAATCGTTGCCGATAATTCAGAGCTGTGGATGGTGACACAATTACCTTTTGAACCTTATTGTCATTATACAGTCTTATCTATCAAATGATCCTGTAGCTACTAAATATGTTTTTCAGACTATTGTTTCTGGGAAATGTAACTTCCAGTGCTGTAGGCAAAACCTGTCTGGTTTGGATGTATAAACAGCTAACAATATGAAAATGTATTTTTACATCAAAAAACGGAGGCATAATCAGTCTCGTAACTGAAAGAAATGTTTGTAAAATGCTGATGAAATGTATCTTAGTGAATTTGTGTCATAAGATTTAATAACACCGGTAAAAAACGAGTTTTTTGAGCATGGGTTTGCTTTCAAACTTCACACTTTGTGCAACATAATTTTTTCATACCTTAAATTTTAAGAACAAAAGGGATCGTTGAGTCAAATTGAATTTGTTCAATAAGTAGTTTTAATAATTTATTTTATTATTTGACGTTTATTAAATTTATTAACTAAATTAAATACGTGTAAATTTTTAGCTCAATTAAGCTTTATGTTAATCAATTAAGCTACATGTAATTAAAATTAAAGCAAACGATAAATTATTAGACGACTGATTTGGCAACTTAGCGAAAAACTTAGCGTAAAATTTAGTTCATTAAATAATTCGTTTTAATCATTTCATTTTTATTAATTATTATTAAATTATCGTATCATCGTGAAAAGAAAATTTCAACTCAATTGAGTGCTTTAAAATGTGAGAAAAGTTTTTCAAAGTTACAATGTGAGCTAAAGAAAGCCCATTAAAAAGAAAGTGAACTAAATGCACAGATGTTGCACGATTAAACCAACGTGCCTCCTTTTAAAAGTTCGCTTTTCAAAATTATATAGAATCAACATTGATAATCGTCTTTCAAATATGTCAATTTTATAGGCTGCATATTTAAGACATGTATTAAGAAAATGATTTAACATTCAAAAAGAGATTTAAATCTGAATTATTTATTTTGTAAAATGCATCAAAACACCAGCAAATGCATTTGGGCAACATCTTTAGTTGTGGGTAGTTTTATCAAATAAGCTTTGTTAAAGATGACTGATCGAATCTAAATTATATTTTTCCTTTAAATACATTTTAAAACATTTTTAATTTTGTAGCGTCGATTCTAGAAATATATATATATATATATAATGGTGTATAACGTTCTAAATAATAACTATTGTCTATTTTATATTTTAATCGTTCGAGCACAATGAAGAAATTTAAAAGTCTTGAATTGGAAGTTTATTCATCTGGATAAGAGAGAGAGAGAAGTCATAGCTGTGGACGCAGCGTAATTTACGTCTTATCTATTCCGTGTGTCTTATAATTCTAATTTGAGGAAGCCAGATGGGTAATTTTTTTTAGATGGGTAATTCAAGGCTGAAATGAAAGAGAAGCGAAATTTTCTCTGCTTGGAATTATTATTCAAAGATTTCTTCTGGTCACGTGGTATTAGATTGAGGGATCTTTAGGTATTTTAGCTGCAGACAGAAAGTGTAACAAGGATTATCCTTATTGCTTTGAAGCATGTGAACGACTAACTGTGCAGATTTCAAGAGCGCGTGATTGCAGAAATTAAAAGTTAAATTGAAATGGTATCAGAAATATATATAGAGAGAGATTTTCAATATTATAATGTGTACAATATTATAATTTCAATATTATAATGTGTACATAAGAACAAAACTTCTGAACTCTTTTGCTTTATCAATACATTTTATTGTTATAGAACTGTGAAAAAGGTAATCAAATTAAGGCTGTATTAATTAAAATTTATGAAAATTAGAGTTTTACGTAAAGACAACTTTAAAAATAAATTATTTAATTTGTCATGCTTAACGGGAGGGGAAAGAAATTCATTTGTTAATGAAATGAATATGCACTACCTTTATAAATTTTTCATCATCCCTATATTCAATTTCACGAAATAAGACTTGTTAACATCTGAGGTCCTGTAAGTACATGTTAATTCACTCTTAATTAAAAAAAAAGTTATGATTTGAATGAGCAAGAATATCTGGCTAATGTTTGGAGATGTTTATGTCTTTGAAATAAAAAAAAAGAGATTTATAATTACTTTTTGTTGTCTCAAATTAATTATCCTTTATATAAGGTACCCGAGGGCAATACGAGGGCCTCTTTAAATTTTTAAAATAATTTTGGTTTTGATTTTAGATTTTCGCTGACAAATTTAACATTTTGCTGTTTATATGGTCGTCACTTTAATATTTTTCTCGATAAATCTACAAATCCTGCTCGGTGCTTTATAATAGTTTCTTAACTTCCTTTTCAAAGTAGTAAAGTCATATATCAGTTAACTTTGAAATTAACGCTGAAACCGGCAAATGGCCATATTACTTTTTGGTTGATTTTCACTGTGAATGTTAGAAAGTTTCTTTGAAATGAATTTGCCATTTTTTTTTTTTTTTAAGCATTCGGAAATGGATTTAAAATATTGAGGTTGTCGTGATATAGTTTTTCTGTTCGTGATTGTGCGTTGCTTATTTTTGGACTGTGAGCTTTCAATAAAACTTTGTTTTATAACATGTAATTTGATAACCAAGTCCTGTTGTACTGTGATCGTTTGTAGCAAATATTTGCTTTTAAAATCATTTTGAACTAACAATGCATATATCTACAATTCAAGTTTTTATTAATTTTTTTATAGTTTTATTTTTGGCATGGTTATATGTAATTTGAAAGTCTCTTAAGAATTATTTTTTAGCTGCAGTACTCAAGTGACAATCTTGAAGGAAAACGAATTTTTTTTGATCATGTATATAACTTAATTTATTAAAAAAAAAAATATTACGGTGACCCAGATTTCTAAAAGTCATAGAACTTTATTATTGATTAGTAAGGTTTCTGAATCAAACGTTAACTGCAAATTTGTACTAGACAGCTGTCGGAAGCATGATTTCCGGCCCGGAGCTTTCTCCTGAGAAACAAGGTATCTGATGGAAGTTACAATTGCCTTCCTATTTGTCGCGTGGAAGGCTGCTCGATCGTTTTGGATGCGGACTTGAGTGTTTCTGAAATGCACGCAATCCGTTCAATTCGTATCTTTCATTTGTATAGAATATTTTTTTTTTCACTTTGCCTTCCCCTATGACCCTCATGAAGAACGAGTTGGGTTGAGATGGATATAGCTCTGACAGATGGCAGCCCACATCTCGGGATTACTCATAGTTGTAGGGCCTCAACTTAGGCAAGAAGTACAGAAGTTCGTTTTTAGGTTGTACGAATAGATTCTACAAAATAGCTAGAAGGAGAATAACCTTCATTTTGTGTGGGGGGGGGGATTTAAAAAGAAAGATACGTTAAAAAAAAATCGGTGTTTGGCTTTCAAGTACTTTTGTAGCAGTTGGTAGGAATTGTAGATAAAAAAAATTCGTTTGGATTTCAAATTCTCGTTTTTGGAACAGAATTTCTTTCTTTTTGTGTGGGGTGGGAGGAGAAAGGGAACATTAATTTTAAATTTCTTGCTTTTTTTTTTTTTACAAAAAAAAAAAAAAAAAAAAATTTTTGTTTGGGCGATGAAAAAAAAAAAAAAGAATATGACGAATATGAACACACACAGCCCATTTCATATTATTTTTAAATAGGACTGTTAAATTTCCTGTTCATGGTGATGAATAATTGGATATGAAAGTAGCAAAACTTATTTTTCATCTATTAAAAGGTTTTGTTAAAATAAGTTGCTGATTAAAGAAATACATCTTGTACGCGTATTTATTGTTCTTTGATTAATGAATGATATTAAATGAGTGAAATAATGTGAAATTCAAAAAGACGAGGGAAAGCTTCTTTACTAGACGCTTTTTCAAGTGCTAATTTTGCTCTCATACTTACTTCGATTCATTTATAAATGAATTTCCATTTATATATTTTATTCGTTGTTTTTTTTATTTTTTATTCAATATTCTATTATTTTATCGTGAAATATTCTCTGAAATATTGTTATAAAATAGTATAATATTATGATATTACATTATTTACAGTATGTATTATAATGTTCTGAAATATTATAATATATATTGTGAAATATTCTGTTATTTTATCGTGAATTGTGGTCGCGGTAACCTAATGGTCGTGGTCGCAAACTTGCAGCTGGTATTGTTTCCGTTGAGTCTAGGTTTGAATCCTGATGCCACGAAAAATCGCAATGTAGCGCGGCTGTTGCACGTTAAATCTGTGAGAGGTTCCAAACTCCCCTCTTGGCGTGGTATGGAAGTTTGGAGAGAGAAATGCCATATCAGGTGGCGTCCTCGTTATCTACCGGAGATTCAAAATTACGAGATCCATCAACAAGTTGCACTTGTGTTTCGTCTAAGTGAGACACTAGTAAACAATTAATCAATTGATCGTGATTTTTTTTTGTGTACTCTCAGATTAACGATTAATTTCTTAAAGTTTTTAATTTCAAAAATTCTATTAACCATTTTTTTTTTACTAGAATATCTTTTCCCTCTTTATCTCTGTTTGGATTGCAAAAATCCTCATAGAATTTTCTTGATATACAATAAGTGTTAGTAATCAATTTAACGTCTGAACTATCTGAAGATTTTATTTTACACACATTATCTATCTTGAACGTCTTGCTGTTCTACCTTTAACAGTTTTCATATATGCTGCACTTTCCATGAGTTTTTAGTGACAATATTGATTATTGTTTGAATACAGGATTGTAACATTTGCTTGATTATATTAAGTACGAACTTAGCAGTTATATTATTTGATTGATGTTTGAGGACGAAACTTTCCTTTCTTCCTTCACCAAAATATTTAAGGTGTCCCAGGATCCTTAAATTTCTAAGTTTTGTCTATACGCTTTATAAATATTTCTCTTAGATACACATCCGTAAAATTACGCTTTATGTTTTTAGACTAAATTTTAGTAGATTTGCATTTCTCAAACAAGAGCAAAAATGTAGCAGGGTACTGTCCGTTTTTACAATGTTTTTTATGTATTTCACTTGGTGTGTGTCTGTGTGTGCATCAGTGTGTCATCAAATTTTCGATCGTTAATTTAACCAACTTCCCATCAAGCTAAAGCTCTGAAGCTTTGGGAATCGTTCTTACTAGCCTAATAATGCAATATTTACACATTTGCGACAAGTTTTAACTAATATTTCAATACATTTTTTTGTGTGGCTACAGCAGCATTTGGCGACAGGAATTATTCGGTGGTATTTTGCAAAATGTGGCTACTCTGGTCCGCTTCGCGGACTTAACTTTCAGCCAAAACGTTTTTTGATAACGTTTTTAAAAAAACGTTGGTGTTTTGTACTATATAATTCAGAAAATTTACTAAAAATTCTTTGTCGTATTATTAAACAGTTAGCAAATAAACAAGCAAGAGAGAAGAAAAAAGTATATTTGAATGTAATACAATCGGAATTATATATGTTCTCTGTGATTGTCACGATAAAAAATATTTTTAGACACAGAAGGCAATTAAAAATGACTTTTGTCGCCTGAATGCAATTTATTAACATACTATGTTATTCAGAAAACTCGATTCATATTCCGGAAATAGAGAGAAATTAAGGATTCATTACAGTCCTTACGCATTACGCCAGGGCAATGTCTGGCAATCCCAGCGCAACAGGATGGTGTGGTAAAAAGAAATTTTTACCAACTTACTGCATAATATTGAATAAAACAGAAGTTGATCTTTTGACAATAATTGATTGTTTATCAACTTAGATGTAACAGTAAGACTATTGGCGACGATATCGTATTTTTAGACCACAGTCGAACGACGAACTTGGCATTTCTCTCTCATAATTTCCACTTCACGCCAATGTGAGCACTCCAAACTCGAAGAGGTTTTGACGTGCAAACTGCATTCTACTCAGCGGGTCTTTAGTTCAAACATTGCTGAAGTTAAATGCTATTGTTGATGAATTTGAATGATTGTATGTTGTTTGAGAGATGTGTTAAATTCTTTGCGAGTTTATTTAATCTTTGTCAATTTCATATTAGTCGACGACTGAAACGTTATATGAGATGAGATATTTGATAGTTTTTCTTATTATCAAATATATTTACCACGAATTGTTGCCAATTTATTTAAATATATTTGAGAAATATTTGCCACGTCATGTTTTTTAAGCCACCAACCTTTTAAATCTAGAGTGTGAATCCTCATTCATAATAGAACGGATTGCGATAGCAGGTATAACTTTTGTAAGCAGAAGGCTACGGATTCGAGACTTAATTATACTGTAAACCGTAAGAGGAAATAATGGAAATCATGGATTATATGAAAATACTTATTGAATTCAACTGGTTCATCCGTTAAGTCCTCTTGTGATTTAATGACAATTAAGAGAGAGCTCAAGTATTGTTCTAATCACATTTAGTCGTGATTATAAGAATTATATTTCATTGCTAGCGCGTTATATAATATTAATTGCCGCGTTAATTGAAGAAAGCAAATTTAACGGTTGCAGTAGCATTCCAGATTATATTGTATAAATATGATTTTATGCTATTTTTTCCGTTTTAAGTAATTATCACCTGTCAAAAGATGTTTCTTTATTCCTGTTAGGATTTTATTGTTCCTTCATAATTCTTATGTCATAGCAACCAGATTTTGTCGTCATCAGAGGCGTCAACGTTGTTTTTAATTTTAAAGAGCTGTTGCTGTTAGTGAGTGGGGAGGGAATCAACACCAACTGACAGCGAAACCGAACACGTGGTGCTCTTTTGGAGCAGCTGTTCCTCTCGGCGGGTGAGAAACGAACGTATGTTTTTCTTTCTTCTGGAAGAGCCATTCCGGAGTTGATGTTTTTATTTTTCCGCCTAAGTTTTTTAAATACTCTCTCTCTCTCTCAGTATGAGACGCTAACATCGCTCTTTACACACACGAGGAAAGATCTTTATGAATATTCGGGCACAGGTGTTCATTGTGGTTTGCCAAATCAGAATGAGAAATTACTCATTAAAATAAATCTTGCGTTCGGTTTTAACTTCAGAGTGAGAAAAGATGTATACACGTGAGGTAAAAGTTAACGATGTTTTGAAGAAAATCATTTAGTGTATCACGATAATGACCTTCGAAAATTTCAGGATTAGTTGATGACGAAACGATTTATATTCAGTGAATATTTTTATTTCATTATAGTTTTGAAGTTTCATTATAGTTCAATATTTGACCTACTGAACCCGTAAATTGAGAACAGTTGAATAAACAACGTATAATTTAAGTCTTTTTTTTTGTTTTTTTTTTGTTGCTGTTTTGGATTTTGATATAAGTTGTTTATGAGATAATAATTTCCCCCCCCCCCCCCTCAGCAATTGCTTTTACATGAAAGGTTTAAAAAAAAGCTAGCACCAAAGAAAACCTAAAACTTTAATTCATGAAATATATTTTTACTATTGTAATTGATTCAAAACGCTTGGAGGGAGTTGATTTTGAATGAACATTGCCTTAAGTCAACAGAATTGGCTTATTAGTGAAACATTTTGAGGATAATGAAATATTTATGATATAATGAATTTATTTAGGTATTTTATCTATGATTAATTGTTTATTAACGTCGTATTTAGAAGCAATGGGAGGACTTTTGTCGACGAACATGGTAGTTTTAAGCCTCGGTTAAGTGACAAAAGAGCTTGTTCCACTCTTTCCAAACTTCCATTCCACCCCACTAGGAGAATTTGGAGCCAAGACAGATTTAATGTGCATCAATCCCGCGGCACGGCGTGTCTTTAATAGAATCAGAACTCGATCAACGGAAACAACGCCGGACGCTAGCTCGCAATTCAGACCATTCGGCTACCGTGGCCATGCATTTTCTCTAATAAAATTTACTGTATAATAATCTTCAGAGTCATTTTAATAATGCAGCTGAAGAATTAGTTGAATTGTTTTTCAGAGTCATCAAATTAATGCAGCATTTATAATCCTTTTTGATGTTTATTTTAAATCGTGTTACCCAATTTCTAACTTTCTATTGATATAATTAATGTACTATGAAATGACTTTTTTATTACCACGAAGGATTTATATTATTTGAACGAAAATTGGTTAAAGACAGAACAAACCATCAAATGTTTTGATTCTATTGGATTTTTTAAATTTGTGTTGAATTAAAAAAAAAAAACCTGTCTTATTTTACGACATATTCACAAATTTGTATTTAAAAAATTACGAAAAAAAAAAGTATTATCGAATTTTTGCAAACTTTTTATTTTCCTGTGAAAATTTTAAAACGAACTAATACCTTTTGATTTTTTTTTTGTATCTACGTTATTGATACTTTTAGCTCCTTTCCCCCGTATTCAAAATTATTATGCAAAATATTGTATTTGAGCTTTTTCGTGTTTATTGAAAAGACTGGAATCTCTGTCGTTGCATTCAGAAAGCTCCATTTTCTTTCCGGTAAAAGGGTCGTTGAACTGGTGAATCTTATTTCCCGATTTCTTATCACCAGCAACAGTGCCTTATTTCTTTTTAAGTTACTACCCTCTTTCTTTTTGCTTTTGCTTCGATGAGTTGCAAGGTAAAGAGCACCAACGAGCCATTTTGTGCTCTTGAGCACTCAGATTATTGGGGAAGGCTCTTTGCTCCGATTTTATTGAATTTAGGGGAAGAAGCGCCTTCTTGACGACGATTGGACGGGACAAGAGTATCTCACAATGCTGTGAGTAAAGGACCCCCAGTCTCACTTCCTTCCTTTCTTTTTATAGTTACTTTTTATAGCCATTTATAGTTTGTATCTTTCTTGGCATTGATATTGCTTTTTGAAAGGTGAAAAGCGGATATAGAATAGTGAACGGAAATGTGTACTGAGATGATAATGAAAGAGAAAAAGCCATTTTGACGAATTTTATAATGGTGTAGCTAAACTAGAGTAAGGATGGAAATGGGGTCTAACTTGAAGTTACGACTGTGGCTTATGTTCATAACAGCTTACTTCCACCTATGATTTTCATATTATAATATAATAAGTTTAGTTATAATAAGTTATGCTTCTCAACAATCTTAATAAATTTTCGTAGCGTTTGGTTTCGTAAATATTTATTACTTCAGCTGATCCTTTGAAGTTAGGAGAGGGGGTGCCAGCTCAGATGTCGTCCTCTTCACTTGACCGAGGTTCAAAATTACGAGGTCCATCGCCAATAGCCCTCGTATTGCTTCTAGTGCGGCGTTAATAAAAACTAAAACTAAAAATCAGCTGATCCTTTTGTAATGACATCCAATAATACGTGTATCTTGTTTTAATCAAATAAACGTCATTGAAATATCATTCTACTCTGATATTACTTCGGTGGCAAAAATAAAGTTTAACAGAACTTTAATTTGAACCTGCTGTTATTATTTCTCCTACTATATTATTCGGGATTGAAAATTTGTAATCATATTTGAAACAACATAAAACTGCAACTGTTAGAACATAAAATGCACATGGTCGTGAAGAACGCAAATTTTATAGATAGAGATATTTTCTGTCATAGCAAATGGTATCTGCCTGGTTTACTTAATATATTAAAAAATTAAACAACTGCCAGAAAGAAGAGCGAGAGAGAAATTTGGAATAAATAGGAATGGTGAGTTCATTATGTTTCACAAATGTTGAAATAAAACTAATTTAATTTGATCTAGTGTTGTTTATTTGGTATCTAATATTAATTACAAGCCATGACAAGAGATCTGAAACGAATATATTTTACAAAAACTCTAGAAAAGGAACACAAGAATTAAAAGTTATGTTAAATCCATTAACTTTTTGTTTTCATTTTCAGAGAATGCATGGGTCAAGCGCGTTTTCGTTTAAAATTCTTTGCATAATGCTCTTCTAAAGATATTAATTTCTTTTATACATCTAAAAAAAAAAAAAAAAAAAAAACGCTGAGCGACTTGTGTTATCATTATACGTAAGTACAGAATTCTTGATTTCTTATTTTCTAAAAAATAATTCTCACAATTCAGATAAGTTTGGGAGGTTACTTTGGTCACATATCATAATTTTGTATGGCAAAACAATGCGACTGTTTTAATGTTAAAGGAAAGTCTTATAATCTTGCTTGCGAAATCATTTTTTTTTAAAAAATTATTATTATTGCTTTAAAGCAATAATACCTAACAAGTGCAAAAAGTGGTGTTCCTCAATATTACTTTCATCCCCATGAAATGATCCTATAGAATATTCAACTTGATAAAATCTCTAGTTAATTAGGGTAGTTGTTTGATTGGACTTCTTTTCATAATTCGAATAAAGTTCAATAAAGTGGAGTACTTTTTGGGCCAAACAAAATAAAAGTTTAATTCTGTGTGAACTTGCTGAGGAATTTTTATTTTAGGAATTTAATCTTATGTCAAGAACATTATTAAAAAATATGTATAATGAAATTAATATCTGTCCTTTTTCTCCGCATTTACATCATCATCTGGCGGTCAGACCATTTTGTGGTTTGCTCAGTACCCAGTTCTTCTTAATAAGTTTGCTTCTACTCATATTGTAACTATGACTGGGTCAAAACTTTAAAAGCTTTTACTCAGATTTTAAAGCGTGCATTTGAACTGAAATTTCCTACACATGATTTTTTTAGATGGCAATACGATAATTTAATTACAATTAGCAAAAGTTAATTGATTAAAAGTAATTATTTAAAGAATTAAATTTTACTCATGCTTCCAATTGTTTACAACGGGAAACAGTTGGATATTGAAACCAGCAAATTAAAATATCCCCTCGCAAAATGTTAAGGTATAAAAATATGTTGCGCAAAGCTTGAAGTTTGAAAGAAATCCCATGTTTAAAAAAACTTGTTTTTTTTACAGGTGTTATTATGAATAGTTGCCATCTTGCATGAAAAATCTTTACATCAATTATAACTTCAAAGCGAGACTCAACTCAGAGTGAATGTTAATAATTCTGAATGATGGAGGAGATTTATTTTTTTTTACTAAATGCGAATTTCTGCATGTTATGATGAACACTACCGAACATAGAAATTATTTCATGTGAACTGTTCGTGTATTTTCAAACCTGGGTAACAATGTAAAATATAGGTGTACCGACTGAATTTTGATTAAAATCGCAATTTATCTTTGGAGAACATGTTGCTCATTATCTATGATTATACAAGATTGAAAATGATAAAAACAAAGCGAAGACATATGTTTTAAAACTCTGATATTAGCTAGGCCACGTGCAGGCAAGTCCGCCATTATGAGTTGACATAGCGACGAAGTCTGAAAAATAAACTATCCAAACGTAGCCTACAACCCATTGCAATTCATTTTCGAGATATAAATTTTAAAACAGACTTTGATTTTTCATTTTTATATTTTGAAGTGCAATATTCCACATTTATTGAATGTTTCTAAATTTAAAGAACGTGATAAGCGAATCGTATGTAATAGGATACTTTCCTATTCGAATTTGAATTCTGTTCATTAACATTGGGCAAAATTTTTTTAAATTGGTAGCAAATGCGTTCAAAGTTCTTTAAATAAACTTGAAACCGCGTGTATATTAGATATAAGCGTAAGGAGAATTTTTTTTTTACAAATTTATTTACTAATTGTGAAAGAACTTATTCAGCCATGTAAATATACTTTGTTGTCTAAGATGATTATGGATTCTTCTTTTAGGAATCAGTTAATCGAAATTTTAAAAGTCTTTCCATTATTTAATTTTATAGACCTTAAGTATTCATTAGGATCGTGTTCTTAAGACCAGGATTATTTCAGTCCAGCTGTGAGTTAGCGTCCTGGTGCCGTCGTGTAGTGGGGCTTAAGACATTAAATTTGTTGCATCTCCAAATCCTTTCGTTTGGATAGTGTGAAAGTTAGGAGATGGGGTGCCAGCTCGGGTATTGTTCTCGTCACTTGATCATGGCTCAAAATTACGAGGTCTGTCGCAAATAGCCCTCGTAAGGATTCCAAGGGCGACGTTTGTAACCAATTAATCAAATCAGTCCTCAAGGTAATTCTTTTTTTTTTTTGTAAAGATAAGAGTTTATAAAACCCTTTTTTTTTAAATGATGTTTATATGTTTAGGCGTATGTTTATTTTATTAGTATATGTTTTTCTTAATTGAAAATGTTTTTTTTTTTACTTTTTATTTTATTGTACTATTTACGCGAGAGGAAAGGCGAAAGGATACGTTATCTTGTTGATGCCATTATGTAGTTTTTGTGATGTACTTGCTTATACGTCTTCTTTCTTTATATATATATATATATATATATATATATATATATGAATTATATTGCCCCTAATATCTCTGTATAGCTTGAGGCTAGGCCAGAGTTATGAAACCTTGGAAATATGGACAGATGAAGAGCTTCTGTTCGCCCGAAAAATTTCTGCACTTGAGGATAGAAGTCTAACGGCTCTTGTCAGCCTTGGTAATTTTGAGCCATTGTCGATGATGACGACTATGCTAGGGCTGGAACCTCACTCTGTTTCAAATTCTAAATGTACTATATATTCTTAAAAGCACTGTTCAGTATTTAAGGGTTCTTTAGGAACTTTAAACTCGAATTTTTTTTCGTTGATAAATATTTATCATTTTTATCTAATGACTTTGAATTCATAATCCGTGAATAGTTCTTAATTAATTCAATTATTGATTCCCGTTAATAATACCATAAGAGCATTTCCAATTTCTGTTGATTAATTCAATCTCGAGACGAAATAGATAAGAGTTTTTTTTTCTTCTTTTTTTTCCTGATATCTTAGTAGATGTTATTATGAAAATATTGTTATGGGGAGATTCGCAGAATGGAAATATAACGGGTCTTTATGGCAGGTACGAAACTTATTTATGATATAAAGATCTGAGACATACTTTTAATTTGAATTGATCATTCCCTTATAGTGTTTCATGATAAAATTTCTCTCTCAAAGTAGTTGATTCTTCTCATATGCGGGATTGTGTGTCCATGAAATTTTTCATTCTGGTAGACGTTATTGTAGGCTTAGAACCTTGAAAACCTGTTCCCTTTCTGTTTTTTGTGGATAAAAATAATAATAATAAAAAATCGGTGATACACAACCACGATTCCTCCCAGTTTCGTCGATTGAAAATCTTAATTAAGCAAATAATGGAATTTCTGATATTATTCGGAGCTACGATTGTCTCTCAATCCTCGGCGTCCCATGCGAAAGTTCAACTTTCTTATGCGAATTATCATGTCGAAACCTCGGAAAAAAATATATTTTTTTTTCCAATTTTGACTGCGATTCGATTCATACTAGATGCATGAATTAGATTTTGTAAATTGCCGCATTTGTTTTGTTAATTTAATCTCGAAATACTAACTTCTGATTCATTTTCAGAGCGGTAAGGTTATTGTTTTATTCTAAACGTGTGTTTGCAACATAACTTGTTTTGTGATTGAGAGCGAAATATAAGAAATATACATGTTGTTAACATTTGTTTTCCATATCTGTTCTCCGACTTGCAGCTGTGAAGAGCTTGAGATCGAGCCGTTTCTTACAGATGCTTCCACGAATGATTTCGAGAGGGAATGAGCAGAAGGATGTCTCGCCTGAATGAAATTTTGCCCCCGAGGGGATGGAAGAGACGTGTGTCGAGCGTGCGCGAAATAATAGCGGGGCGTCGAATAGTTATTGAAGACATTGTTCTCTCAGAAGTGTTTCCTTTCATCATTTTCTGCGTATCTGCTTTACTTCCGGTTCGTAAGGGAGTGCATGGTTTCTGTCCCAAGGCGTAATGGACTTTTTTTACGTGAATTTTTTTTCCATATTTGTGTCTCTCTTTTATCTTCAAGATAGTTATTTGACAAATGCCATTTTGTTGAATTCTACTCAAATTTGTAGCTTTGTGTTTTTATTTGTTGTTTTGAACAATGTGAAATAAAAAAAAAAGACTAATTGAAGTTGCTATTTGTCACAAAATCTTTAAGCTGATTGTTATATGTACGAGCATTTGGTTTGGTAGACTTAATTTTTTTTGTTGCAATAGACGATCAAAGTATTCGATAATGTATTTAAAATTTTAATATTCTTTTATCAATAAAAATCCTTTACTGCTGATCAAAATGTTATCATAGTAATAAATTCTTACAAATACTATTTTGTTATTAAATCGTATAATTCAAACAGTAAGAAATGGCGCGAAGTTTTTCTTGTTTTCTTTTTGTTTGTGCACGTTATAAATCAAAAAAATAATTTGTGTCTAGAAAATAATCAAAAGTAATAATGATATTGTAATAGTCAAATTCACTCTTTAATCTGAATGGTGCAAATTGAAATGCGAATTGGTAATTATAATTTCGTTTTCTGCTAATGTACTTTGAGGTATCGACTAGTCTACGTAGCCATTAAAATATCTAACACCAGAAGCAGGATAGCTTTGGTGCATTGAAACATGGTTAAATAAATCATTGCTCGAATGCAATCGAAAGCAGATCCAGGAGGGTATGTGGTTTTTTCCCACCCTGTTTCCGTCGTCTGGCGAAACGGACGCCCAGACAGACTGTCTGCCGGGGATCATGTTGGGGGCGGTCGATATGAGAAGGGGGCGGCTTTCCTTCTTTTGCATAATGAGCCTCCGAAATGCTGTTTCCTTTGTTCTCCATTCGTCTCTAGATGCATTCTTTCATTTTTGCTAGAAGTACTTGCAGTTGGGATTTGTTTTCTGATTTTTTTTTGGTATCTGACTACTTCTTCCCCTGTATTATCTTCTTTCTTTCTTTTTTTGTTGAATAGGATAATAATTATATGTTTTCTGAGTATTAGATCGGAATTGATCCTGTGCTTTCTGACGAACTTAAGAAACTAATTTAGTAGGCATGAAGAATTTTTCTTTTCAAATGATTGTTGATTCAAAACTGTGCTTTGTATGATAAATGAACACTTTTTTCTCAATTCTTGGGATAAACTGAAGAATAGCTGAAGTCACATAGAGTATCTTGAAACAGGGATTTATTTTTACTTTTGTTATGGTTTAAATAACATTTTAGAAAAATGAATGAGTTGATTCAATTGTAATATTTTACTTTCAAAGCTGCATTTTTTTTTCAGCTACAATCATAATCTATCCAAAACAAACGTAATGCATATTCAGTTGATTTTGTGTTTCGAATAAAATTTTGAAACTTAAAGTAAAGAAAAAGCGTACTTTTCTTTTATTTTTTACCAGCTAAAGACTGGGGCTGATATTTTAAAAACTGCACTCGCATTGATAGATGGCTCGCAATCACATTACAAGTTCCGACGCAGTCCTGAATAGCCTAATGTTAGATTTCAAAATAACAATGTTTTGTTCCAGGCTTAAAAAAAAGGCGGGCTTTTCCAAAACTTGAGGCTTTTCTGTTTTTCGTTTTAATTATTTTTAAATTTTTTTAATTTTTATTGTTATTAGTTCAAATGTTTTATAAATTATCATCTGTTATCTACATATTCATTTTATTACATGATTGTATTAGTTTTATATAATCTACCTTTCATTTAACACTTCTGTAATTTAAAGGGGAGATTAAATTCCCGTTAAAAATTCGGTAAGTGTTCAGTTATTTTTTAAATGTGCATTTTATTGGATGATACCAAGTCATATAAAAATGCTAAATTTAACTCTAAACTTCATTCATTACGACTTAAAATATCAGAATGTTGGAATGGAATTAGATATTATAAAGGATTATATTACTTTTATATTCATATTTATTGCGTTTGTATGATATGTATAATCCAATAAAATATTTATTTCAAAATGACTAGATTTTCGGGTGGTGGATGTTTTCCCGCCACATCGAGGGACGTTGTTCTACCCCGTGGCGGGGAAGGAAGTCGGTTGGTCTTGAGCGCAATCTTTGCATCCGAAGAAAAACAAAAACCCATACAGTAGCTTTTTACCCCTTTGCAGAAGACTCCTTTGGCCAAAAGGGATTTTTCCTCGATTTAGTTATCAAGGCGTTTTAACTTCTATTGTAGTTGTTGAAGAGAATCGTCGCATATTCCCCCTCCAGTATCATCGGATAATTGGAAGAGGAACATTCTTTATATTTATTTTTCTATTCCTTCGAACTATATTTTCAAAGAAAGTTGTTTCAGCCATCACTGGCATTGAAATACATCCCCTCTTTGTTGTATTGAGATTCGTTGTAGGACAGTTTCTATTTGACATCATCAGCTGTATGTAGTTGAGATGGCGGGTTTGTTTGACATGTGCGCAATTTTCAGAATATTACTGTTGTCATAGGTACATAGAGGAAATTTTTTTAAGAGATACATACAACCAGTAGTTCTAAGCTGTGCAGCCAACTAGTGTTCAAGTCCTGGGTCACCATCTTAGCGGATGTGATGCTTTTCCCGCCTCACTGAGGAGGAGATCGGGATAGATAGATATGATCTTGAACGATTGAGATGATTTGAACCCTCGATCTTAGGATCCAGAGTAAACTTGTCCGGTCGCTGTTTTATAGTGCTTATAGCAACTAAGTCAAAAGCGATTCCACTTAAGGCGAATCATTGATGCGTTTAAACCTCTGTCATCGTTGTTGAAGAGAACCGCCGCAGATTAATATAATAAATAGCACGCGTAAAATAAATGGCACATTATGTAATATTTTGTCTGATAATTAACAATAAATGCAAAATTATAAATATTCTAAAAATTAAATTTGCCAAAAAAGGAACCCCAGTTTTGTATCACAAACAACATGATCAGTGGCAAAGTTATCTTTCTCATTACAAAATTTCGGACGACGTCAAATCGTGGAAATAAATATACTCGAATATAAAGAGTTACAGAAATTTTTTACGTTCTTTTTTCCTCGAGAATACTTGAAAGTTTGCATTATTCACTATTGTGGTTTATCGGTCGTATTAATCACTATTATTGTGTTGAATATGGAGAAAAAAAAATGTAATTGAATTTCTTGTAAATATTCGTTGATGGCGGTTTGAATTTGTTTGTGGAGTGGAAAATAATTGAAAGGAGTAGTATGAATTGTAGACGTTCTTATAAATATAGTTAAAAGAAAGTATGATTTTCTATGCATGACGTACTGTATATGTGCTTGCTGAGTATGAACAAAAATTTGATCAACATATAGTAAAACACGCGTGCTTTCTTGAGCAGAAATTTTCTTTCAGATATTTGATTTTCGGAGAATATATATATATATAATTTTAAGCAATGTAACAATTTAAATCTTTTGTGTTTTGTATGCGTTTGCATGTAGTGTGAAAATAAGTGCGCGTTCGTTTATGAAAATGTTTATTTTAACTTCTTTTTTTTTTATTCCTTCTCCAAATGAACTATACTAATATTATTCACTGTTATATATTCAGCAGATGTAGACTGTTCTGTTACTGTACTGAAGAGTATGCAGTAATAAATGTTAACAGTTATTTGGTAAATTTAACTTATTTATAAACTCTAAGACAGAAATGGTGAATAAGAATCATTTTGATATTTGATGTTATAATATCAGTACTTGAAAATGAGACGAAGAAAGCTTTTAGGATATCAGATAAATTCAGAGTAAATATTTGATTATTACATTCACAGATTTCCAGGGCAAAATCTCACTTATTTGCGAATGATGGTTAAACTAAAACATTTAAGTTGCGGCACTTTTCCTTAATAGTGTGCCTGAACACCTGCTATCTTTCTGCTTTGTAATGATGTAAAACTGATACCTAACGTATTACTTTAATAATATTAAATCAAATAGATGTTTGGCTTAAATTGTCGTTGAGAGGGATAATTTCAGCGATAAGATAGCGTTTCAGTTAACGAATAGTTTTGCGAAACATTTTGGAGTCATTCTACTATACATGTCTGATTTTGTCCTTCATGTTTGCTAGAAAGTTGACTGAAGAGAATTGTGAATTGAGGTTTTGCGGGGGAAAAAAATCCGTTTTTTCTTTTGTGTTTTAAATAGTAAGCCTATTATCTCTAGATGAATGTTTCCGTTTGAAGCCTGAAGAATTTCGATTCCGCCTATGGCCATAGGAAGGAAATGAAAATAGAGTTGTATGGTCAATATCACTATTTAGGAAAAGCTATCTCTAGATAGTAGGATTGCTTAACACGGAAAAGCCGCCAAGCTTTGAAAGATACTGATTAATGATGGTTGTTACTTCACTTTAAAAAAAAGGACTGCCCTGATTTTAGTACACGTAACATGCTACCTCCTCGAAAAGATAATTGTTTTAACTTATATATTGTGTATTTATATATACATATCCATCTGTATAGTACATCATTTCTTCAAAAAATAACATGTTCTTTGAAGAAATTATTTGTATTGAGGACAAATTAAGCCAATGCCAATTAACTCCGCAAGATTTTAGAATCATACGTAGACAAAATTAAACAGAATACAGGTGTAGCACTTTTTTTTTTTTAAAAAAAAAAAAAAAAAAAAAAACTTTCTTTTGTTAGTTATTGAAGGTATTTTAAATCACTGTATGTTTCTTGGAGAAATTTATGTTTAAAGTTTTTATTTTTTTGAATTTAATTTTAATGAACATTTCTAAATTTTCCCTTTATGATACACTCTTATACACTGCTGTTAAAACGTTTTTGCACTGAAATTTTTTCTTATTTTATCCACAGAACTTGTCATTTTTAAGGCATAAAAAATGAAACCGAAGTTATTTTCTAAACAACAGCTCATTACACATTAAAGTAATTAATGCGTAATTACTCGTATATCGTTATTTGCTTACTTTCCATATCCCCTAGAGATAGCGCCTAAAATTACAGATTTTCAAACAATTCCCGATCGAAGAGAAAGTAATTTAATGACTAAATGAATTTTCTTAAAAGTGCATTTTCGTTCATTATTATTATTTTTTTTTTTATCCCCGTGGACTCATTAAGTGGATTTTTTGGGCGCTGATACGATGGAAATTCTTGATATTAGTGTTTGTTTATTATTAGATAAGATCCTTGGATTAACAACATTATTGAGACACTCGAGAGCCATTTCTTTAAAACTATAATTTCAAAAAGAATTGAGCGAATTTAATCATGAGTGGAGCCAGTAATCAAATTGATGAACCTTGTATGAATTTTTACGGAAGAACAGTTAGATTTATCGCTTAACTAACAGAGCTTTTCGAATGTTAACGCGTAATCCAATTCGTTCTCAATTACATCTAGTCTGCGTAGTTGGAGAGATTTCGTTAGCGTTATTAGATTCAGTTGAGTCTTTTATTTATGGCCTCCGCCCAGTGTAATTTCGGCTGCGGTTGGATTGCGTGTAAATCGCCTTCATTAGAGATCGATCGTCTCTGGAACTGTTTCCATATTTCCTCTTTTTACTGTCGGTAAAGTTTGCCCATTATCGAGATCTGTAATTACCCCAACAGGTAAGCAAAGCCTTTTCGAAAATTAGGACTTTAACGAGAAAACGAGACTTCTTCAAATTAAAACTTAATAAACTGTTTGCTCTATTTGCGAGAAACATTCGGTAGGTTGCAATTAAAAAATTTTTCTTCATTTTTCGTAGTGATATTTGTATTCAATTTCCTCTTTTCGAGAAGAAACTTATATTGATATTATTAGTAAAGTTTTCGGTTGCTTGTGTAAAGTAACATTATAAAGAGAATGGATGCTAATAAAAGAAAAGTAGATCTAATCTTGCAACTGTGTATGTTGTATTATTTCTTCTGTGTGATAGGTTATATTTAAAATATTTTGTTGAATATATATATATATAAAACTATAAATATATATATATATATAAAACTATAAATATATATACATATAAAACTATAAATAGTATATTTCATAAGCATATAATACTTTAAGATCATTTAAAATTAAAGCAAAACTATTAAGAGCGGGAAAAAATTAAATGTTTAAGGTAATCACGAAATCAAGTTAATATTTATGCAAACCAAATAAAAATTTACTGATATAGTTAAATCTAAAATTTAAGACCCAAATATTTAAAACAAACAATTAAAAAAAAAAACAATTTAAAATAAAGGAAAGTAAAATTTAGATAAAATAATAAAGTACTTAATAATATTCCATACTTTGGAATAGAATAATGTGTTTTTAAACGGGTAATTACTGATCAAACCATCACACTTCAGTGAATTAAATTATAACAAGATGGTCACAAACCAAAAATCAGCAAATTCAGAAATTCAACCACAGAAAAAAGAAGGTAAAGGTAGTACACATCTGCAATTTCACTACCAAATACAAATTTACACTTTACAATCATCTAAATAATTGTAAACACCCATTGAAAAATTTAATTAAATAGAGGTAAATTAATTAAACCAAAAAACAACAATATCAAACCATTTAAAAGATTATGTAACATAAAATATTTATTAATTACTCGTCGTCATAAATCAAATTTTGAAACTTTTTTTTTAAAAAAAGATAAAATCTGTAGCAGAAAGAAATTAATTACACTATCCAAAAAAACTTGGAACAAAATGGATTTTTATTAGACATTTATTTTGATTTATTTCAGCTGAATTCAGAGCTGTTTGAAGAGCAATATTCAACATTTATTTCTTCAATTTTACTTTACATTGATTCCAGATATTTTTCTGTGCAAAATTTTTTTACCTTCGCTTGGAAATAAATTATTAATTTGTACAGATGATCTTATGGTTCGCGGATTATTTATTTGTCGAACTTTGTATTCTGTACAATTAAATAAGCTGGAGAATGGTCCATTGCGTTATGTGTGTAAAACAAAACAACAGTGATATGAACAACTTATTTGCTCAGTTTTAGAATGCAATTGGTATTTTAATTGTCGAACGAATGAATAATTCTCAAAACAGCGCTAAGTATCACTTTTCCCGAATTCTCTGCCCATAGGCCTATGCAAAGAAGTCCAACAATATAATTTCAATTGCCACGTGTCTGTTGGATATAATTTCTGTCTCTTTCTGAAGCATCCAGTTACTCGAGACTCCACGGCTCTTCAAGGTTAGCGAATCAATCGGAGGTCTCCTGTTTTTCGATCCTGCGGGCGATCGAAACTCTTTGGACCGTGACTGTCTTCTTCATTAGCCCTTTGTGAATCCGTCGTATCCTGTTTGTCATCACAAACGAGATGTCGAGAATTCTTGCTAGGAACATTAATGAGGAATGCCTTTTCATGCGATGGCTATTGTGCATTTGGTAATTATAATATGTAGTGTAGGAAAAAAGACCGCCTGTATCAGTTCTGTCTTGATGAGTATTGGTCTATGTTGCGGATTCACAACGGTGCTTCTGAATGAGGGCTCTTGTGTAACGAATTTCACTACGCATGGTCGGCTTGTAGTAGTAAGATAAATACCAAGGCATTGCAATGGATGAATGCAATAGAAATGATACGCCTTCTTATACAAAAGACTGAATCATACTCATGTTTCTCGAATTTTTCGTAATTATACTCTAGTTTAAGTTTTAAAAGGAAATTGAACAAAGCTATATGGTTGTGTAAAGAAAAGTAATTGTTAATGTATTTCAACGTGAACATGTGCTTCTACTATGTTCTAAATTTGGCAGCGAAAGAAAGACTAAAATTGGCTCTTAAAGACATGAATATAAAATTGGCCTCCAAATCTTCACCAGCTTATTTCCAAGAAAAATGCCTTTGAATGTTTTTGTAAATTCTTTGTTAATAATCGTAATCCGTTATAACTTTTAAATTTTCCTTTTTTTGTTTTTCCCTTTTGTAATGTGTTCATACTTCTGTAAGCCCCGTGCGATACATTGTGGTGCACGGAGATTTGATTGTGTTTTCTATTTTTTTTAAAAAAGTATTTCAACATTTTTTGATTGTTTTATTTGCACGTGACCATTGGTAATATCAAAGCTATATTTGCTTAATTTTATAGAACGTGAACCATATTCGACACACATTTTAAGATACACACATATTTTAATGTACAATATTCCTCAAATTTGAAGAAAAAATTCCATGGATATACAATTTTTCTCCTTAACATATAAGATAAAAATCTATAAAACCATTATACATAATATGAGACAAAATATAGAACATATTTTAACAAAAGAAACCCCATCAATTCTATCAGATATGAATGATGTGATGAAATCTTTGAAACACGTTCTACTCGGGTGAAGTCTTAGTATGATATCAATGTGGAGACTATATATTATCTGAAAAAGTGCTTTGAATTTGGTGCTGTTTTTCGCCTTAGGTCAAGAAAGACTTAAATGCAATTTTTAAATCAATTTCAGGAATTTTTTTTATTTTTATTGAAGACTTCGTGAAATTTTGTCGTAAATTATTTACAGTATGTCGAACAGCTTTTATATTTTTATTAAAAAAATTAATGCTATTTTTTAAAATCAGTTTTAAACTTTTGATAAAAGTTGGCTGTAATTAGAACAGCTTAAAGTTTAGAATAAACTCTATAGATTTTTCTCTATAAATTCAATTTTGTTATCCTCATATTAATTTTATGTTCACCCTTAGATGGATTTTTTAATGTCTGCATAGTTGATTCAAATTCATTCTAACTTTTTTTTTCACTTTGTTGGAAAACCAAATTTAATTTATTTAATTTTCCGATTTCATTATTTCCCAATTTATCAATAATTCCTGTTTTTGTCCTGCTTCTAAAAGTAAAGAAATAAAATTGATACTTTACATGATTCTTAAATTTGCTTATTGATATTCTGTTGTAACATAAAATTTGAGATATATGAATGGAAAACATTACAGAAATACAACTTTTTAGAAAGCGAGAGCAGAATATTTGAATTATTGTTCAATTGCTGCAGTGGGGATTTAAATTTTTTGTTGTGCGATAATAAGGAAAGGTCCCTTTTTATAGATATTTTCTAATTATTTTTCATACCAGTAAAAATGTTAAATTTATTTATAGCTCTGCAGTTCTTAAATTACAATATTTAAGTACATTGTTCAGATATTTTTTGTGATATTATCTATGATTATTATTACATTTTGAAATAATATTTTTTCAGTGGTGTAGTGTGTGTGGGGGACATGACCCCGCCTTGCGCAGATGTGGGAGGCGGTAGTGAGCGGCCGATTTCAATTGTCCTGTCTGCAGCATCAGGTCATAGTCATTAGATAAGGTACCTGTATTGTCATCAGGATTTCATAGGTGGTTCAAAATAGGGTTGTAAGGTTTGACTTAAAACAAATGTCCTATCATTTTTGTGAGGTTATATAAAAGCTTGTCAAATATTGTATTCAAAATAAAATAGATTTTTCTTTTTGAATTTCGAAACGGACTCAGCCAGCCACGATCCGCTGTTGCCACGCAACAAATGCAATTAGTGTGTCCATTTTGATTTTTCTCGTATTGTCCTTGAACAACTCATAGACGTAATGGTGATCAGGTGACATTAATTTCTTCAACATTTTTTTGCTATCTAGAAGAGCCGTACAATATTGATATTGTTTATTTTATACCGTGATAAAGCTAATGTGTACCTAAATTAGTTAGTTATTGTAAGTCAAGTTGAATTTTATTTTATACGATTCGTAGAAAAAAATTAGAGTATTAAGGGAAATGATTTTGTTTATTTTTAAACTTTCAAATGTCTTTGCGGTTTCACACACGTGGAATGTTGCTTATTCGTTTTACTAATTGGTCGTTAATTAAATTACAAGTAATTTAATTATTCGCGCGCTCATTGTATTCATGATATTATTATTATTTATTTCTATAGGAGGAAGGCAAATTTAAGGTTCGCGGCGATTGGCAGAAATCCATACTAAGTCACTTTTTTCCCCCTTCCAAGCGCAAAATGTTTCAAAAATATCGAAGGCAGAAAATCCGAAGTGAATGCTACATGTGATGTACTAAAAAATTAATTAAAAAATAAAAATAATTTGAGTAAAACCCAATGGCTTTTTATGATGGGAATTATAAACAATTTCATCAAAATGCTAAAAACAGAGGAGTTTCATTTAAAATGGAGGGAAGTTATATGAGAGTAAGTTTCAATGAAACGTTAATTTTTTTCATCATAGCTTGATTGACTCGTCGTATATTTCTTTTCTACCTTGAAAAACCGCATCAATTTTGACTTCCTCGTAACTAATACTGTCCCGCCTTCATGTTGCGTTTCACCCTGAACTTCGTAACTGCTCGTTGTTCTCTGTACGACCGCACCAAATCACCGGGAAAACCCGTCCAGCATTTAGAGAGGATTCAAGAGAAACCGCATAACTGGTAATTTTTAATAAATATTCGCTACAAGTACTCGGGAACAATTAAAAAGTTCGGGGTCGCTCGTCACTCTGTGACTCAACACGGGATGACGAAGAACGTGTGCCAGGTGGATCACTGACCCGGTTCGTCTAAGATAGGGCGGGATTGTATGCATTCCGCTCTTGAGACAGTACGCTCTGTTTTTCATGCGCTGCGATTATATCTCCCATTTTCTTTTTTTAAAAAATAAAATGGGAGTTTTATCTAGAGAAGAGTGCTACAGAATAAGACATCGTGATTTTTTTTCCAATTACAATTTCATCATTAAGATCTATGTATCAGTCCAATTTTACTTTCCTCATATAAAATTTAAGAGTAACGTAGAAACTGCTGCTTCGCGTGATATTACATAACATATTCGTCTCAAATGGAAATTTTAGTTTTCTAAAGGTAAATTTATAAAATTCGAGGTACTCACCCCCCAACCTTCAAAAAATAATAATAAAAAAAAATCATATTTTGAATTTTATAAATTTTTTTTGTCTAGAAATTTATAGATTCATGAGTATTCTAATATACAGTGGAACCTCGCTTAACAAACATAATTCGTTCTAATCTGACTCGAAATGCGAAACATTTGTAAAATGAAATAATTTTTACATTATAAATTAATGTAAACTGCAATAATGTATTCCTTTCTGAAAAAAAAAATATTCAAAAAAATTTATGTATAACGTTTATACAAATAAAATTATATATGCATTATTAAGAAGCAAAATTGCACGTTTTCACCTTTTCTTCAATTATCGAATGATTAACCTGGAATGCGAAATCGATTTGAAGAAAGGGAGAGGGGAAACTAAGATAATTTTATTGTAAATGATGCATATTTCTTTTTTTATTTGAAAGTTTACTAAAAACATATGTTTATGCCGACGCTTCAAAATTTACGACAAAGCATTACCATACAGTAAAATGAGACAAGGCTTTACTATTCAATAAATTTGTAGCATGCAAAGCCCCTGCCTTATCAGGAAGTTGCTTCTCAATGTACGATGCAATTCTTATCGCAACAGAAGATTGTTGTTTCGCTGTTACATCTTCCTCCTTTGACAAACTCTCCACCCTCAACTTCTTGCTATGAGACACAATGGAACTCAATAAGCTCTTCGGTGTGCAGCTCATGATTGTGCTTTTTCACTAGCTCATCGATATCATTATTATCTGCCTCCAGTCCCGTAATCTTGGGATAAGATACAATCTCTTTGATTACAGACTTTACAGGAACTGAACACCCGCTTGGAAAAATGTGATCACAAGTGACACTTAAGTGTTAGCGGAACGAGTGCTGAACACGGACTGAGGCGCACAATTTGGACTTCCCCTCTCCTCGTCACTCGTTATGCGAATTGTTCTCGTCATGAGAGGTGCTTGCAAGATTCCACTTCAATTTGAATGAAGATGAAATCGTCAAATTGTTTTATTGGTTTTCAGAACAACTAAAACAATCACGTATTTGTGGATGTAAAAGATTGCACCTCGACTGTTCGGTATCACTAACCTTAGTTATTTTTTAAAATATTTTTAGTCTTAGTAATGCGGAAATTTTGAGGGTTAATGCTCACGTCTACCGGTTTTTTTGATTTCGTCTGCGTAATGTTAATCCTATGGAATTTCGATTTTCGTTCTCAATTTTTTACTATTTGATCTAATTGAATGCAATAAAATGTATCTGAAAGAACAAAAAATAACGAAGGCTTCTGTGGAATTGCTCCCCCCCCGATTCTTAAAAACATTTTAAAATATTTTTTTAAAGACCGGAATATTCATAAACGAATCATTAAAACATGTTAAAATATTTCTAAAAATAAGGGGGGTGTATTCTGCATGTCTTCATTATTTTTTGCTCTTTCGGATGCGCTTTATTGCATTCAAATAGATTAAATAATAAAGATTTGAGAGTAAAAGTAGAAATTCTATAGGATTAACATGACGTTCGCAAATTCAAAATGGCTGGTAGAAGGGAGACTTAATTTTATGAGAAAGACCAGATAATAAGGTAAAGAAATAAAAATGTCATCTATATATGGAGATGTCTGAATAATTTGCATTCATTGTGTGGCATTCAGAAAGAACCGAAGAGCTTAGTCATTCAGCCTCAACCGTTAACTTTATAATTCTGACCGGGATAGTTTTTAATAGTCATGTGAAACGGGAAAACGGTGGTGGTATTACTATCCAAGACTTTTATCACCCCCCTTTTTTTTAAAAAATAAAACACGGCATATTAAAAATTTGATAACTATTTTATAATGTGTTAAGAGTTGGAACTAGTTGTTGACTAATTACATTATTTTAATATTATATTGCGCTATTTTGAGAACAGTATGAAGTTATCAAAAACTAAAGCATGATCGGTTTCCATAATGTGTTCTGACAAAAGTGTTTAATAGTTGGGGAAAACGGTGTCGTTATCACTGCGCGTTCCGAGAGAATTTAGGACATGATTTAAGGGAATAAAAAAATATTTCGTAAAAAAAAAGTTGAGTGTATACGAATATTCCTGATACGAAATATAGGAGTCATGATTTTTTAAGAGACATTAAAGTACGCCTTTTAATGAGGGAGAATAAATCGTGTACAAGAAAATGATGAAAAAATAAGTACATTTGAAATTTCAAAAGTGAGGATTTTGAATTTCAAATTTGAGAATGTTTAATTTCTCGATACTTTTGAAATTATTCGAAACGTTGATCCAACAAAAAGAAAGCACTTTTTTTTCTTTTCGCTTTTTGCTCTTCAGGATATATTTTTGGTGGATGTGAACAAATACCTCTGCTGAACACAGTTATCCGTCTTGAATGAGTTGGGAGTGCATAAATGCATTTTTAAGTATGCTTCTTTAATTGACACGAAATTTGTAAAATACTTTTTGCGTTTTATTTTTGGTGGATACAGTCTTCTCCGTAGTGTAGTGACAAGAATTCCGTATATACAATAATTTTACATGCTTAACTGCGTTCTCATGGTAACCTGAGTATGTTCTTTAGTTACGAATTCTTTGGAGAATAAATACAAAGTGATATTTCGCTATTTTTTTTTAATGAAATAAAACATTTCTATTTAAATTCGGTTTCGTTTCTTCTTTCATTTGAAATGTTTGTTTCCAAATTCAATTTTTCATTTTTCGAGATATCTCGTTAAGTTCTGCGAGTGTTTTCTGTTTTACATCAGAAGTGAAATATTTATCTCCCTGTTTTGTTATACTATATGGATTATCCATGAACTGATTTTTTTTTTTTAAAAAAAAAGGTATTTAAACAGCATTTCTTAAATGAACCTCGTAAAGCATTCTTTTAAAATATTAAAACACAATCCACTGATGAATTGATCCGTAAACTTGGAGGAGTGTTTTTTTCAATTCTTGGCCTTTTGCACTTAAGATCATTATACACTAATTAAAATGCGCGTTTAGAATCGTAGTAACTCTTTTGATTTGTGACGTTTTCATTTTAAAGAATATCATTTATTTTGTATGATTCATTTTCTTATTTCCTTGTAAACTCGCTACCACGATAAAATAGAATAAAATTGATTTCAAATGTCTTTAAGTTTTTTGTTTTTGCTGTATAAATCATCTATAGTGTGACCCCCACCCCCTTGCATTCAGAGATGTATTATGCTTCAGGCTTATTTGACTTGGTTTTTTTATTGCTATTGAATGAAATTCCTATTCTTAGGGCGTCTCCATTGGCTTCCGCACTTACCATTCTCTTGTTTTCTTAAGGGGAGCGAAGGACTTGTATTAGTCCCCCTTTACATCCTGTCATCTGATTTCCTTCCTTTGTCGACTTCCGGTAATCGTTATGCCCGATCAGCTATTTGAAGCAGAATCGTAAACCACCCAATTTAATATCATGTTAAAACAGCACCTGTTGTAACTTAACTAAGGAACTGTTGAAAGATTTGAGGAATATTGCCCTTAATTTTTGTTTGTTTGCTTATGTACAGTTTGTATCATTCTTATTTAAAATGTTATTCACTCTTAAGTCATACTTTTATTGTAAAATTACTTTCCATTTCTCTGAATGTTAATTTAATGTATCACCGTGTTTCTATTTTTATTCCAAACAATTTATTATTAATTTTTTCTTTAGTTCATGCTTCAGAAACGTAGTTGTAAATATTGATTTACCGCTGCCTTTAATAAAGTCAGAAATTGGCAGTATCTTACAGCATGAACCTAAAAAATTATCCTTATATAATGGAAGAAGTAAATCTGAAATCAAATAAAAGTGTGTGAGAGATGGGGAAAAGATTCAATAATATAATTTCATTCTATAAAAATGCTTCCTTGTTTTGAAAAGTGTGAATAAATATATCGTTTTGCATTCTCGTTTCATTATACTTTACTTTTTTATACTCTTATATACTGTAAACATTTTCGAATCTAGATCTAATTAAAGTGAATTTTGGTTATTGAATCCTTAACTACCGTAACGTTGGTCCGTTTTCGAATGGATTCTTTCAGAAACAAGTTATCCGTATTAGAATCACGTGAAATTCCTGTAGGCTGGTTGTTGATCTTTTGCGCTGCAATTTGATCTGCATATATGAACTTAATTTTATTATATTTTATCTTTATCCTAGCGTGTGTATATATATATATATATATATATATATATATATATATATATATATATATATATATATATAAAATCACATTTGCTTATTTATGGTAGTTAGCCTAAGTTTTAATTAAATTATTTTATCTTCTGATTTAAATCAGTCTTTATCAATTATTATTTATCAAAAAATGATTTCAATGTCTTGAAATTAAAAGCAAAAATGTTATGATTTTCTGTATTAATAAAAGGAAGAGTTTTTGTATGTGTTTCCGGCGAGGGGGGCATAACGCAAAAAATTACAAGATACAGATGCACGAAATTTGGTACAAACAATCTATAGGTATTCATAATGTGCTCTTCAGAATCGTGTTTTCGAAATTAGCTTTATTTTTATTTTTTAAAAATTTAATGTTAAAAATTAAAAATTAATGTTATAAATAAAGTTAAAATTAATTAAAATTTAATGTTATAAATAAAGTGAAATTTAAGCTAATTTTATTTTCACTACACATATGATTCTTTCGTATGACGCGTAACGCAATGTCGTCTTTGACTTCCCTACACTTAGCAATGACGTCAAATAATACTTTAATCCAACAATTTTATTTGATTTAGATTTGTCTGTTCGTGAAGAAAAATCGAAATATTTAATTATTTGTTTTTTGTAATATATTAAAAATTATTTTTTTAATGAAAACTTTTATTAATATCCGACGATCAATTGAACAATATTTGCAACAAAACACTCAAAATTTATACAACTGCATCTCTGATATTGACAATCCTTTATTCAAAATATCTTCACCTAATATCACTCCAATCAATCCCAAAATTCCGAAATATTCTTTTAATTTCTAAACCAACATAGTTTGCGGTTTCTTTTTTATTTCGCTTTTTCCTAATCATGTCGAGTAAGTGGATAGTGCTTTGGGCAACCGTGCTTTGACCTCCGACCCAGGGTTCAGTTGATTTTTGCCGGTTATGCATCAGTTTTTCCCCCCCGTTTATTTCGAATGATTTTTAAAAGCTTTTCCTTTTTTAATATCTTTTTTCTTGATTTCAAATTAAAAAAATTTTTCTAAGTTTCTTTAAAACTTAATTAATTTTAATTTTAAAAATTACTATTTATGCTCCTAAATCCACATATTTGGTTTCGCATTATTTTCTGCGTGATCGTTCATTCTTTGAAGGTTAATTTCCAATTGGCATAAAATTATGAAATGATGATCCCTCATTAAAAAACTGTTTTACATTCCTATGTGCATTTAAACGTTCTACAATTGAACAATATTTTCAACAAAACGCTTAAATTATTTACAACATCTCTAATATTGATAATCTTTCTATTCAAGGTATATTAATCTCATTTCTGAATTCTCAAAATCTTGAAGTATTCTTTTAAATTTTAATTTAACATAGCTGACGTTTTTTACTTAGTTTTGGTGCTGTATGGCATGCTTATAATAAGTTATAGTGGCTTAAACTTTGGCGATCTAACGTCCGGACTAGGATTCAATTCAGGTCTCCATATTTTTGCTTTGCAACTATCTTTTCGGATTTAAAACCTTTTCTTTTTTAAAATTTCTCTTCTTGTAATTCATTATTTTTATTTTTTAATAATTCCTTTTAATTTTTTAAAACTCTTTATTTTGTCGAAGTGATTATTTCCTAGAACTCGAAGGAAACGTCGCAAGGTTACGGTTCTTTCACTATCTGGAAGATTCAAGTTTTTTCTTTTTTAAATGAAGACTGAAATTGCTTCAGAAATGTTGCTTATAAATTCGCTGAGTTTTTCGGCGGACTTTTAAAAACAGCGTCTGTTTAAATATTAAATGACCCTCGTATAATGTAAATATTTTAATATCAATAGTATTTTTCAAACCTTTGTGTGATGAAATATAGTACACAAATCTAAATAAACTGCTCTGTGACTTAGTGAATAACTTTTGGTGTTAAACATTTTGATGACAGGTCTCATAAAATATTATGTTGTGATGGTTAAAAAATGGTTATATTCGTATAAAAAAATCTTTAAAGCGAGTTGAAATACATTTATAATTTGAATAAGTTGACGATAAACCGTGTGTAATTTATGATATATGATTGTGTTATCAATGCTTATTAATTTTGAAGTGCCTTTTTAAAAATATAGAATTTGGCTCTGTGAAAATAATTCCTTCTGTCAAAAAAAATTGTTTTCTTTAAGAAATTTTGGTAGTTGTCTGTTTTCTATCACTACGATTATATGCTGCAAAAATACGATATTTTAAATAAGCTGACACGTTGGTGTGAAGTAAGTCTACATGAATGAGGAGGGTTTTAACTCAGACTTATGAAGGGAAAAAACACTATTGCATCTGTCATGAGATGATGATGTAGCACGAATCCAATTGAATTTTATTTTGCAGTGTGATCTTAACTTGGCGTTATCCATTTATTAACAATCACAAGATGATGTTGAGTTTGATTTATAAATCATTGATAATTTATGAATATTTCTGGGTATTAAAAAAAAAGTACTGTTGGGGAACAGTATCAGTGGACGATAAATGCGATTTGTTTTTCATTAATTCATGGCAGCTGCATAAATTTTGAATTGAAGATTTTGATTTACTATTGTTGAGTATCTGAGTTAATACGATTACAAGATTATACGTCATTTAATTAAAAGTAAAAACTTTATTTTGACATCTCAAGAAGGCAGGAGTTATATAGCGATAACTCATAGCCTTATTAATCCTTTATTGCTAGTATAGACAGTATTATTTTATATTTTACTTGATTGTATTAAAATTTTTTTAATTTAGGTCTCGGTAAGATTTCTTCAATATTTAATGCAGGAAATTTGATTAAAAATTCATGCTATTTCTATAAACCCGAAGAAAAATCTTAAAACAGTTGATGATAACTGCGGATTTTTTTTTGTTCTTATAAATACTTTTACAGATGCTCACAAAAACAAACAAACAAAAAAAAAAAAAAAAAACACCAATTGATAGCGCGTTTCAAACTAAAGCTTATGTATATCTTACATTAAACAAGTGTCTTTGTATCCAGATAATTTATCTTATGATTTATGCTTGTATAAATTAAAATTGTACTGTGTTTTTCGTATCGATCTGTGTCATTCTTTTCTGACAAAAATCTTAACTTTCTAGTGAAGGTCCAATTATTGAAGTTGTGAGAGCGTGTGTCTCTCTTTTTTGCTCTCTTTTGTAAATTGATTTATTTTCCTAAGCTTTCGTTGATTACATTATGTTGGGGAAATTGAGACCAATATCTCCTAATCTCTTATTGTAAGTGACAAAAACGATCCTTCCACTCAATATATCTAGGCACCCTTCAATTCATACTTTTCTTTCTTTCTCCTTTTTTTCTCTGCTCGACTTTTGCAGCTTGGGCGGCAGGTGTGTCTTGCAGCTGTCCTACCATAATCTTGTGGTGGGCTTTTTATTTATTTGCACTTTTTCTAATGCCGGTGGTTCTGGTCTCAGCAAGGGTTTACTTCTTGCAGGACGCTTCTTTCTCGAACATTTCCCCCTCCCCCTTTCCTTTTCTAAATTCCTCATCTCGAAGCGGGAATGTTATCACGCAGAAAATTATAACTTATTACGGTTGGGTAGTGGATGAAATATTGAATATATGCTGCTCCATATTAGGAAAGCTTTTATTGTGCACACGCTTTCATTTGAAATTGTATATTATTAGGAGCAAGCTTTGTCATCAAATTTTGTGTGGTACAGTAACACGTTCATTTACTTAGAAGCTTGAGTCATGATGTTAAAATTCATTTTACATTTTTAAATTCTGTCTTGTGGTTATCTTAAGTTAAAAGCGATTTTGATTAATTTCTGTAGAGTCAATTTTGAATGAATATTTATTATTTGTGTAAAGATGTTGGTGCAATTTGAGTTTTTGAATTAGTTGAAATATTTGTGTATGTGAGATCCAACACATGTACGTTTTCGTTAAAACCGTCTTTACGTAACGTTTTAAAAATTATTTTACTATCGCTCACCAGATCTTCCGTAATCAAGTGTTCATTTTCTTCGTCATAAGAAGAATAAATTTTGTTTATGTCTTATGTTTTTTTCATCTCTTATAAATATTTGAATGTGTAGATGGTTTCTTTTGACATAAAAAATCACAATATGCATGAATCATTGAGAATTAGAAATATGTTTTTTACAGAATGTAATAATTTTTATATTTTTGATAGTTTTTGAATTTGCAGTCTTTAAATTAAAATTTTCGATTCATTTTTTTACCTGCCATTCGGTTTTTGTTTCACTGTTTTATCACCCACATGCGATATTTAAAAGCTGTTATTGCGTTTCAGGTCCACCCAAATTATTATTGTTTAATTATTGCAAGTTATTTGAAGTTCAGTAAATATTCCTGCTTTTTATGTAGATAATAATGAAAATTACTGATCACTATGTTTATAGTCAGTCTTATTTGTTTCAAATTCGCTTATCAAGATTTGACATTATTTGCTTACTATTTTGTGAATAATATGTATAACCTATTTATGTCATAAAATATGTGCTTATTTTACTTTTTGAATTAGTAAATTTATAATAAATAAAAATGGATGAAGTTTATTTATTATTTAAAAAAAACCATAAGATTATTTTCAGGAAATTTCATTATTTTTTACTTTTATTTATAAGCTATTGTGGACAGTTATAGTCAATGTATAAAGGCAAAACTAAAGGCTATAATTCTGATCTTCTAAAAGGGCAAATATCACTTTCTTTTTTCACTGAAGCATGTTTTTCGAATTTGAAAACTCAAATGATTCACAGGAGCATTCAATTATTTATTGTTATTGAATTCCAATCATAACTGTATCGTGGAACGAGCAATAAAAAAAATTACTTCGAAAGAAGTAGAATAATAGATTTTTTTTTTTTTAAAATCCTTACTTCGCGCTAGATTTTACTAAATGTGACCACTTTCTCCCCATATAGACATACGTACAAAGCTTTAATTTCTAAAAATGTTGGTGCAAAAACACTTCAATCCAAAAGACTACGCACGCACTCGCGCGTGTGTGTGTATTTCTATAAAAGTATAATTATGACACTACTGACACACATGTTAATTATATAGTCATCAGTTCATTTGATACATATTTTTACAGTATTATTTTGAATCTTTTTTGTTTTTTTTTTTTGTTTAATTACTGAATTTTAGAAGAGAATGGCTCTGGAAAGTATTCGGGCCCACTCTCATAGAAATCAAGGTGTCCGTGTATGCATATGTATTTTGTTAAAGATATATCATTAGTTTTCGACTTATTTTGTTTCTTTTTAGTGTAATGAGTCCATTATTACCCTAATTTCATAATTTTGTGTGTGTATGTGTGTAATTATTGAAGATCGTAGAATATTTACAACTAGGGGGTGGATGGTGATTTTTTTTTCTTTTTTTTTTCCAAAAAATATTTTGTGGAAAGCAAAATTTTAATGCTTTTAGAATTGTATGATTTTTCTTTGAGTGTGCGACTCACAAAGGAGATTTCAAAATCGTATTGAATGATTAAAACAGCTAGGCGCATGGAAGGTGAAATCACCTTATAGAAATATCTATTTTTTTGTAGCTAATGTATTGTGATCACTATATTCTCCAAAGAATACTATTCTTTTTACGAGACTTCCGATTGGCATCTAATAGCTCTCGTGTTGCTTCTGGTGTGGCGTTAATAATACCAAACCAATTCCATTGGCATCCAGACCAGGTATTCGATCATGAGTTGAAACTTAATTATTAAAGAACTTGTTGAAATTGTTCTTCTATACGCAGATGTTGATCTTTTTGAATAAACGCGTGCGTGCATTCCCTCGCTATTGAATGAACTTTCTTCTCGCGGAGTATGCAAATGAGTCCATTCACTCTCGTCTTTTCATGTGTGTGGAGGGGGCTTTTTATAGCCCGTATTTCACGTCAAGGCACTATTATTACTCCCTCCCCACGATTCTCTCGAAATAGGCTCTTTTGAAAGAGGAAAAAAGGCCCTCCTCACAGATTGGCACACGAAGGTCGGTAAAAATGGCCCCTAATGGGAAACATTGTGATAATCATCTGCATTTGTGACGTCACCATCGAACAACGATGAAACGGTTGGTGGAATTTTTTAATGATGGAGAAGAGTGTGTCGGTGGTTCTTCCTCAAATCTATAGCATTCTTGTGAATTTCTTATAAAAACGTAAAGATTCATATTCTGTTGAATATTTGCAATCTGGCCCATTCTTTTCAGTTTCTCCGTAAGGGGCAACACTCGGAAGATGGATTATTATATTGATTCGTACATAAATATGCCCCCAGTGACTTTCCTTCTTCCGGCTATTACGGGTATCACTTATCCTAGGGATCTTTTCCTTTCCTATGGAGTTTTACTGTCTTTGGTGAACACGGGTGACGTGCCCCCAGAATACTCCAGCGATCCTTCTCCATTTTCGACCCTCCTCAATGTCAACCATTTTATTCCCCCCCCCCCTGTTTTTTCAAATGTCTTGACCCCAAAAATATCTTTTTTGGCGCAACATAGCCACATTTGATTCTTGCGCCATTAAACTTCACTATAACTTACTCATACACAAATCCTTCTTGAATATTTTAGAAGATAAACGGGATCATTCAGGATTAAACACTTTAAAATCTTGAATGTAACACCTTTTATTTTATATTTAATGAATTAATAATTCTTTTTGAAAGCAAGTAAAATCAATTTTGGTTTGCATTTAATTGTGTATTTTCTTGTAGCAAATGATTTTTACTATATCATCAGATACATGATACTCTAATACAAATTTAATTTTTTGTAAGTACTTAAAAAGTTTTTAACTATTTATTTTATATTTATTTTTATCATCTGTGTGATGTGTTTTCGGTTACAATTTAATTTTTTCTTGTGATACAAAATGCAATTTTAAATCTAAGCTAAGTTGTGGCCATACCAAAATGTAAGGTGAGATTTATATAAAAAGTAAATGTGATTTGGGGACATAATTTATGTTCTTAATCCTTTGATATGAGGTGTGCACAGTCACAAATTACCGGCCGGCGTTATTTTCTTTGAATCGTGGGTTGGAGTCCTGATTCCATGGAAAACCCATTGTAACGAAGCTGATGCCCGACAAATCTGTTGAGCTCCAAGTCCTCTTGTTGTCGTGGTGTATTCAAAATAACGACTTCCATTGTCAATTGCCCTCGTGTTATTTCTTCTAGCGGCGCTAATAAAAAAAATCTCATTTTGCGAAGTGTACGCTGCCAATTTAGTTACTAAGACTGTGTGAGTAGTTAGGAGAAATTTGTTAATCATTAAATACATAGTGGTATACGAGTATATCAGAATTAAATGAAAGATCAATTTATGAGAATAGTTTTTGAAAGTTTTCTGTTGTATTTAAAAATGTCTTTACTAAAACCGTATGGTTTTTAAAACTTTTTATGTGATGCGATAATATTTTGGTTAATGGGTTGATAATTTATCATTTATGATCAATCCTGAAATTCAATTTGACACTGCTGCAGTAATCAAATTCCTACTTATGAATAAGTTAACTGATTAGGAACTTCATTTTTTAAAGAATCTGTTACGAGTTAGCTTCCTTTCATTGTTTGATTTTATAATTTTCGTCATTGATTTTTTTTCCACGTTATCTTGTGATTGTTTACGTGGCCTAGGTAGTCTTGTGGTCATGATCAATGACTTGCGGCGGGTGTTTCGTCGAGTCGCGGATTCATCAGGACGATTTTTTCTGAAGACTCGCCATTCAGCGGTGCAGATGCACAGTAAATCAGTCCTAAGTCCTCTCGTCGGCGTGACGTGGAAGTTTGGAGAAGGAAGGTGCCAGATCAGGTGTCGTCCTCGTTACATGACAGAGGTTCAAAATTACGAGTTCCGTCGCCAACAGCCCATGTGTTGCTTCTCAGTCCGATCTTATCAAACAATCACAATCACTCGCGAGTATTGACACTATTGTAAATTCTTTAACGATTGTTTCTGTTATTTATATCTTCATTATTTATCATGAATGTCTCTAATCCGTATAACATGCTTTTATTATTTTCTTTAATTTTTGAAAAATATTTGTTTTAATGTAACTAGGCAGTGAACTTTTACATATCAAAAGTATATAATGTCTGTGTTGAGATTTATATATTGAAAGTATATATTTTTTCTTTCAGGTGAGTCAACTCATTTTACACTAATGTAAATATTTTATCTTGGACATGTAAAGTAGGTAACAAAATGTGTGCACTCTAGCATATGGAATTTTTAATATTAAATTTGATATTATATAACTTAGAATCTGAAAGTGCTGTTTAGAATTGTTTTCATGCTTGTTATGGAAATATTAAAAGAATTACCAGTCAATTTTACCAAAGATCTTAATGTACTTTTGATATATTTTGTAAGTTACGAAAGAAAAAAGAAATTTCTTTTATGAAGGTATTGAATTTTTTTCAACATTTAGGTGTTTATATATTTTTGTGATATATTTTTTTTCTGAAATTTTAGAATAAAAGTGCAGTTTTAATCGAATTTTATGTTATAAAGGCTTGTACCAAATGGTTTTTTATATATTTAAGATCAAAGTATCCAAAAGATGCATATGCTTATATAAACCATTACAAATGTCGAACAAAAGGAATGGAAGCCGATTTGTCAAATAGTGATGATCAATTCGAAACTGAAATCTTCGGAAGGAAGTTAGTTGTTTCATATGTTTAAAAAATTGGATATCACCATTATATAAGCAGTTTTAATTTTTTTCTTCTTGTTTTCTTTCTTCCTATTTTCCTATTCATCGAGATAAATAATTGAACAAATGTTGAGACATTTTGATTTTGAAACAATGTCTTCTGAATTGTTTCATCGATGCTATTATTTTTTCTGTTTCAATCGGTTTTTCAGCAGCAGCATTGTGTTCATTTTTAAATCCGATATGCTATCTTTAGTATCACTTGTTAGTTTCTATTGTCCATTGTTGTGCGAAATTTCCAAATTATTTCGCAATTTTTTTAAAAAATTATAGTGTGTAATTATGTTATGAATAAACGTTTGGTATTAATAATAGATTGAAAATTTTTACAAGAGCACTTGAGTTTTTCGGCTTTTAATCTCCTTGTCTTCTTCTCCTTATCTTGTAATTTTGTGAGCATTACTTCGGCTTCGCTTGCCCAGAATTGCGTCAATTATTGAATTAAAAGTTAAAAGAACGAAATCAAGGAAGAATTTTACTTTAGAATCAATTTTTTTTTTACATTACAGTTTTGAATGTAGAAAGTTTAATTTTAAAAAATATGATTGAGAAATTAAAGTTGGGAGGATTACTTGCACGCCATTGGCTGCAGTGCGGGGGATAGTGTGGTTAACTTGAACAAACAATCAATGGGGTTGCAGCGTATCAGGACAGTATATTAATAATATTAAATAATAGGAATAACTCATTAATATGAATGATATCACTTTTCATTCTTGTTATTCAAAGTTAATTGATATATATTATTTCTGTGTTAAAATATTCATAACGAGGGAAGAGATATTTGAAATGGATATCTCTGATTCGATTGATTGTAAATTTTTGTGTAATGTTAGATTATTGCCATGATTATATAGATTTAACATCGTATTGTCAACATTTAATTGAATATTATTTTCATTTTGGTAATTTTGTTTCAGTTGTAGACGTGTTCTTATGGTTAATGTAAATATATTTGGTTAAGAAATAAGTTTGAATGTTGTGTGTCTCATAATACAGTGAAGTCATTTGTTGATAAAATCTTAAGTAATATTGATTAAATGATATTTTATCTGGTTATTATTTTTAATTAATATCTCATTAGATATACATGATGGATTATTGGTGGCGAACTTCGCCACTTTGTGACGAGGACAACGTACTATCTACGCGTACAATACTCAACTGATTTTACTGCTTTAAAAATTAATACTCAACTGATTTTACTGCATTAAATATTATCCTAAATAATAAAATTCAGGATACCTACAATATTTCCATGCCATGTTTCTTGAGAATATTAAGGCGTGCTTGAATTTATTTCATATGGTGATCTTTTGTGGAATTTTGGTCTTTAGCCTTCCCTTCTCTCTTTTGACTATGTCATCACTCCATTAAATAAAGTTCAGCCAATAATAGTAAGACAATGAAAGAAATCAAATAGGTTTTATTCGAATATTCAAATTTAATATCTATATAACTATTTATGTGGAACAAGTCACTACATGCTTCGGGACCTAAAGAGCATCAAATAGTATTACTTATGTGTAATATTGCTTATAAGGTGGATTCAAGTCAGGATCGAATCTGTCATCAATATCAGCTGTCATAGAAAATCTATCTGCTACTCCACAAATCTTACCCCAATCTCTCACTCTCTATCACAATTCCCAGCAGTCTAAAAATGTTATCGCACATCAATCCTACTCTCTACACTTGTAATTCTAATCCAATTAACATAGGTTCATTTATTGGAAAAGGCTCTCAAATCAAATAATTTATGACATCCCCCTAGTGGTTAGTTGAAGAGAAATACGCGTGAGGAACCCCTTTTTAGCCCGCGTCACTAGACTTAACGTAAACAAGCGACTGCGGCTTCTAGAGAAAAAATGTTGTCAACAAGTGCGAGGAACAAAAGCAATCAACCTTGATATCATTATCAAATAAAGTACAAATTTATCCCCAATGATAAAATTGGGATAAACTACACATACTTAATGAAAGGTAGAATTGCCGGTCGGGGGAGGGGCGAACAAAAAGGGCAAGTGATAACGGTTTTCGTCTTGTGACCTTTCGTATACGTTGGTCAAAACATCCGTAAACCAGTCCTTTCCTTCCAAGGTCCTTTGGTCCTTGATGGGTGTAACATATGAGTCAAGAGGTAAACATTTGTTGACATTCAATTTACATATGAATCGTGTTTTTGGTGATATGCTATCAATATCTTATTCAAGATCAATATCTTGATGGAATATTCACTCATTTCCGTAGTCGGGAGAGTCTTTCCGAATGGAGAACAGAAGCCTTTCAAGCAGAGGGAGGAAGGAAAAAAAAAAGAATTCGTCCCTGTTACTTTGACCTGGTTTCTGCTGGTTGCTTTACGAAATGTGACTCACTTGCTCTCTGGTTGTGCTCGTCGACGGGCGGCTCTCCCGACCCGCGGAAATGTAAAGATATCGATATGTTTGTGCTGTGTGGCGTGGTGTCTAAACAAATGATTCATTTCCTTATTTATCAGATATATTCCGGAATTGGATACACATGTTCCGAGTGAGTATCAAATTTCTAATATGTTTTTCTTCTCTTCAAAATGTTTAATTTGTGTTGGACAAGTGAGAAATTAAGTTGATCATTTTCAGAAACGTGGAAGTGAATAATTGAATAGGTTTTTTTTTTTAATTAAAAGTGTGAGAGAATTTCGAAGTTATTTTCTCATGGATGTTCATAGTCCGTAGTGGTTGAATTGATCCTAACCATTTATGGTAATTTGTATAAAAACATTAAGTCTAGCCTTTGAGAGGATTGCAAAATTCATGATGGATTATTCGTTTCAATTTTTGAAGAAGTGAAATGTAATATATAATTAATAATCATTAAAAATGTGGAATTTATTATTATCTAATATTTATCTTAAATCTTCCCTCTGATCTCCAAAGGGATCGTCAAAACATTTGTTGTTAACTCCTTATTCATACGAAAGTAATTTTTCAAAATTTCTTTCTCTTTATCCGAATTCTTGTTGCGTTGGGTACGTTTGCATACTTTTAGTATTTGTCTGTTTTGTATAGCCTTTTTCTATATCTTTCATGTAAACTATTATTTCTTCCATTTGCTTTAATCGAAGTTCTACTGTTTTCTGAAGAGTGCGAGTGATATTACTGAGTTCCAAACATTGGAAGTAAATGAGCAAAGCATTTCCAAGGATTTTTAATGGAAGCTTAGTTCCTTACCCAAACAATCAATAAATATGATTGAAATACCATTTGGTAGTTTCATTGTGTTTAGATCAGTTTTGCTCCATTTCTTGTGAAGCTGTTCATTGTTGAATGTAATCAAAATTTTGTCTGTAGTTAATTCGTAAATGCAGTCGTCTGAGGCGCTTCTAAATGGGGTCATTTTCCAATTCTTGCTCTCTCGAGTTTGCTTTCGAAATAATTCAGAATCGTTCAAAAGGCGATCATTACATTGAATACGAAGAAGAAATTGCACTCTCGAGATCTATATTTGAGAGCAATTTACGTCAGTCCTGTATACCTCAGCAAGAAAAATGACACCAATAAATCTTGTGTCAGTCTTTAGCGAGATGTCATGTCATGAGTCACTTTGAAAAACGATGTTTCATATTGTGTGATTTATAAAAATTAAACAAAAGTTTATTATTATTTTGAGAAATACAGTAATATTTTGTCATGCAAATTTTACTTTTTTTTTGTCTTTGACAATTATTACTTTATTTTCATCCTTCTAAAGTTTCCCCTAAGACATTGCATTTGTCTTATTTTGAGATAGAGTAGTAGACAATTCCAAGTGTTTCGCCCGCCTTTATCTTTCTACAATTAAACGAGTCTGACTTTTATTAAAGTACCAGTCTTTTTTGAACAAAGACATTTTACTCTATATGGATTAAAAGGGGAGGTGAAATGGCATTATTGATGCATTCTTTAATAAATGTTTTTTTTTAATTTTATTTCTTTGGTTTTTACTTTTCTTTCTTTTTAATGCTCTTTCCATTATTTATCAAATCGAATATCTTCGAGCAATCAAAGCGCAAAATTGGGGCCTTTGTGTATATTTTTTAATTGCTACCTCTCACTTTTTTTTCCAATTTTTAATTACTTTTAACCGTTTTTTTTCTTTAATTTTTTGAAACCATAGGTCGTATATATAATATGATTTGACGATTTTTAGCATCTATTTATAATTATGCTGTGATTCTAAATAGGTTATAGAAAAATTTGTAAAATCTGTGTCTAAAAGCATCATATTTGCTAATTACTTTTTGGAACAATTAGAATATTTGCGTAAAATATTTTCTGCTAATAATATTTGTCATATAATCATTTAACTCAGCAAATTCTTTTTATTGTACGTTATACATTGAAATTGTGTCTTGTGTTTTTTGAGCGCCGCAGTTGCTGAGCGGACGTCTTAACTTCATGTTAATATAATTTTAACGTTAATGGTAGATTTCTAAGTAAGCGATTGCTCTTTAACTGTTGTGGATTAAATTATCAAAAGGAAATTCAATGGATTTAATTCTTGAAGAAAGGTTTGAGAATATACGAAAATTTGCTATTGAATATTTTTAAAAGTGAATCGGGAGCAATTATTAGCAAATTATAAAACCAATTAATTTCCAAAGAGTGTGAAACAATGCAGTGAGAGTTATAACAAGGACCTGTTAACAATGATGTAAAAAATACCAAAAATTACCTGTAAAATAAAAAAAAAAAGGTTTAAAGAAACTTAAATAGGCTTTAAAATGATTTAAAAATATTTGTAAACAAATTATTAACAACTCTATTCCTATATTAAAATATCAATTTTTCTCAGATTGCTGTATATTAAAAGTATCAATTCATAAGAACAACTGCACAAGATTCAGAGAGAAATGAGAGAGAGAAAATTAGATTACAGGGCACTTCGATATCCTTCATTAAAAAAAAAAAAAAATAATATATATATATATATCGAAAAATCCTAAAGAAAATTCTTGAAGGCTAAGCATTTACATGGTTAAAAAAATTATGTTCCCAAAATTAAAATCATAAAGATATATTAAATATTTGTATTAAAAAAATGCATTGCCCACCATAAACTCCTTGATTAACTTAGCTTCTTACTACGTCGCTTGTAAAATAGGAATTCAATGTGAGGATAAACACTAAACAAGACATTTAGGGATATAAAATGACACAATATTTGTAACTTATATAACAAGGCTGGGGGAGGGGAGAGAAAGATCTTGAAATGCGGTTGTGTGTGTAGCACCTGCACTTTAGTAAACATCTCTATTTTTCGTATCAAATTTTTTTATGGATGATATTCATTACACCTTGCAAGCACCTGTTGCGATGTTCTCTTAACTGTTTTTCTTACAATTTCGTGCAAAATGACTTCAGATATGGTGTTAAAAATATTCATCAAATCACAATGATACATATGTTCTCATGGATGAACTTAAAAAAAAAAATTAGTATGCAACTGCTGGGATTTTGCATTGTAATGCTTTTTTCTTTTCTTTCTCCTATGATATTTTATATTCTGTTTCTAGCTTTATCTGTGAGATTCGATGATTGAAAGTCAGCACCTTGACTTAGTGGCTATGTGGGTCACGTGTCCGGTCAAAGAACCCCTTTTACAACCAAAAGAATAGCGAAATCCTTGGCGGTGTCTCAAGTCTTTTTGCGCAATTTTTTTCCGCTTTCTTTTTGAGTTGCCCTTTCATGCACTTTACTCTGCTTCGTCGCATTTCTCCGAAGGTTGCTGGAATGAGCATTTACTTGCGGTTATCGTCCTGTTCCTTTTTACATAATACCGTTATGGTTACATTTATCGAATTAAGAAAACTTTTCATGAATCTTTGACATTTAAGCAAATGCAGGCGATATGATACGTGGAACGAAAAAAGTGAGTTTGTTATAAATGAAAACCATTTTCGTAGATTTCTTTGAAGGATTAAACAAGAAGTGTGTATGTTGAGCCTATAAAACGAACTTAAATCTGCAAATCTGTCATAAGTCAGATTCAGAATTTTTAATTGTCATAGTTCATTTTCTTTTTCTCCCCTTTCCTTTTTTTCTTCTTCCCTCCCCCCTCCTATTTATTCACAATTTTTTCAGGCTTAGTTTTGTACTATTTATTATTTTGTGGATTATCCTTTCGATTTTTTTCCTCTTGTTTTCTTTCAATTAGATTTATATTCTTTCTTATTAGTTTGATACTTTCTGTTTTTGTATTTTTTTTGCTGAAAAGAACACACACACACACACACACACAATTGTTCCTCTCGTAAAGGACACCTCTATTTAACGAACAATTCTATTGGTATCGATTCCTTTAAATATTATATGTATTTACTTCTTATTAAGGGACCTCTCTATTTAAGAGACAAAATGACTGGTCCGGCGAGTGTCCCTTGTTGGGAATATGTTACTATATATAGATTCTATTTACAATCTAATTAAATTGCTATCATAAATGTCAAAAATATTACAGTGGATGTTTACGATTCAGTTATATATTACTATTGTTGTGACAGAGAAAGATGCATTTATTCATTGTTTTTTCTATTACTTTATAATATAATAACTATATTAACTCTTCATAATAAAGAAACAACGATCAAAAATATTCTCATATAATAGGGGGAAATAATTGGTTTTGCAAAGTGTACATCTATTCAAATAACTGTACTGTTTGGTTCACAAATTTCTTATTACCGTGTAAATTTCTGGCGACTTTTTGTTAATTGTTCTTTTTACGATATTGTACTTATTTTAACATTCGCACGACACAAAAGTTACTTAATTGAAATCGATATACAATTAAAATATTCTTATGATATTTACTCATTTCTTCCCCTATTAATATGTTTTGGTAAATAATTTGGATTACCTCTATGCATCCTAATTCTTAGTACTAGAAGGGGAAAAATTCAGTTGATAGAAATAATATTTTTCCCTTTAAAATAACCTCGAAGATTTATCACGATTTACTGTTCGAAACAAGTTATCTTTTGGTAATGCATTTAATGGTAATATAATATCTATCAATTCTTGAATATTTTCTCCCTCTCTAAAACAAGATACTCTTACCACATTGGTTTTTCAACATCGGCACTTTTTGTTAGAAAAATCGGATTATTATTACTTTAGTAAAGTCTAGACGTTTGCATTGTTCTCCTGAGATGCACTTCTATGTTTTGACGGACTCCCGTGAAAGAAAAACCGCATATGTATGCAGACGCATTCTCCGTCCCTTTTGCTAGTGGTGAAACCAGTTGAATGAATCATGTTAATAGCTGTTTACATTACCTAAGTACCCCTGATTTCCTTCCTTATAAAAGTATGTTATAACAATATATATATTTTTTTTATTTTAGTCAAAAGTATTCCTAACGAAATCGCATCTGGCTCGGAGAGGCGATATTTTTCTGAAGGATATATAAAAAAAGTTAACATAGATGAGATAAACAGAAGCTTCCCTTCCCCCTTGATGTATTTTTCAATATTGGAAATCTTTCGTACGTCTGAAAGACATGCTTCCTGGGAACGAGCTTTTCATTGTGGGAGAAAATTCTTTCCGGATGTTGATCTACCTGCCGTATCAAATGTACTGCTCTCAGAAGCGAAGCTCGTTTAACGTCTCATTTGTATACAAATGAGGCGTTCTCAGGGTTCTGTTCAGTTGCGTTGGACTGAAAATGGATTGTTTTCTTCTGATAGAGAATGCTTTCTAATTTTCGATGTAGACACATCACCTTACAAATTATTCAAAGGGATTATGAACCAATGAATGTATGCAATACGTTTCTTGAAATGAATAAAATATACTAGAAAGGCCTTTAATGAATTTCTATTTAATGGTGGAGAAATATTATTATTTTAATGACTGAGTTTCAAATTTTGTAATTTTGTGCACGGAACTCGGCTCTAATGCATTATGTAGTGATTTTAGAGATAGATCATAAATTCCGAGTCTTGATTGCATTAAAAAGTGTCGTGTGATGTTACTGTTTGTTAAGCACAAGTGTGTCCGCAAGTCCTTTCGTTGCGTGGAATATGGAAACTTGTAAAAAATCCAGTTTGAACCCAACTTGATAATAAGTTGACCTTATATTTAATTGTTAGCTTAAAATTTGCTTTTTCATTTTCATGACTTTTGAAATGAAGGAAAGGAGAACTCGAAATATTTGATCTTAATTTATTTTTAAAAAAAGTTTTCGTAATTCATTTTAATATTCTTGCCTAATGTTATTCGGAGACGTAATACAATTCTTGGGGGTGATGGTGGGAGAAAAAATACAGTTTATTTCTTATGTTATTAGTTACTTCACTGCATAGATTTGCTCAAGTCAGTTTAAAAAAAAATTCAAAAAAAAAAAAAAAAAAAAAAAATAGTTTGCTTGAATGCTTTTTATAGCATTTTTATTCGAAGCCTTAATTTTTCTTGAAACTGTGTGTGAATTCTACTTTAACCAAGCTGGCGGAACTGAACCCTTATACATTCTGTTGTGTTTTCAGAGCATAATAGAATTAAATCGCCTGAAATAAGAAAAATAATCCCTTGTGCTATTCTCAAGAAATATTAAAAATTGTTTAAAATAGAATAATCAGCAGTAGAATCTATTTCTTCATAGCTGTTTTTATATTCTCAATATTTATATTTTTAAATTCCAGTATATGAATTTCAGTTAACATCGTTATGTAAATTGAATCTATAATCGTATTAAGGCTGTTTAAAATGTTAAGCTCTCATGAATCATCGTTGTAGCTCGTGTTTCATTTAAGTAAATTATCGATTTGAAAGATAAATTTGTATGATATAATCTTAAATTTGTTTGAATTAAAACATTTATTAAATGTATTTATGCGAAAAGACATTATTTGCTGTCTGATTTGTTCATTTTATGCAATAATTGGATATTTATTTTCCTTTATCGTTAGATGTCATCTTCCTAAATTACTGGATTATTACATTCTAAGTATATATAAATTTTTATAATTTCGGTTCGTTTCTTTCTTGAAGTATTTCATGTTTTTATTAAATTGACAATTTTTTGAAATGAATAAAAACTATTAATAAGTTTGAAAATTGAAATCTGTTTTTAGTTTTTAGGAAACCAGATATTCTCTACTCGTTTCCCGCATTCACTGGGAAGCCTTAAATTCAGCTTATGTTGTAACTATTCGATATCTAATTTTTTTAAAAAAATACCTCGAAAACTCCCATAAAACTTATGAAGAGAGGACTCTCCTCGGAAAGTCATCGGAAGTACATAAAATTCCATCACCCTCTCAAAGCTTGGAAAGACGTGAGCAATGTGTCGTTCGGGCATGTCGTTAAATCCCTGTTGAGAGGTTCTCCCCTCTTCTTTGTTCTTTCTTCCTTTCCATGGTGGAAAAAAAAAAGTTTTTCTTTGACAGTCCTATGCTGCCTTTTCCAGTTGACTCATTGATTTTTAGTGAACCTCTTCACTTTGCTGACATCGATGGTATTTGAGAACTCGGGACAGTTTGTCTCTCTTAGACTTTGATTCAATGGCGTTACAAGTTCACAGTTAGGTATGCTATTGAAAAAGGTAGTATATTAACTGAAGTGTTCAAAATTGTGAATGTATTTCTATAGACAAACTACTTTTATTAAAGTAATTTTCATCCGAATAAGGATCAATATGCATACTTTTACTTAGAAGTGGCCTAGTCATTGAATGAATTCAAATTTTGTAAGGGCAATCTTGAATGTTTTTTGGCCTGCTTTTACTCTCTCTTCTTCGTCATTGAAGTAATTTTATAGAAATTAACTATTTTGAGACAATTATGAAAGCTTTCTTTTCTTTATATGCAAGGAAATTTTTAAGGTTATTTGATCGCTTTGTTGTTGTGTAAGCCTGATAAGTGATTTTTTGTATGTTATTGTGTATATATATATATATATATATATATATTGTATATATATATATATATATATATATATATATATATATATATATTTCTTCATATATATATATATACATATATATAATTTATGCGATCCTGCTATTTCGAAAAATGCTTATATCAGCATTTTCCGTCTCTAACTTTATAAATTCAGTCTTCACTTTAACTTAATTGGTTCACATCACTTATCACTTAAATTCTTTTCTCAATTATCATTTAATTCTTTATTTTTAAATAATATTAAATTGACCTGGGCACTTGAAGTTTAAATCAAACAAAACATCCACTACAGGAAGATTAAAAGCCCAACAGAGCTGAGCTCCAAAGGTCACTATGAACCAATAAGGATATTCCCTGCCAGACTCCTCGGATCTCGTGTAAAATACCCAAAATTCCTACATCTATTCTCGTGTGAAATCTGTACAATCTTTAACTTTCTTGAGAAGAAACAAACAGGGGAAAATTCTGTGGCACTTCTCACCTGATTATCAGAATTAGTGGTCATATGTTGCGTCCCGATAATCCAGATGTATCTCTTTTCTCTCTGTTTGAAGATAAAATAAATTCTGACACTTCTCGGTTAAAGTTTCCCTATTGTTTCCACTACAGAAACACAATTTTTAAAATTCAATGTATCAGAACTGAAGAAGAATTATAATCAGCCCTCAGGGTTGTACTTTCGCTAAAAAAATAATTAAAATTTTACCTTTAACCCGAGAAGAAGAGACGCTAGTTAAATTGTCTAGGCTAGATCATAAAAAATATTACAAGTCCAAGATATTTTAAAATAATTTTGAATTTATTGATATTTATTCTCAAATGTGTTTTAATTGTTGTGTTTTTCCATTAACACTGTATTTCATGCAGTACTCTCAAAACATGTAAACAATCTAATTATATCTTTACATTTACAATACATACACATTTAAATAGTAATATAATGTCTGTTTTCAATGAAAATGTTCATATAGTAAATTTTAAATGTTGTTACTGTACTAGATTGTAATTTAGCAAAATAAAACACACATATTCGTTTACTTTTGTTAGTTCAAGAATTCATGTCAATATATAATTATATTACTGAGGCAAGAATTGTTAGATTTTAAGCATAATAAGTACTACAACTAATGTTAAAATTTTAACCACACAACACCAATCTTATTCACATTATCATTTAACATTTTTTATTTCTTTATTAGAAATTGCAAAATATTTTGTTGTTCGAGGGATGGGACTTTTATGTATAACTCTATTCAAATTTAATTTCAATTTCTTCCTTAATCACATCTGCGTAAAGAGAACACACATCTGCATTTCGAGGAGGAATGTAATGATTTCTCTCAAATCAAATTAATTTCTAATTTATCCTATATTTTAAAACCATAGCAATACGTTATTTCGTAATCACGTAACCCGCGATTTCAAAAATGATTAGATCAATCCCACCTTTGAAGTTATAGGATACTCTCTCTGAGACCCTCAGACTCCATATAAAATACCTAAAAGATCCTTACATGTATTACCATGTGTGAACTATAATTATGTTAACTTCCTGGAGAAACTAATTGGAAAAATTCTTTTGCACTTCTCACTAATTATCAGAGTTAGTGGACTGTGTTGCGTCCCCCACTAAACAACTATTTCCCTCCTCTTGTGAAGATAAAAAAAAATTCGTTACTTCTTTTCAAAATTCCTCATTGTTCCACGACTTAAACACATAATAAAATGTTTTGAATTCAATATTTCAAATCACAGTAAGTCAGTGAGATTTTGTAAATGGTAGTATATTGATTGAAATGTTTGAAATTTTGAATATAAATTAATGTTTAGTTCCTTATTTTACAGAAACAATCCGTATCAGAGTAATTTTCAATGACAAATTAATATGCATACTCTTGCGTAGAAGTGGGCAAGACTGATAGTAGACAGTGGAGCTTGTACAGATTAGCGTCACGACAATAAAAAAACAGCATTTGTACACAAATTAGAACACAAACATACCTAATATGTAGTACTAACAGTAATTTCGCTTTCAATGGGTTCAGCTTACTAGTTCGCACTGTGGACAAACCTCAAAAATAATACTGTGCTCTTTAGGCAGACTCTATTAATCCACTTCATTTTTTAGGATCTCGTATTTATAGCTGTTCGGTAAAAGCCACTGAAGAACATTTTGTAACTCTTTCAGAATCGTCATATCGGAAAATTATGAGCATTTTCGAGAACCTTCATTTTGTCGCTAGGTCGGGTCATTGTTTAACTTTTCTCAAAAATTCACGAAACATCTGTAAATGTGTCTTTATAAGAACAACGTTGGAAACTTCATGATAAATTCCGCAACATTGGTCCCCTCTTCAAACATTGACGTCAGCTTCATTACATGCAACTGTGATCGGTTGCTTGTTGTAAAGCTAAACGATAATGAATGATATTTAACTTAAATTTGGGTGATCTCTGAACTCCTGTAGATTACATCCTTTAGATAACAGTATAAGTGCTTCTGCTTTGTAAGTTCGGAATCTGTCTTCTTCGTCGATTGTATTTGGTTCGTCCTTGACTATTGAAATTTCCTCTCTGGTAGAAACGTGTTCGCTTTCCAAACATGCCTCTAAGCCAGTATACTTGACAGAGTAGGCGCATCATTCAGTCGTCAAAGGGCATTATAAAAGCAACCACACCGTTTCCACCAAAAGCATCTCCCTGGAATCCCAAACTTCCTCTGATTTCGTCCTTTCTTCAATCATTCTTTTCCCTACTTAGATTTCGTTACACTCATCTTCTTCTTTGCCTTCACAGATCTTCTCTTCGGCTTCTTCAGCCTCATTTATCTCTTTGTTAACTGCTTCATCATTTTATATTTCCTCCTCTGCTGGCTCTTTTCCTCTCTTCTGAAATAACTCCATTTTCTACTTAAGATTCTGAAGATTCGACTTAAGAAACGGCTTCGACTTTCTTCCTCGCGCCAGGAGTTCATTTCCGACTTCATTTCTGCTAATGTGCTTTTATATCTGCCATTAAAGCAAATAGCATCTCGAATTCATCCTCCATTGATTCGGTCACAGGCATTCACTCAAATCTCTTCTAAAACAAATTATTTACAAAAAATTAGGCCCTGTTGGATGTTCGGTGAAAATAGTCCAACTGGGAGGTAATGGAGAAATTAACCTTTTTTCACAAATGTTCAGGACAAAACGAAATACAGTCAGCATAGCTTGTATAGATAAATGACACAACAGGAACAAAACAGTTTAGAAGTTAGCAACACAAACAGATATAAATGAACAGTAATATCTCTTTCAGTAATGGTCAGCTTACTAGCTTACAACAAACGAAATCTCAGTAATACTTGGTCTAAAGCAGACTCGGCAGATCCTTTACTCAGGATATCTCATATTCATAGCTGCTTAGGCAAAGAGTGAGTCAGAATATATATATATATATATATATATATATATATATACTTATATATATATATATATATATACAGGTACTTTTTAAGATAATTTATATTGAGGCCCTATTAAATTATTATTAAACTAATGTTTTGGGGCAAATGTTCGGGTTCCCTATCTCTGCTGTCGTGACTCAATCCATTGCATTTTTGGAGTTGTTGAATGTTACTGACCAAGAAAACGTTAAAAAAAATACATATCAATGCGTGACATCTGTTGCTGGTATGTTGCTCATCCATAGACATTTTCCTTTTCCGGGCGCTTTGAGGATTATTCGCTCTTTGACTGTATCTGATATAGTCAGTTTTGTAGATCCTTTTGACTGCTAGACCAGAAAAAGTGTATTTTCGGTTTGGATTCCAGACGTTTTATTTTCATTTTTAAAAATATTGATTATGTTAAACAAGCAGAAAATTTGAATTAGTATCGCTCATAAAATATTTTTTGCACGTTCTTCAAGATATTTATTAAAATTTTATTTCTAATACACGTATTTAAAATTTTGAGAAACTGATAGCGTAATGATTTTTAGACATTTGAATTGGACAATCTCTGAACAATTGATTTAATATAATATTTTCACATGTGCAAGTTATTATAACCTTTAACTAATTTATATTCATTTTAGACGGGTTTTGCTTTGTTCCGAGCGTCGCTCTTTCTATATCAACTATCACCGGTTTTCATCGAATAGTGGGATCGAGCCCTGGTGCCATTAAAATCCCGCCGTGTAACCGGGGCTGATGCACGTTAAATCAGTCGAAGCTCAATATCTTCCGTTGGCGTGGTGTGAAAGTTGGAGAGATAGATACCTGATCAGGTGTCGTCCTCGTCACTTGACCGAGGTTCAAAATTACGAGGTCAGTCGCCTAAAGTCCTCGTGTTGTTTCTCAGTGCGACGTTAATAAACAATCATTCACTCACACACCTACCTGGCTTTCAATTTTATAAAACAAATTTTTGGGAATTATATTTTATTGATGTTATTTTTTAAAAGAAAAATGTGTGTGTACAGTAGGCAGTTATTTCTCTTAAATTTTATAATTTATTATTATTATTAATTGGGAAATTGTTATTAAGATGCAATTGCTGTCTACTTTTTTTCTTTTTTTTGTTTTGTAAAAGTATTGATTAAGAATTGGTACTTTAAGAACAATATCCTACATAACCGACAATTTTGATTACTCTTTTTTAATAGGAAATACTAGTAGCTGTGACTGCATTGAAAATATATATAGACGTTGCTTCGTACTTTTATTAGAAATTATTTAATATTGAATCGGATTTTATTTTTAAAATATTTATGTATGCATTTGTGTGTATTTTTAGTTATAAAGCTTGACTTATTCTAGTAATTTGAGAATTGCAGTTTCGAGGGAAAAAAAACACTTTAAAATAAGCGAATGGTAATATGTGTCTGGGAAAATTTGTATTATGTGATTTTTTCAGGCTTGATGCGAATCTTTTTATATATGTGAAAATTATATTAATCTCAAAATGTTTTAAAAATAATATTTTTTTAACTTAGAGCTGATTTTTTTTTCTTTCCTTCATATTAATATGTGATCTGAAACTTGTATAAAGGCAGAAGCATTTAAAAATCATGGATCGGATAACTTTTACTGATTAAAATCATACTCGTAGTTACACTTGTGGGAAATTACCGTCTCAAGTTATTTCTGCATAACTTCACTGTTAGAAAAATTCTGAAACATTTTACACTCTGGATCCGAATGTTGTGTGCATATATATAGAATTTTATAGACACGTTTAATATTCAAATTTGTTATTTTATTTAATCAGTTAAAATTTTGTTTGTTCTAATAACTTCAAAATAAAAAATTTACTTTTTTTTTTTTTAACAAGTACCTCTAAAAAGTGTCAGGCAACATAAGTTTACATACCCGTTGACTTAGTGTTAATATCCTGAGAAATACTCTTGTAAGTACTCCGAATAGCTCTTGTCACTCGTGTTCTTTTCGCACGTTTCTAATGCTTTGCCGAGTTTTAAATGAAAGCCGGTAACATTAAATCCCTTTTCTAATGTCCCAACATAAAAATACCATCGCTTGTGTGCCCAGGAGCTGATCGTCGCCTGGATCACAAATAACTTGTTCACCCGATGATGAGTTTTCACGCCAGACTGGATATGCAGACGCAGTGAGGAATTCATTTTGCCTAACTTGCTTGTAGTTTCCATTTCGGTAAAGAGTTTCGCAACATATAGCACTTTATTTCGATGTTGTGCAGTATAGGTTTTACAGCCAATTTATGAACAATCTTTTAGTGAATCTACTTCTTTTTTTTTTATAGTATAAAATGTACACCTTTTTTTTTTTTTGAATTTTGATGCGCAATTCGTTTAGATAAATTAAACGAAAAATAAAGAACAGGTAGCTTTTGTTTTTGTTTGGTTTATGTAAACAAATCTAATTGTAAAGGGGTAAAAGAGCTAAGTTGGGAAAGTTAAATGACGACCTTTTATCAAATTGAAAAATCATTCATGACGAGATATGGTCATTTGAAGATTTAAGTACCAGTTCTCTAAAATCTATGGTCTGCGAAATGGTTCGGGATGGTCTTTGTGGTTCCAAATGACGAGATTTGTTGCCAGATGCCGATTGTACCGCCCTAGTATAACTTTGAATTTCAATCTAACTAAATGAATCGGACTACACTGTGGTTAAAATAATACAGTCGAGCATCTATATATTGAACTTAAAGATTCCGGGGAGGGGGAATTATGTAGAATATGTAGAATCTATATGTAGAAATTTCTATGCACGAAAGTACATGCTGAAATTTTTTCAACAGTTTTTGAATAATGATGTATATTTTTAGGGTTAAAAAGGATCAGAAACATTAAACTATTAAAAAACTACATTTAAAAATATTATACAAATATGTGTGTAATTTACAAATTTGCTAACAATGTGTGAAAAAATGGATTTAGATTACAATATACGAAACGGTTTGGTATATGCTTGCACAAAACATTTATTTTTAGACAAAATTGTTCTTAGTGTCTTTTTGACATAATATTTTGTTTTATAATATTTGAAGACGTTTCAAAGTAAGGTTTTCTTTTATTCAAAGAGAAGTAATTTTTTTTTTTTATATATAGGAACGTTATGGATAAATCTCTAGCAATCCTGAATATTTTAAAAGGCTCCCAAATTACTTGTTTTCTTGATATTTTTCAAATAATTCACTTTAGTTATCATATTTTTGTTCATATTGATTCGAGCAGTCATCCAATATATCCTAATCGAGATATAATTATCAGTTACTCGAAAATTGTGCTCTTATGTAGTTAAATTGATATGTCGTTTGTTGATACTCCTATGTAGTAATTTTGGTCCATGTATAAAAACTGTTTTTATAGTGAAAATTCAAGGTTCCTGAAAAAAGTTCAATATGTAGAGATTTTTGATGTATAGAATCTTCGCAATAAATATAAAGGTTAGACTACTCGTATATTTGTCAGCGATGGAATTAAACTCCTTTGCATACATCTGCTTTCAAACATTTTTGAACATAAAAATAATGAGTTCGTTTCGACGAGGAGCAACTTTTAAATTCAAAATTATAGACATACTTTTTAAGAATTCTTCACATATATGCCTATTGTATTATCGAAGGTAGGAAACTACCTTTGATATGATGAAATGTTTCTTTCTGTATATATTTAAAAATGATTTTTAAAAATGAGGGTATATTGGTTCGGAAAAAGAGCCTAAATATTCGGAATTACCAGTGCAAAGGAAGGAGAAACGACGCATATATTGTCCGTAAAAGGAATCGTTATTCCACTCCGTTTATCATTTCTTACGCGTACTCTTGTCAGATGGAAAACAAATTTCTCTCGAAATCTGTTTTTACCGTGACCTCGTCACTCGTACCATTCCTATGCAGCTTTTTGGTTTTTGTTCATTATTTTAATTTAAAACGAGTATACTCAACTTCAGTTTATTTATTTATGCTGCAAAGATGAAATCGACGTCGTTTTTATTTTTCGCTTCGCTAATGAATCACTAAATTGATAAGGTGCTATTTGTAAAATTGTTTGTGAAATAAAAAGAAATAAAAAAGTGTGTTTTTTTTATGCGATGCGGAACTTGATTGTGCAGAATGGGTGACTCATTGATCATAGAGAATGACTGTGGCGTGAGCTGTGACACTTTGCGTGATCCGTGCATTTTCAAAATGAGAACAAAACTGCTCTATTTGAATTGAATGCGATCGGCTTTATTTTTAACTCATATTTGCGCGTTCTGTTGGCATTCACAACAGAATGAGATAAAGATTATGCATTGTGTTCATTCCTTATTCTATCTCCATTCTGTCAGTTATTTAACGCAACTTGTTTTCGTTTTAACATTTTGTCGAACAGATACGTGCATGATTTGTAAATTTCGTCAAATAAGATCTTTAATTTTATTTTAGTTATGAATGAATTTAAAAATACTTTGTATATTATTTTTAAGTAATTGTAAGAAAACATTTACACTGGAGAATAAAACTTTTCGTTTACATGATCAGTTGTGTATTGTTATTTCTTGATAAATGTCTTGAAAATAATGCACATAATATGTTGTTAAAAACGTCTGATTAGTCTCACGATGAAATTTAACTACAACTTTTAGGAAATATAAGTTCACTGCATTTGTCATATGATATTAGGACATTGTAATTTTCAGTTTTCAGCCATTTTATTTTATGAATCTTTCGTTATTTACAAAAGATATGCACTATCGTTTCATTTACTAGGATATATTAAATTCTATGTCACTGGCTTGAGTAGGCGAGTCATGTCAAGGAATGTGTTGTATGCATCAACAATTAAATCATTATCACTGTCCAATCAATGCACGTTCGGACTACGCGCCTATTTAATTAATGCTCCTGGTATATTAAAGTGTAGTTGATCAAATAATTTTAAACATATAGTTTTGTTTCCATCTGTCTTCTTATCCATTTGCTTTCTTTTCATCGATTGATGCTTAATGTTTATGAATCGTTAAGGAAAATGTGCTTGTTTATAAAGAAATTTTAACTATGGCATATTATCTTTGAAGTGTTTTACGACCCATGTGGTAACCGGGAATGACAGAATAGTCCCACTGTAGCTCATGCATGTCGTAAGAGGCGACTAAAATGGGTACCCAGCGTCTGGGGGTATAGCTGGGAACCCTGCTCCTGGGGATTATATCAGTGTACCTCAGGGACTTGCCTCCTTCTGGTAAGTTCGGGCGTCTTGACCCCGATGCACCCTAGTGATCTTTTTCTTTTTCACGGGGTTTACTGTCTTTGGTAAACAAGGGTTATAATCTCCCGGGATACCCTAGCGATCCTTCTCTATTTTCGACCCTCCTTGTCAGCCAACGGTTCCTTTCCTTTTTTTTTTTTTTTTTTTTTACGTCTAGACTACAGTTAAATCTGCATCCTAAAATGGCGCATCCTAGCCATATCTGGCTCTTGCGCCAATAAACTCTATTTTCTCTCTCTCTCACTTGAAGTATTTTACTTTAATAAATCCATTCTAAAGGAAAGGAATGAGTTGAAAATTCAATACGTTGTTCGAGGAAGTTCAAGAATGAAGGATAAAATATTTTGAAGTTTTGTCTTTGAATATTACTTGATATCTGTGATTCGAAATAAGAATTTTATAATTTTTGTAAAAAAATTGTACTAGTTTGAAGCTAAAGCGTTCAATTTTGGAATATTTCCATAAATTGTAATTTAAACCTTGTATACCGAACTTTAAAAGCAAATAAAAAGTTTAATTTCTCGATTAAAAAGGAATCGCTAATGAGTATTAGAAGAAAAAAGAAAAACGCCCAGTTTTTAATTTTGTTCACTCCGTTGAAAAATTGTTTTTACTGTTTGTGCATCGAATTTTAGTTTATGAAACTCGATTCCCCCTCCCCCTGCCCTCTCATAGATAGAATCTTCTAAAAATATTTGAGTATAACTGGCAATAAAGGAAGGAAATAATTGTGGAAAAGATGGTTTAGGTTTTCTCAATGAAGGAAATCCTTTCTGTTCTTCCAAATTTCAACCCTGCGTCTTCCTGTCTCTCGTCTGCTTCCGCTACCAGAGACAATTCAGATTGAACTTATTTTTATTCTTTTACCACGGTCTTTCCTGGACAAAAGAGGAAAAGATGGAATTCTGTACATAAAAAAATAGATTGCGGAAGAAAAAGTAGACATTTTTTTAAAAATTTTAGTTATTTATTTAAAGAAATAGCGGGTTTTAATTGATGTTTGCAACGTTTCCATTCGTTTTCACTAATTCATTACTTTAATATTTCTTATTTATCATCTCAGCAAGATTATTAGGAATAGCTATATATCCATTTGAATGATAATTTTAATGAAAATCAGAAATTGCTTTGAAAGTTGTGTTTGTTTTCGTTTAGATCGAGAAAAATAGTATTTTATGTGTGACGGCTTAGAAAAGTTTTTCAATGTTTCAAAAGTAGTTGGAGAAAGTAATTTAGGAATGAGATGAAATTCAAAGCATGTATATTCAAAATTAGAGAGATAATTTATATGAAAAAAATTGTTACCTTTTTATTCTCAAATGCACTAATTTGTGTTTCCTCCTTTCTCCTGAAACCCTTTACGAAAAAAATTAAAAAATTGTTTCTGAGTCTCGAAAGACATGATTCGCATCTGTACTGATATTTCTGTGGACTAGTAATTCAATTGAATATAATTTTTTTGCTTCAAAAATGTATTAGATATTATTGGTTATTTTTTAATAATTTTTTGAATAATTGTTTTTTTAAAATTTGAGAAGTGATCTGTAAATTTCCATAATTACATTTGTTTCATCAACGGGGGAAAAATTTATTTATTATACTGAAATCACCTAACTACTATGAATATAAGAAAAAAATGCGTGGGAGAGGAAGAATTTACAATATAGCATCAAAAACCTGGTTTCTCATCTTATTACAAATGACAAATGGCGTACGTTTCTACATTGTCTAAATGGAAAATGCAGTTCAATAATTAAGTGCGTATGTATTGTTCACAAAGTAGGTGTCTTTATCTTCTGTAAATATATAAAGAAATAATTTTCTGCAAATATGTTTTTCCCACTCGTGCTCTTGTTAGTTCAGATTTTCGATATTCCGAGCTGGCTGTCTCAGGTCTCAATTAATCCGACGTAATGATGTTTTAATGTATGTGCAAAAATTCGCAATAACTTGTGTTATAATGAGATAATAAATTTTCTTTAATTAAATGTTTACTGACTGAAACTGTATTGAAATTATTTACGTTAAAATTTTTGAGTTATCTTTCTTTTTTATATTTAGGTAATGGGCGAAATTATTTGGAAATTATGCAAAAACTAGCATTTGAGCTAATTTTTATTTTTGTTGAATGAGAAAATCGGCATCAAATTACGAGAATACAGAGAATCCAACCTGTTGGTGTAATTTATTTTAACGCTGTTTCTGTCGGTTACCAAAATCGTTAAGTGACAGGCCTTTTAATCAAGGAGAAAAATCAATATTGAACATTCGGTAATTCTTACCAACTGCACTACGTGAAATCAACATGACTTTCGTATGTAACGACTGTGAATTTTCTTTGAATAATGGCGAGTTACGAGTTCTAAGAAACATTTCGCATCCACATATGGATGTGTGGGAGCGGTTTGTGTTGAATTCGAACAGGTGTCACGAGGCTGATAGTTTTCCTTTTGATCAACCTCTGTGTCACCATTCTAACTTCCTCCTTTTCGTACATTAAATCACTTTCTCACAACCGGTTTCAATGGAAAAAAAATTAAAGTTAAGCGTAACTGATTGTTATTAAATCACCTGTTGAGATTCAACTGTCTGTTGAGGTCAAATGTGTGTCACAAACTCTTTGCAGCGGTCTATTTACTGTGAATTGTAATTGTTTTGTTGAAAGAGTAAAAAATGAAACCAATTACAATTTTTATTGTACATAAGAAGCTAAGATAGATCATCAATGCAAAATTATTTCTCTTTATCGCTTAATTATGTTTTAAAATATTGCTTTGTAATAAAAAAAATATGGAGTTAATTATAGTTTTGAATTATTTTTTTAGCATGTAAGTTAGTGATGCTATGTTTATTTCAGATGTATTTAATTATGGAAATATTTTTTTAACTAAGCTATATTATTCATCTAAATAATCATAATCCTAACTGAACATTGATTGATGTCAGAATTTATTTATAACATATTTATAAAACATTATCAAGCAATGAACTTGTTTTATGTTCAAATTGGCCGTGTAGTTACGGAAAATTGCTCACAATTTAAGAAATGATGTGATTTGTTGTAATGCAACATATGCTTGACATACGTTAGGAAATCGTAAATTCATTTCAATTTCTTTGAAATCTGCAGTTTTATCGTGCCATGTATTAAAATTATAATAGTTGAAATTTCTGCTGACTTTTGAATAGAACAGTAGGTTTTAGCAACTTTAAACAATGAAATGACATTTTATTTCCTTTTTTTATTATTCCATGGGAAACTTAGAAAACTTCATGGATCATGTATAGCTGTTAGGTTGTGGCCGTGGTAGCCTAGTGGTCATGGCTTCGGATTCGTGGCCGGCGGTTTTCGTTCAGTCTCGGGTTCGATCCTTGGCCGCTAAAGATCCGCCGTGTAGCCGGGGCTGATGCACGTTAAATCTGTCGGGGCACAAAGTCCTCCTGTTGGCGTGGTGTGTGGAAGTTAGGAGGGGGGGTGCCAGCTCAGGTATCGTCCTCGTTACTTGACCGTGGTTAAAATTACGAGGTCCGTCGCCAATAGCCTTCATGTTGCTTCTAGTGCGTCGTTAATATAAACTAAACTGAGCTGAACTAAACTAAAAAAAAGCTGTTAGGTTGTTCTTTGGTAACTTTAGTAATATTGATTCATGTTTTTTCCAGTTTATTTCCTTTAATTGTAGGTTCTTTATATATATATATATATATATATATATATATATATATATATATATATATATATATATATATATATATATATATATATATTCATGATGTCCTAAATTTTATAGTGTTTCAATAGCTTCAATATGGTTATGAATCTGTGATAATCTTGTGATAGATATATTCATTAACAGTGGCGAGAAGAATCTCAAGTTTGAATAAAGCTTTCATCTAATCACATTGATCAATATCGAAATCTTGCTGCTATTTTTATGTAACTGACCGTCAAGTTTGTACATTGCATGGTATTCAAGTTGAACTTTTTCAATTCTGATTTCATTTTTCTTTGGACCATGATTCAAAATTAGACATTCTCTTCAAATAATTTATAGTCTAATTTTAATCCAGTGTAAATTAAACAAAGGATATGAAACCAAAACTGTTGTATAACATCGTTTCAAAGTTGCTCGGATGCATTGGTGACTGTAAATCAAAATAGAATAGACGTTTTCATCATTTGCTTATCTACTATTTAACACATCGATCAATAACTCCCTGATGTGCCCCATTTCCTGGGTTGCATTATTGCTTTTGTTCCTTTTTATTGTTAAGCAGGAAAGCTTGAAGACTTTATGGATCATTGTAGCTGTTAGGTTGTGTGACTCAGTAGTTAAGCTGTTCACAGTTCGTGACCGAGGCGGTTTCGTTCAGTCTGGGACCTGGTCTACTTGGCCGTAAGAGATGTCCGCTTCATTAAAGCTGGGCTGAGTGCAGTGGAAATCTGTCGGGCTGGGTCCTCATTGGCATGGTGTGAAAGTTAGGAGGGGTGCCCAGCTCAGGTATCAGGTCTCGTTAACCAGGCAATGGACCCATTACGAGGTCCGTCCTTCCAGCCAGCCTGATGTTGCTTCTAATTGCGTCGTTAATACTCAGCCTTGACTGGGCTAGACAAATAAAAACATTGATTTGTTCTTTAGTAACTTTAATATTGAGTTCATGTTTTCCAGGTTTATTTTCCTTTAATTACTTTTAGGTTGCTTTATACCATATGTTCTCTACTTCTTCCTGCTCTGCTCTCTTCTCCTCTTCGCGTCTTAAATTTTATGAAAGTGCTGTAGCTTCGTATAGTTACTGAATCTGTGATATCTTGTGATGATTCTCCTCATCCAGCTGGCTGAGAAGACTCTGCAATTTGAATAGCTCATCAATCAATTGAGTCAATATCGAATCACACGCTATTTTTGTATACCTGACCGTCAGTGTTACATTACTGTGCTAGTTCGGGTTGCTTTTAATTCATGTTTATTTTCTTTGGACCCATATCCAAGATTAACATTCTAAATAATTTATGCTATTTATCAGTGATAAATTAAACAAGATATGAAACAAACTGTTTATAACATCGTTTCAAAGTTGCTCTGGATGCATTGGTGACTGTAATCAAAATGAATAGATCGTTTCTCATTTGTTATCTACTTACCTATCGATCAATAGCTCTAGTCTAACATTGAAAACAACATTTTTGCAAAATTTTTATTCAACATAACACTTTTGTTGAATCACCTTTTAGATTATCAATCGTTCCAACGCTTTTCCAAATCTTTTTCTCTCCCATTTTTCCCTTTCTTTTTCCCGTAGAAATCTTTGTTAGTTAGAATAACAATAAACAGCTTTCGAATCATCGACTCGTTTACGTTTGTTCCATCGAAACAATCCATGGCACCACAGTGAAAACTCTTCACTTCACTTCAAAACCTTTTCAGTAAATACATTCCATATGATATCTGTGTCATCACCTCAGCAATCTCCTAGGAGCTTAAAAGCATCAA
>BMAW01087367.1:795535-819637 GCA_019974015.1 Nephila pilipes
GATCTTTCATTATAATTTTTGTCACTTCACTCACATTTTCCGGTGTAACGGCTTCCACAGGTCTACCCGAGCGTTCCGCGTCATTTGTGTCGGTACGACCACGTTTAAATTCGGCAAACCACCGACAAATCGTTGCTTTTGATGGACAAGAGTCCGGGTAACATTTTTCAATCCATTGTTTCGCTTGCACGGTGTTTTTACCCATTAAAAAACAATGTTTTATCAGAACACGAAACTCGGTTTTTTCCATTTTTTAAACAAACTACAAAACGACTTTACTCCAACCTCGATAACTCAGCTGTTTTTGGTCCGATCGACTTAAAATTTTGACACGTTTCAAGCAAAGGTTCGTACTCTAGAAAGACCTGGTTACTGGTTTACTACGAGCGCCATCTCTGGGTTAGTCTCGGGAGTTATTGATTGATGTGTTATTTGAATTTTAAAAATTGACCAATTCCGTATCCTTTTGAGTTCGGTTCTCGCCTATTTTTTTTATGCATCTTTCCTTATTACGCCTCAACCGAGATAGGAGAGAAAGGGACGTTGGAGGATAAATTTCCTTCAACCATCTGTTGACGCACGTCACAAAGCCCGTTTCTTAGCCGTCGGGTGCATATGGCATTATTCCTTTCGCCAAAAGGGTTTTAATTAAACGCTTGCTCCGAGAGGAAGAGCCGCTGATCCTGATTTTCTCCGTCGCTTCTGAAGAAAAGTTGCTTTTTCTATTCTCAAGACTATGGGTTTAGGAATTGAAATGAAGTTGAGATTGTGGAATGTGTGATTTTCATTCTGACAACACAAATCTGTCTTTTGATTCTAAAGCTTGCATTTATGTGCGTGTTTGTATCCTTCTATTAATAATTTAATATGGGATGTGTTTTTTTTCCTTTGTTCGCACATTTTGTTAGTGAAAAGAGACTTCGGCAAACACTTAATATGCCCTTCTAGTTTCATTCACTTCAGAATAAAACTGTTTTTATAATGCAGCATATTAATAACCATTTAACTTTTTACATTCTGCCCTTTTTCAGTTTAAACGGAGTGAAAATAATTTCTGTATTTCTGATTAACAGTAATCTGCATTTCTGCTTAACAGTAATCAGTATTACTGTTTTATAATTTTTCTGTAAATTTGTTCAAATTCCTTTCTGAGTTTTTGTAATATATTTAGCTAATTTTTATTTTATGACATTTTATGTTTGTTATGTTCCTTTTATATTATTCATAACTAAAAAATTGTCTTTTTAATATATTAACAGAAATAATTAAAAATACGGGAATTAAATTTGTTTCTCAATCTAGTAATATACAAAGAAAATCCAAAAAAGGGATCGAAAATAGATTCATAATGTTGAAATGGGTGGGGTCGATGACATTAATCTTTGCTCTTTTTCTTATCCTTTGAATGATAAAATTAATAAAATATTTTGGTTATTACATTAATCATTTGATGTTACTTATCTTTTCAAATTCTTCATGAACGAAATTATTTATTTGTGGTTTTGAAAGAAAAAATGATTCAGCAGCTTGCGTGCATCCACGTGAAACAAAGAATCCTCTCTACTTAAATTTATCAAATTGAGATCAGAATGGATGGGTGGTTTAATACATTTCATTTAACTAGCACAAATAGTGATTGTACTGTGTTTGAATGTATTTTGTGGAAAATCAAACATCAAATCTCATCCTGAAACCCAGCCATATGGAAATCCAAGTGATTGCGGAAAAAGAAGAAAAAATCACCATAAAAAATGTCAGTAAAAAGGATATTGACGAAAGATGGTTATGTTGATATTTATGGTAAATCAGGGGTTTTTTTTTCTCCTCATTTACTGTTTAAGACTGTGAACATTGACTGATCTGAATCAGAATTTATTCTATATTTTCCTGTCACGGTTCTTATGACGTTTTGCATGAAAGTCAATGAAGTTATAAAAGCTCATTAGAATGGGAAAATTCTCGAATATATAATGAAACGAGTGAGTGTAACACTAAGTACAAAATGGTTGAGTATTATAACTAAGTACAAAAATATCTTTTGTAAAGATGTAAATTAAGAACTATTTTCCATCTACTCTTTATTTTGCAAGTTATTTTCATGACAAGCAATCAGTTTGAATTGGGGAGGGGGAGAAGAAATACGGTGAAGTTAGAAAAAGATTGAATTGTCCCAGTGACATTTTTTTTTTAATTGTGACTTTTTCATTGCGAATGGTAATTGTTTGTCTTTTAATTATCATTTGTGTTATCATTTTACTAGTGCTGATGTGTTTCGATTTTTTTTTTTTTTTTTTATTTAATCGATTAATTTCTTTGGAGGAAAATATTAGTTCTGTTCGAGTATTTGTGATTTATTTCAAAATATATTTAATTCTCAGTTTTGGGATGTTTATAACAGTGGTGAGCGCGTAGAATTTTTTTTCAGCGGCGGTGGGAAGGGGGTCTCAAATTTTTACTTGTTAATATTTTTATTTTGAACATTGTTTTGAAGATTATAATTGTCGCGAAAATGAAGAATTATCCACCTCATTGATTAACCCCTACCCCTTCCTGCGTATGCTTTTAATAATTATGAGCTTTGATAAAACTCTTGAAGAATAAGAGAACGCAAATCTGATATTTGTATATCAAAAATGTTTTTTAATTCCATGTTTTTGATAGAGAATTAAATCAATCCCCCCTCCCTCCCCCGCGCTATATTGATAAATTATGTGTGTCTTCAATTTTCATTTGACCGTAAAGTCTATTTCGTACCAGATCAATAAAAAGAAGCTGTTGTCTGTTATACTCAAAAAATTTATTTGGCATTGGAACTGTTGAGCTTGTGATAGTAGCTTTTGCTGTGATAAAATCAGGTATAGAGTAGATTTTGACCCATAATCACATTTGAATTATGACGACTCACTGCGAGAACTTCCGATGAATAAGCTAAGTTTCATTTTATTTTTTCTCTTTTAATTAATATTGCTTCCTTGCAATTGTTTCTGAGAAGTATCTTTCAATTCTTATGAAATTTATAATTTGAAATCTTAACGAAGATCTCAAAAAGGCAGATTTCCCCCCTCCTCTTTCTTCTTTAGACCTGTTTTGCTATTTAATTTTAAGGGATACTATTGTCTGGTAGAATATTGGTTTGACAACCCGAAAACTAGGCGCTCAAAACCGCAATGGAACTGAATCCTTCGTTCGGTTCATGGAAGATAGAAGATCATGTAAGAGGGATGGTTTCTGTTTCTTCTGTTTAATTGGATTTCCAAATTCTTTTGCAACTTTGTATGGTAGAGAGATGATTTCAATACTATATCATGTATGTTCCTCCTCTTTGATAATAGCTCAAAATGGTGGAGTCCGACTCTAGTAGCTTACCGGGCAGCTGTATTACAAGTTAACACACACAATGAGCAAATTGAACTTAGTATTTTGTTTGTAGGCTCTTCCTATTTCTTGAAATTAAAAACCTGTTAAATTCTAATATCGGATTTATAAAGAGACATATCGTGTAAGATATGTAAAAGGTGTTGTTTGGTCATAAAGTGTATTTCCAGTGTTTGAATTGGAAGATGAGTCCCTGGTATTAAAACGACCCTAAACCTCGTATTTGGTCATTTGAGTGATTCTGAAAGAAGAGAATTAAAAGGAAATTTATTCTCATTGGATTTCTGTGGAATTTCGAGTGAGAAAAGACTCAAAGGGGGAACCGCATAACAAAAATTATGATGTGTATAGATTTTTGTTTATAAAATGTTATTTTTTGGATTTTAGAAATTTTTTGATATTGTAGAAATTAAAAAGGATTTGGAAATTTTCTTAGCAGAATTATTTGTGGTATATTTAGATTATGGTGAGGTTCATAATTTTATGAGTTTTGAAATATTTTTAATGGGATATGATATCTTTTCCAAACGCTGGAAAGCTATAGCAGTAGGTCTGAGGAAATCGGAAACAGCTGGAAGTAAGCAAGTAAGAAAGGTCCCTTCGGAGGGGAGGCGGAGAGAATTTTCAAGACGAAGTTGATGAAAGCATAGGATTTATGGTCTATTTATTTCTCTCAGCGATCCGTGTTCTTTCTCCTTCCTTTTAAATTTGCTTGATGCGGAAACCCTGTTTCTTTGGCGATCTAAAACAACTCTGTGAAGATTAAGCGAGTAACTTTCCTTAGTGGTATTTTTTATAAAGAAGAAATGCGTCAAGTGGAGGCTCAATTAGGGTGGAACTTGAAACTTTTTAAAAATGTTCTTTTTTCCCCCCTCTTTTTCTTCTTTTAAACTGTCTGGAATAATTGTTTTTGTAAAAAAGAAATTAAAAAAAAGTGGAAATGAGATTTAAAATCTAGACCAGACATTTCTGTTAGCACTCGTATAAAATTCTTTGTTATTTAAACATAAATACGAGCTTTCATTTATTTATTTACAAAAAAAAAAGAAAAGAAAAAAGCAGCTCTTACAGCTACGGAATTATTCACACTGTTGGGATGAAAAAACATACGGTATATTATTATGTTTGAATAGAAGCAATATCTTGTTTTATTAAATATTAACTAGTATAACCGTTTTTCACACGGGGGAATTGAAAAATATAACAATCCAGATGGATGAATAAAAAAAGAATTTTTTTTTTTTTTAATTAGGACCAACTTTTAAGGCTCCCATCTACCAGCCATTATGATTTTATAAGCATATTGTTAATCCAATTTAATTTAGACTACATCTATTTGAATGCAAGAAAGTGCACCCGAAAGCAGAAAATTATGAAAGTTTCTGCGGAATAATATTTTCTCCTCAGTTTTTAAAAATATTTTAGAATATCTTTAAAGATACACAAATGAATAATTGAAATAGAGGTTAAAAATTATAAAAAATACGTTTTTTCGCCGAAACCTCCGTTATTTTTTGCTCTTTCGGATTTTTTTTCATTAAAATAAATGAAATAATCAATATTTGAGGACGGTATTATAAGTACCGTAGGATTAACATTGCGTTCACGAAATCAAAATAGTCGATAGACGGGAGCTTTAAGTATAATTTTAAATGAAATGTAAATTAGCTCCCAAGAGGAAAGAATGATTAAGGAAACAAAATAGTGAGGTGAAAGATATAAATGAATTCAATGGGACGAAGCCTGCAGTTCATTTACTGAAGAGTTTTTTTAAAGCTTTCATAATTAAAAAAAAATTTACTTTTTCAGAAAAACATTGTAGTTTATAGAATAACAATTATTAACTTTTTAATGAAGATGTAACTAATTATGAAAACTCTCATTAAGCTCTTTAACAAAAGTTAAATTCAATAATACTGGACGTAGCATTTAGTTTCTTCACGAGGGTGAATTAATAAGTTTACTTACGTACAGTTCCTTTTGTCTAAAACAAAATTATTGAGTCAAAGTATAGTTTCAAATACACATGCTCGTCACTGCTATAAATCTATTAGGACCGTTAGAGAGTGGTGAAATTTGTTAATATGGGAGCTTTGTTTCCATAAAAGTTATTTAAAAAAAAACTCAAAATGACAAAAATAGTTTATTTATTTAGATTATAAAATAGATTCATTGACATGAAACAAAGATATAAGAGCTCATTTAAAATAATTTTTTTTTAAAAAATTAACTCTATTTCGACAATTTTTTCCGTAGTGTCACTCATTATTTTAAAACGTTTTTATGTATTTCACGATGTGTGTGTGTCATCAAATTTTCACAACTTCCCATTTTTATTTAATTTAATTTAACCAACTTCCCATCAAGCTAGACCTCTGAAACTTTGGGAATCGTTCTTACTCGCCTAACAATGCAATATTTAGATATTTGCAACCAGTTTAAACCAATATTTCAATAATTTTCTGTAATGAACTTTGCCACCATATAAAAACGTTGTTTTTTATCTCGAATTATTATCATTAAAATCGTTTGTTGATTCCGTCAAAGTATTTAAAAGTTTTGTTTTTCATTGAAAGTAATGGTAGAGACGATAATCTTGCCTCTGATTTATGAATGTACGATTTCACTTCATTGTTGAAAAACTGCCCTCAACATATGAATTTATAGAGAGAAGCGCATAAATTAGGGATATTAAATAATATAATTATTTTAATTCATCTTTGTTCAGGTCATCTTTAATGTCAGAGAGTGATTTGCCAATATAGCATGGACGTGAATATAAATGTTGCAATTCACTATGTAATTTACATACTGCTAAAAATTCTCCCTCAAATTTACTTAAAGAATTGAAACTCACTTCGGAAAAATGTTTTTCATAACCTTTAAAATTATCTGGTACCTTCTCTTTTTTTGGAAATGCCCTGTGCATTCCAACTTAGTGACACTATCTTTCCCATATGTTTCTTTCACGCTGATGTTTCCTTTTGAATCCCCGTCACCATTATAGTGTGAATATTTAAGACCTCGTTTGACAATGGACCGTTTGAAGATTCTGTTAGCATCAACAGCTTCCATTTTTAGCGTGGAATTTATAAAATTGCTTTGGCACACATGATCTGCTTCAAGTGTTTCAATGCATTTGGACATTTTTTGAAATCTTTCTTCAGTATATATGACGACATTCAGTATATATGACGACATTATTTCATTGTCCACTATTTTATCACTGTCAATTGATAAAGTGGTAATACATCCATTCATAACCTCTACGCTGCCATATTCTATAGACTGAAACACCACATTCAGCTATTTTATTTTTTGAAGAATGCATAACCAAAACTTCATTAGCAGCCTTTTGCATAGACAGTTCACTTACTACTGAAATCGCAGACACAAGTTTACTCTCATGATTGGTGTATGCAGTTTTACTAATCCTGGGTAAATTAAACGTAGCACATAATTTATATGCAGCTGAAAAACCTTTACCAATTTGTCACATGGCATAAGCAAATCTTGCTTTTTGCCTCAGGTTAGTTTAATGTTTTCTTTGACCTGGAAAATCCTGAGCTAAAGTCACAATGTTTACATTTTACGACAAAACTTGAGTACAATCCATATGTAGACTCATCATACTACAGCAAACCATCGTGGAAACATTTGGGACCACAAAATTGTAAAAATGAACGTACGAGGAGTCCTACATCAATTATTTGACTACATATATACCAGAGTTATACTGGTTTAATTTCATACTTTGCGGTTTTTTCATCGAAAATAACAGAATTGTTAAACTTTGAAGTACTGACGTCCGCTGTTTCACTACTATTTTTGGTAAAATCCTTCCCGCGAATTTGACATTTCCTTTTGGCACTAATTCTTCGTTTAGCACTGCCCATTTTAAACAAAAATAATCGAAGTTTTCAGTAATAAAATAAAGTTTAAACAGGAACTCTTACAACGATGAGCTAAGAAACCCGAACTGATACAAACAAACAATAACACTTCTCTTTTCTTGCCAGATGCTATATATTTTTAAACATTCTAAAAATTCAAATTCATATTTTAAAATTTATTTATTTTGTACTATTTAAATGTAAGTGATTTTTTAAAAATAAAAATGTAAACAAACATTTTTTTGAACTTCCTCACTGCAGACACGCACTTCCGGTTTCAAAAATTAGCCACTGAGTAAAATTTAAATCCCTGTAACTTCAGTTCCAAATAAAGTTTTAGCGAAATTTAGATTAAAAAAAAAAGATTAAATTTTAAAGCGACTTGAAAATTTTGACAAAAATCATAAAAGGTGAGACAGCTGTAAAAGAAACCGCAAAACAATAATTATTACTGGCAGCTGAAATAATCGACACAGGCAAATAAGGCCAAATCAACCGCTAACTTATAAGAGGAAGAAAATAGGAATAGCTTTCACCAAAAAAATTTTTTTTTTAATCAACACGAAATTTTAGATTCAAAATATAGCACCAAATTCAGGAATCAGCCGCTGAAAAAAAAATAGGGTATTTTTCACTAAGCAAGAATATTAAAAATAATAAAACAGATTTATCAAAGGCAATCGAAAATACAAAAATCTAACATCTAAATAAATTAGAGAAAATGCGAATCAACCGCTGAAAAAATAGGGTTGCTCTACAAAAAATAGGGATATTAAAAACAGTTAAACAAATTAATCAACAAAATAAAAAATAAATTATAATTAACTCTGTAATTATAATAAAAACATTCTTATTATGAATAATACAATATTTATTTTGAATAGAATGCAACAACTGTAGATATTATGTAAAATTGAGCAATTGAAAGTAACATGTATACATTAGCCTGCGATTTCCATTGCCTCATAATGTTCATCGCATAAATCAAAACATATGTTTCAAAAAATGATGAACAAAGAGTAAATTAAAAAAATTTTCAAAAAATAAAATATTTAAAATTTCATTACATTGATAAACAAACCAAAAGCTTTATTTAGCGAATTAAGTTTTAATATGTAAAATTTTTATGAATGAAAAAAGGTCAAACGAAATAAAATAATTTTTATATAGTGAATTGAAATTAAAAATTATTATAAAAATTAAAAATAAATGTCGAAACACAATAATATATTCGAAATGAAGTTGTAACTATTTGACAGTTACAATGTCGTAAAATCGACAAATAAACCGAAAGCTGTATTTAAGAGAAATGAGTAACAAATTTAAAGAAACAAAATCGTGTATTTCTGTGAGTAACCTATGCCTTCTAGGGCATCAAAGGGACCTTCGCTTAAATGTTTGCGAGTGAAACTGAATTTTTTCTTAGGGTTTTAAATTGCCCACCAAAAATAGTAGTTTTCCCATAATGGAAAACTTGAAAAACAATCCTAACGAGTTCAGAGGTAGTCTGTGTCTCACTGCAGAGCCATAGATCAACTGACAGATCTGTGTCTGTCAGTTGATTCCATTACTATTAAGAGTGAATCCTTGAATTTTTTTCCCCCCTTAAAATGTTTGGTTATGTGATTGACAACCAACTTCCGAATATCTAAATTGAAAAGAAAAAAAAAAAAAAAAAAGGAATCCTTAACACTACTCCTTCGCCTGTTACGAAACAAGTGATTTTAATCTCTAGCGACCGCAGTAGCAGACAGTTCATGGTCGCGAGCTCATCGCCGACGTTGTTTCCATTAGGTTGTGGGTTTGAGTCTTGCTGCCGCCAAAGGAGACGTCTAAGAGTGGAGGCTGTTGCAGTTTTAAATCAGTCGAGGCTCCATGTCTCCACGTTGGGGTGGTGTGGAAGTCTGGAGAGGCAGGTGCCAGCTCATGTTTCGTCATGCCACACGGCCGAGGTTCAAAATTACGGTCCATCGCCAATTGCTTTCTTGTTGCCACGAAGTATAACGTGAATAAATAGTCCAGCTTGTGGAAGTTAATATTTTATTTGTTATAAATCTTTTCGCTAAATTGAATAATTGTTTTTCACGTATAATACTTTTTTCCAGAATTATCCAGGAAGGTCCATTCGAAATTCAGTGTGTTCTTTCAGTGCCCAAATCAGTTCGATTTTCTTAGAAGAGTATGTTACATATGAATCTAATATACTAACATTATATGATAATTTGTATATGTATATTCATAACATTCTCTTATTTATTCTCCATTCCCTGTTGAGTGATTCGAAAAGAAATCCTTTTTCTTATTTAAGTTGTGCTAAGTGATTCCGTAAAATTTTCGTATTAAATACCCCTCCCCTTCTCATTGCTGTTCTGCATCTCTTTACTGTCAAAGGTCTCTGGCCTCCTCATGCAAATGCGCGCCCTTCCATTAAGACCGTTCAACGTATCTGCGAGCTCCCTGCTGAAAAGGATTCCTTCTGTTTACATTACCAAAGATAGTTGCCTTGTTTCATTAAGTAGCCGGGCTGGACCCCAGTACCGTCTCCCCTTTTCCTCTAGCCACGCTAATTGTATTTCGTTCCAGCGACTGGCAACAGCTTTTTGGCCATCCTCCAGATTTCTGCTACTTTTCGAATTGTTGGACATGTCACAACATCGACTTTTCTCAAGATTCTTTTCTTCTTTTTTTTAAAATTCTTCCTCTTCTATTACTCTTTATATGAGCGTTTGTGTGTATGTGTGTATTTTTCGCAATTTCTCTTTATCATTTGAGAGGCATTCAACCTATGGTTTGGCTTCTTTCAACCATCTTTTTTTCTCTTCTTTTTAGAGTTGTAATATTTTTCTCTAAAATGCTTCTAATCCGTTTTGTGTTCATTTGACTGAAAGCTTTTTACTTTTTTCGTAGTAACTTTTAACTTTTCTTTTGTTACTTTTATACCACTGAAAGAGATTTTATGGATGGAGGGAACTTAAACTGAAATAAATTCAACGAGAGCTCGAATAATAAATAAATAAACGAACTAAATTTCGTAATTTTGAAGAATGAAATTTTCATCTGTATAATCCCTCCCTCTCCCCTGATTATAGAAAGAATATTTAAAGACTCGAGAAAAATTTGAAACTTTTCTTTTTTTTATATTTATTTATATTTTCATGCATACAAATTAAATTCGCTTATTGTGACTTTAAAAATTAATATTTTTTTTTAATGTCAAACGTGCTATTCCATTTTGAGCAAGTGCTTTGATGATTAAAATTAATGGGACGCTATTTATCTTAATGTCGTCAAATTTCACACACACATAATATATATATATATATGTGTGTGTGTGTGTGTGTGTGTGTAAAATATGTGTATGTATGTAACTACATATAATATACACACTCATTTTAAGCTTAAAAAATGAAGGAAAAATCAAAAAATTTCAAAGTGTTACTGGTACATTGTTGTAAATTGTCTTATTAAATGTGTCACGAAACTTTACATATTGTCGCAAGAAAAATTTTAAAGTATAGAATATGATAAACATATTGTACTTACAGACGACATTTTAAGTTGCTGATTACGTTTCATCTGTTGAAATTTATTGCAGGTGTCATTTTATGTTGTTTTTCTAGTCGTTCGAGTTATAAATAATGGTTCTCATACATTTGGATCCTCAGATTTACTCAAGAATCTCTTAAGTCATTTGGATTAACCTCTGGTGAACGTAATAACATGGCAAACAGTTAACAATACACTACTATCATCAATTAGCTCTGATTGAACTCTTGTCATAGTTTGATCGACAAGAGACCGTGCGTGCTGCATTTTTGAAACTAAGTGTAACTGAATAAAAAAAAAAAAATTGTGACTTATTGGTTCTTTTTGTTTATGTTAACGCCATATTTCAGATTATGTGATAGTAACATATTAGGGTCCATTTCCACTTAGTGACAATTTTTGAATATATATTCCCCTCCCAGTCTTTTGAAATACATACATAAAATTTGATGATACTCTTTAGGTGTCTTTACTGGAAATTATAGATAGTTTAAATCGTTTTGTAGTATTTTAATACAGTATGAAGCTGATCTAAATTTCCATTTGGTACTATTTGAGGTATCCGATGAAAAAGAATGGTTAAAATAGTTAAGTTTACTTTTGTACTAAATTTTGCCTCGTGTCACTTAATGCCTTTTATTTCACTCACTATCCATATTATCATGATCTACTGACGCTGATGAACTCTGGTACGATCCCTCTTTTGCGCCTTCCATTCCAACTTCTTACTCCATTGAAAAACCACCTTCATTTTTTCTCTCATCTTTCTCTCCCCTTTCATATCAACTCTCATTTTTCTCATCAACTCTCATTTTTCTCATCTGCATTTTATGCGTTCTTTTAGAGCTCAAAACTGCCATCAGTTTAGTTCATTTCCTAAGGAAGGGAGAGAATTTTTATTAATGTTTAAATGTTGTAATAATACAAGTTTTTTCTTTTCTTTGCCCTGTGTGTGATGCATTTTGATTAATATTAAGCTTTTACAAAAAGAGCAGGAACTGTCTTTTAGTCCACCGTTATTTCTGTACAAATAAGTGTCGTGCTCATTACTTTCTTATTTTTGTATGAATTGAATTCCCCCCCCCCCTTATTGTGAAGCTCAGAGGCATATCAAGATGACTCATAAATGTTCGTAATATGTCTTAGGTGGAGGCAGTGTGTTATTTTCTCTTAAATTTAACTCTTAACTGAAATTCATTAACATGGTACTAATCAGTGAAAATCGTACGCCAAATTCAAGATTGGCGTATGTTTACGTGATGAAAGCTTGATTGTATGTTTACTTTAAACACATAATTAAGCTTTGTTTAAAAAAAGTATTAAGTATGAAACCATTAAACTAAAATGAAGATAAGCCAACATTATTCATTGGGGAGAGAGAGAAACTGCTTCGTGTATTTTCATTTCCAGTTAATTATTAATCTTAACTAGCATGTAATTCTGTTAATTAGGGAATCTGGATGAGCGAAAAGCTCGAGTGATCGCAACAGTTGAGTGGTTTGTCGAGTGACTTAATTTGATGAGGTTTGTGGAGTGAAGGAGAAGCACTCATTCGCCTGCCAATGGACCAGGGCAGTTTTATTTTTATGTTTCACTTTTGAGTGTTATTGAAGAATATCGAATTCACAAAGCAGCTGCTGGATTTGAAACCGCAGATCCGTTGTGACGCAATTCAGGGTTAGCGGGAAGTCTCTTTGACGCCCGACACTATTTCGGGTAATTGTTCCTTTGGTGAAAGAATTCTTTGTTTTTTTGTTTTTTATTTGGTGTTCCACTCCCCATCCATTGATTAAAAGAAACATGAATCTTGTGTTCTATTGATTCATGTGTGCTCTCACGTGTTCGTCTTGAACATTTTGACCTTCCTGCGATTTCACCGCTGTTAAAGGGTGTACGTTCATCATAACATCAAATTTCTGTTTAACATTTCGAATATTTTTCATTAAATTAAAATTTTAATACTCTTATTTCCCTAAATTTTCTTGCTTCTTATTTTTTATATTTGATTTAATTTTAGTTTGAACATTGATCTCAATTTTTATTTTTCTGTCTACAAAAACATTTATCTAAACTATATGAAATGTATGCATGTCCTTATTTTTAAAAATTCATTATATTTTCTGTTATAATTTTTAATATATTTAAATTAAGATATGAATGCATTAAAAAAAAGACTCCCTGCAATTATATTCGTTTTTTGATACCAGTTTTATATGGTATTTTTAACTATTTTGCAACTTTTGCGAACCCTTTTACATCCATGCAATTCTAAAAGGATGATGAGGTTATATATGAATGTTGCAATTATTAAAACAGTGTGAATATTATACTATGTAATCGAATAAATGTGGTCCAATTTATTTTTAGTTATTCATTAATTTGATTGAAACATTTCTTCACTATTCTATGTGTTTAGTTTGCTTCTTTACTGGATGGAATGTTCTTATTATTATATTAAATGCTGTAACTCCACAGATGAATAAACCGGCCAGCAGGTCTATTGTTTTACGTCGTGAATAGAACTATCATTAATTGTTCAGTCTTCGTTGTTAGCTTTTTTGACAAGAGCTTTTTATGTTATTATCAACAAGTCACAGTCATTTACCTAGAGATGATAATCACTAATGGTTTTCATTATTATTATTTTTTAATGGAAACTGATCGTTTATAGGTCGAATTGAAGCCAAGATTTTGTGAATAATAGGTCTCCTGCGAGTTTATTCTAGAAGTATCCGGATTTTTTTCTTTGCTTTATAGAGAAAAGTGTCCTCCATATTCACACTCCTTATGGATGATATATATATATATATATATATATATATCGTTTGTCAATCTTTTCTTTGCCGCTCCATAATTTGCCCAAGATTTTACTTCAGGAAAATAATTAAGAAACCATAAATGTTGTAGTTTAATTTCTCATCCAAAACATATTTTGTATGATAAATAAATTCTGCAATATACTCATTTTTATGTCTGTTTATACTAAATATTTTATCATTTGTACACTCTAAGATGGAGTTAAATATTTCTCTAATTTAATAACATTAATGTACACAATTCAACAGCTCAGATTGATTGCCGATAAGAAAAAAATTACTTAAAATAGTCATAAATTTTTTAACTCCATCTGTGGAGGCCATGATGATGTTTTAAAATGTTATTAATGAAACGCATTTGGTTTAGTTCTTAAAACTATATTATTCAAGCTCATCATAAATATTATATGATAGCATTTCTCAGCGAATGGATCTATTCTTGTCTTTAAAATGGCGCCAGACCTTTTAACAATGAAGTAGTTTAGCATTGTGCGTGAGCGATTTGGAGTTAAAGTGATTAATCACTTTAATGAGAACATAAACCATGTTTTGTTATTGAGCCACAATAAGAAACGGTTTATTTTTTCACTTCCAACGATATATTTTTTCATAGTGGCTACATGTTATCTTTAGAATGTTTTCCCTCTTAGATAAGAATAGATTCTTTTTTTAGACCTATGACTTTTAATATTAATTTGTTATCTCACGTAGCAAACATTTTTCGTTACATTGTGGAATTATGTTGAATTTATAGAAATACAACTATCATTTTTCTAAAATTAATAAAGATGTTTTTATGTAAGTAGAGTTATGAAATTGAAATGTTGGTAAAATTCGTATCCACAAGGGTTGTTAAAGCTATTTTTCTCCGTTAAATTTTTCTACAGACGCTTAATTAATTAAGTTGGTAAAAAAAAAAATTCCCACTTTTGCTTATGTTTGTTTGGATTTTTTTTAAAATCACCTTTCTTTTACGAATCATTTGATATAAAAGTATTTTTTCAATCCTCTCTGTTCATTATCGAATAGAAATTGTATGAAAATCGATATGAGTAACTTCCATGAGTGATTAGATATCTTCCATGAGTGATTAGATATATTGTATTTTTTAGTCAAGTGATGAGTTTGTTTTTATTGCATGTCTCTGTCTCTGCGGTAATTACGTCATGAATAGGGGGGGGGGGGAATTGTCATTTTTCTTAATTTATTCTTTCATTCCTTGAGTGTGTAAAACATTTAGAGCAATAAAGCGCGATTCTGTAAAAATCTCTTTCTCCTATTGTTTATATTTTACAATGGAAGTGTATACTTATATTTGCTTAAGAGTTTTGACAATGGACTTACAATAGACCCCATTGTTTATCAGAATAATGATTCTTCTAATTGTTTTAGTGTAATTATCTGCCTCGTTTATATTATATAAAGTGAATTGTGTGACGCCATATTTTTAAAAAATGACACTGTAATTTAGACTGTTATAAATTAAACCTTGTGAAAGTTGAGATTATTACTGGTTTCGGGTTATATCTTTATCACTACCCTATTTTTTTTGTGAGTAACTCACAACCCTAAATTATGTCATGAAAAATCCTACTGTACCATCTGTCAATTTATGGGTTTTTAAAACTAATTTTAGAGCAAAAAAAATGGTATGTTATTTTTTAGACCTGTCGTATTTATTGGGAAAAGATAAGAAGGGGTTTGGAGGGTAAAAACATTTGTTATGTTTTAAGTCTAATTAAGATAATCTATTTTATAGAATTAGAATGCTTCTTGAAACCTTTGTTTGCTTTGTATGGCCAGTATGCGACAGTCATTATTCAGTTGTCCGTGCCCTACATATATTCGGATGGCCACGCCGGCGCGACGAACATTTGGCTTCCTACACAGATTCTTCTTACAAGTCGTTGACTTAAGAGTTTAATTGTTTCACGGCTGGTAGGAGCTTGGCATTTATCAGTGCAATTAAATTTAGCAGTAGGGTTCGTTTAGTGAATAATAAATCTGACATGGTGGATGCCTGGTCGAAATTTAGCGTGTCTGATCCATCGTTAAACTGAATGCTCGGATTGCTTCCTTCTTGTTTGAGAATGTTTTATTGTTAACAAAAGCTGGGTGACACACACGCTTTACTATATTGGTCATAAGAATTCTAAATAAAATGGACGAAGTAGTGTTGGTGAGATAAGCCTTTGGATATACGTGTTTGAGTTTTTTTTCTCAAGGTTATTCAAAATGATTCAATCGATTTAAAAATTCCATATTTTCATAAATATACGACACAGCTTGATATATATTTCATGAATGCGAAGGGAAAATATAAATTTTTTTACAAGTGTTCAATATAACTTCCTTTAGTTGCAAATATAATATCAATTCAATTTGTAAATTCCTGACAAACACGTTGCCAAACAAGCGTCAGCGGTAATTGATTGTACAGCAGCATAATTAAGTTTGCATCTATTGTTTGATTTCAATTAAGTTTGCAGGAATGGTGGCGCATACACTTTATCTTTTACAAACTCCCAGAGGAAGAAATCGTATGGGACTATATCAGGTGACCTGTGTTACATCAAGTCATCTGGTCCACTGCGAGGTAGTTTCGTGAAAGCTTCTTAAGTGGCTTTCGTGAAATAGCTTCACAAAAAACACACGAGGGCCATCTATTTTTCGCAATATAAAACTTCTATAGTTTCCTCGTTGCATTCATGTATTACTTATTATTCTGTTATTCATTTTTGAATATGGAATTTTGAAATCGGATAAATCATTTTGAATAACCTTGTGTGTATATATATTACAAGTAATGGCTGTAATGAAGGCACCATTTCTGAATAAGTCTGTTTATTCCTTTTGATGAGAGAGGCTATTTGCATACATTTTGAGAAGATCAGCAATTAGGTTTCAGCCTTCATGGCCAGAGAGAATTTTACCATTTCTCAAATTTATATGGAGGGATTTCTTTAGATCATGTGGTAATCACGTGTATTGGATGAAGGGTTTCTGAGAAATTTCTTCTGGAGACGGAAAGCCCAGTAAAGATTTTTCTCTACAGCTCTGCTACCATGGAAAAGTTGATTTAGCAGATTTTACGAGCGCATGATCACATAAATTAAAGGATAAATCGAAATTATATCAGAAAGAGAGAATTAACTATTTACTGTGAGTTAAAGAATTGAAAAAATTAGAAAATTAAAAAGAAAAATTAGAAATTATATATATGAAATGATCTCGCATAAAACTAATTTAATTTTCTAAATTTTTTCTATTCTCTAACGCAAAAGTAAAAGGTTCATTCCTATTTTCTGATCCAATTTCCAACTATCCTTTTTATTTATTAGATCACACGCTCATAAAACCTGTTGGATCAACTTTCCCAAAGTCATAAATTTGTCAAAAATAATCCCTACTTGTCTGATTGACGTCATGTTAATCCCTAATTATCCCTTCATCTTGTACAGCGTGAGTTCCACGTGGAATGGATAAATCCTATCTGTAAATGGACTGCACTTTAAAAATTCATGCTTTTCTGCTTCAATCGAGGCGGCGAAGCTGAGTCTCTTGCCTTTTTGGATTTAAATAATGTATACATATTGCCTCTCTCTCATCGAAATGAATAAATAGTATTACTGGGATAAACAGTGCTGTTATTCCATCAATGAAATTGAACGTTGCAGGTTTACTTAATCATTAATCTTTGAAGTCATTTCAATTATTTTCCATGACTATATAATGTGTGTGTAATAAAAACATTTACATATAAATATGTTGCTCTCGTATGACTTAAATGTAAATTTATTGAATCAGTGACTGTATGCCGCAGTTAAATATTGGTATGTTGCAGATACTGAAATCATGTATTCTTTTCCATTTCCTTAAAATTCGAATTCAAGTATTGATTCTGAATCAGTATGTTTCGATTTTCATTAATTTTCTTTTGGATTCGTTGACTTGACTAACCAAAAATAATTGCTAATTATTTAAGCTACTCTAATTATGTGATAACTTTAAAGTTATGTAATAGAAATTTCTTCATTAAAATATGCAATCAAATAATATGTAAAAAAGTATAACATCCTAAATATTTTTTCAGTATTTGATTAATTAACCGATTGCTCATTATTTTTTTCTTTTATAAAAATTGGTAATTTACTAATACTAACAGCATCATAATGAAAAACTTTCAACATCTGTTTTATCGTCTATTTTGATATTCTTTACAAAAATTTCATTTCTATCTATAATATTGCCATAATTTGCATATTCTTGTAAATTTCAACTTTTGGAAGGATCATAACAAGCAAATCTGAAAATGCTCAATTCATGATACTTTTTTTTTTTTTTTTCTGAATTATAATGTATTGAGATAGTCATTTGAATTGTATGATCAAATAAATTCTGTATAAAAGTTGCTTGGTTTCTGATTATATTAAGGTTTGAATGACTGTTGAATATTGTAATGAACCATCAGTTTATATACTTGTGCCTGTCATATCGCGAATAATGTGGTACGTAGCAGTTGCCATTCACGCCGTATCCAATTGCATTTTATCATTAAGTTATCTCCTAATTGCATCTAAACATCTCGATGCTTGTCACGGTTAATCATGTTCCCGTTGCACCAGAGGCAATGCCGGCTACTGGTGACCTCTTCGGTATTCACCTCCTTAAATGTGCTTCTCGAAGTTATATGCCGTTTGAATGGAATACTCGTATGTTAGAAATGTGGCTTGAATCGAAATGTAGGAAAAGATTATAACAGTTTAACCTTCAATTTTTATGTAGTTCCTCTGAATAGGTGGTAAGAAAAAAAAAGTAAATTCGGTGTTGTATCCTTCAGTGTATATACCTGCTTTTATATACAGTTCCTTTGTGGTTTATAGATAATTATTTTTTTACTATTATAAATTTAAATTGGAAACTTTCTGATTTAGATAATTCGTTTTGATGTTGTCTCTTGTGTTTTAACTGTTTCTTTTTCTTTAATAAGGAGTTTTGTTACGTAAATGCGCGCTGTCGTTTAAAAACTTAGAACAGAAATTAGTAATTATATCTGAAAATTAATAATAATGATAATAAAATATTGAAAAGTCTCTTTAAGTAAAGCCGTTTGAATTTTGTGGGACTTCGCTGTCTTTTTGTTCTCAGATGAAACTGTGTTGAGATAAGGCTGTTAAATTGCATGCACATGGTGACGATCATTCGTTTTCACAAAGTTCGGCTAAATTTTAACTATCTGTGGTAATATGTGAAATTCCTGGCAGGGGAAGAAAAAAAAAAGAGAAAACGACTTATTAGATCAACGGTTCTTATCGGAATTGTCAAATGTCGTGAATGCTTTCATTCTGCGACCATCTTGTTTGTATGCGAGGCACGGATTCGTGTTGTGGGCGTACAATTTCCATGGGCCCGCTCCACTTCCGAGCGAGAAAGTGGGAGCAAAAAGAAATGTAATAAGGGAGATTTCCCTCCCCCTCCTCTCTTTAATTTCCTCTCGTGCAGATAAAAACAAAACTCCTCTAAGAAACACGCGCGCATTGCACACTACGAATCTCGAGTAAATTGTCTTGCTAGAGTTGATGGCCACGCTCTGATTGAATTCGGAATTACGGTGGCCTACATCAATAACGTAAGGGATAGTTATTGTGTGTTATAAAATTTCACTTAAATCGGTGAATTGGTGGTTCGATTTCTAGTGGCCGATTTTTCCTACTTTTTTTTTATTGCTTCCATTTCATTCAAAAAGTGTTGGCTTGCTACATTATTTTTATCTTGCGTAATTTTTCATTTCCTTATCCCGGAAACAGTTTGTTTAAAAAAAAAAAAAAAAAAAAAAAAGAAATTTATGCACAAATATAATTCTTTCCCAAGCGCAACTTATTTGTCATGGATTACATTAGAAGTGCTTCGCCCCCATCCCCATTGTTTAGGAAAGAGTTAAACATTAATGTTTCTTATTTCTACTGCGAGAAATGATCTTAGGTTTGTTATTGAAATTGTATTAAAAGCGTTTGTTAGATATTAAAAAAATTATGAGAATTTAAATAAACCTCAAAAAATCAAAAGTGGACATTATAATAAAAAGGGGATACTGTTCACTTCATAAGTGTTTTTAAGTACTTCCGAATAAATTTGCTGATGCAAGCCCGCGAAAACATGTTCACAAAATAAATATTTTGAACTGTATTATTCAATAGGTAAATATCAATTAATATGTAAAATTTAAATATTTAAAGTATATGGGGAGTATTAAGTGAGACAAAAACTTTATTTTTTTAAATTAACATTTACTTCTTTTCCTTTATATAGCTTAATTTTTTTGGTAATTAAGTGTTTTATGGCGTATTCTTCTGTTAGCATTTGTCGCTGTTTCGTCACTTTTTGTGAGAATTTTCCGATGGTGATAATTTTAATTGTTGAAATAAAACTGAATTCACTCATTAAATATGTAAGAAATGCTATAAGAAATGAAAATAGATTCGTTGGATTGCAACCACTACTTTAACCGTTTGGCATTAAAAGTGTGTAAATTCATCTTAACATTTGCAGGATTCGAATTCGATTAGTGCAATTGCAATTTTGTGGTGGCAAAGTCGTGTCCATATGATCGGAAAATTAAGGATTTAATCTATTGCGTCACATACATCATGTGGAGTATCGGGACTACTGTGAGAGTTTTGTGAATTTTAACTTGATTTAAAACTTTGTTGAAACGTCTTGTAAACATTTTGATTATGTTTTTTGATAGTTTAAGTAGCAATTATAATTTGATCATCAAAATTGCGGTGGGAATTGACTTTATATCATTTCGGTGTTTGTAAACCAATGGTAACTCAATTATATTAATAAACAATCATCTTAATTTTCTAAAAATATGATATGCATATGTAGTCTCCCCCACCTTGAATACTTCAATCTTTAATCCGTAAGTATGCTTCATCAATATCCTCTCGGTCTTCGTATACCCTCCCCCAAATTTTCCACTGCGGGGTACAGCCACAGGTAATAGTTCAGCGACTCTCATCGAGATGACATCGTTCTGCATAATCGATGCCCTACCCCCAGTTCTCTTGGAGTCAAGGATATCCCTCCGAGCCAAAGTAAGCGTTATTAAATTGGAACGGATGCGCCTTGCTTGCTAATGATTCGCTCGTGTGCACTGGCAGTGGATTCGCTTTTTTACATGCAAATTTTACTATTAATTCTGTCATGACTTGAAGATGATTTTCGTGTTATTCTTAATTGATGGCTTGTGTTTCGCAGTTTTCTCAAGATGTAAAAATAATAATAATTAAAAAAAAAATTAAATTAAATTTGAATTTTTAGAGTGTATTTTCACGACAAATCCTTTGAAAACATGTTAGGTGTTTCTTAAGATAAATTGATCTATATTTTGTAAATCTTCTGTATATAATCTCTTCACATTAATTTGAATACCTTTGGACTGTTTTCATAAAATTTACTAAATTTCCATGTACACGAAAGCATCATTTCGCGTTTTTAATCTTTATGAAAAAGTTGGAATAGTTAATTCGTACAAAATATAACTAATGGTATTTTTTCGAGAATGTTCGTTCCGGCTAATATTCTGAGCTGGCACGGACCTTAATAGCATTGTCTTATGCTAGAAAGGCAGATTTTTTAAAGTTATAGGCTTGCATCGTGAGTATTTCAATGTCTTTATGAAAGAATATTTGAAACGAACAAATTAAAATTTTATATTATTCGTATATTTTAAAATATTAATTTACTTACAACATACATTTTTATTCCTCTTGTTCGTAAAACTTGAGACAAACATGATACAAAGGTAAGAAATAGATATTTTACGTTATGTCAACGGGACTTAATGAAACAAATGTTATTTTAGCCACACCGTATAAGAGAATGAAATTATTTTTTAACATGACCTTATTTATATTTTAGAGCTTTGATTTTTTTGAAGCTTTTTTTAACCACTTATTTTTCTAATGAATTTTTTTAAAAAAAAAAAAAAAATCTGATCAGGTGAAGTGCACACCGGCATCATTTGGTGGAAAATGTATCGGACGCATCCAAACCGATATTTCGGAACTCGAAAAATCGTTTCCCGTGCTACTGGACTACTTTTCACTCCGCATCTATTACTCACCATTATCTGTATGTTCACGCTATCGCTCCAATTTAGTTAGAATGCGTTTTACTTTTATCACGGATCATTAAAATTCATTGATGCTGATTTAAAATTTGAGAAATATGAACAAAATGTAAGTAGTATTAAGCTTTAAAAAATGCACTTGCGCGTGTGTGTGAGTATGTTTGACCGTAATAGATTATCTGGATTTCTGTTTTAAAAAGGTTCTGCATCCGTGCCTTAGATAGTCATAATACATGCTGGTTTGGTACGAATATTCCATTTTATTAGATAATTCGATTTTATTTAATTTTTGTTCTTTGGAAAATAAAAACCGTACGTATAAAACGTACTTAATTATAAATAAAACGTGAATGTAAATAAACGTACACATGAAAGTCTCATTTAAATGATAGTACCGTTCTCTCGATGGAATCGTGTGTGGGAGTGAGTTGGCGGTTCTTTCTTGTGATCGAACAAAAGAGAAGTCTTTTGTGCTGCTTCGCTTTTGACGTTCGTCCCACGTTCGTCATTTCAGTGAATTAGAGCGTGTTTGTTCTTTCTCAGTTTCTCGCCTTCTTTCACTGCTCACAATTGCGATCTTTTCTTCACGCGAGATTCACGGGTTCTTCTAATTGAAGAAACCGAGAAGGATAGGAAATATGTCAAAATATTCAAGAAGAATTACTCGACATCATTACAATTTGCATTCTTTTTTTTTTACTACCCCCAGGAATACTAAAATGCATGTCTAAATTAAGGGTGAGAAACCTGATGCCTTTTGAGCCTTTTTTAAGTACGCTCTTCTAAATAGAGAGGTACAATATTACGTTGCCAATAGCCCTCATGTTGCTTCTCGTACTACATTATTAAAACCTATCAACCAATCTTCTAAATGGATTCAAATTTCGCCCCCCCCCCAAAAAAAAAAAAAAAAAAATTTTGATTTAGATCAGTATATTCAAATTTTTTTTGTAACAACAAAATGTTACTTTCTTCGTGCTTATCTGAATTTTATTACTTTAAATGTTTTTGTATTTATGTTATTTATTATTCATATATTGCACGTTATGTATAGTAATATTGTAATTAATTTACTTAACTGGTACTTTTGATGTTTAAAGACATTTCCAGTTTGAGAATTTTGAAGATAATGTATACAGTTAATAACACCTTTTTTTTACATGTAAATTATTTTTGATAAAGTATGCTTTTAATTAGTTTTTCGTTTCATAAGAGTACAATCTTATTTAAATAACAGCAAAAGTAGTATTGTTGTATAAGGTTATAAACAAATTAAAGTGGTTTTTCATCTGAAAATAATATTTTCTTAGTTTGATCTGGTTCATAGTTCACAACAAAAAAATTCTATAATATTTTGAAAAGCGTCATAGGGAAAGAGGTTTTAAAAAAAATTATCGATGTCTTAAACGAGTATAATCATTAGTCCGTTCTCTTGAATAGCTAAAATATATAAGTCTAATTTTGTTGAAAAATAAATCAGTTGTATTCTATCCCTTTAGGTGTGATTTCAACTTCAGAAAAAACTTGGAATAAAATACTTAACCAGTGAAACACAATTGGTATTTGCGAAGTATTTTCGAAAAAGTTATTTCGAAATTGAATCACATCGTTAAATCTAATCGCTTTATTTACATTTTTGCTTAAAATTGTGTGGATAATGGATATTTCTTTCAAACAACAAATACAATGGAAGATATTTACGATGCCATTGCCATTGTGTTCAGAAATTGTTGCATTTACTTTGGTTGTAAGGAAGATCTGCGATATAACTCTTTGTCTGAAGTGTCCGTGAACAAAAGACTTAAAATTTCTGTAACTGAGTACCGTAAAAGTTGCTATTTCATAAATGACATCTGTGATTTACAAATTTATTTACTGAACTAATACTTATGTGGATTTCTTTGTGTTCTGTTTTGGAACTCGTTGCTATCCAGAACTATAGTGTACCATGAAAATATGCTTGTTAAACTGTGTTATGTAAAGGCCTTTTTTGTTGCATAACAACTGATGAAAGAGTGAATTGGGCCGACTGGAGAGGTACGACGGCTCAAGAGTCTGTGATTCTATATGATCAAATTTTTGAGAAATTTAAAAATTATTTCATTATTTCGCAAATTTAGTCATGTTTCGCTTTTCTTGTAAATCCCCCCCCCCTCACTTTTACATCACCATAGACTTTCGCTTCCGATATTTTGTGAAGTACTTTGGAATCATCATCACCCATGTGGTTCATGTATCTCGCAGTAATATCGCAGTTCATGTATCTGTAATTTTTCGGAGCGTTGAAATATTTTTAACTGTCATCTGGCTGCATTCCTCTCTAAGACCACTAAAA
>BMAW01087367.1:819662-902726 GCA_019974015.1 Nephila pilipes
ATTTTCTCGCAATTATGAACTTATTAATTTATTTTTCCATCTAAAACAATATTTGCTCAGACATTCATTCTAAAATTTTTCTAGTTTCATGAGCTGTCGCAGAAACGACTCTATTCAATGATATATGACCTAACTTCACTGACTCCTATCAAAAGTTGCTGTGGTATATCTCTTCACTATTGTTAATATCTAAGTTTCTCTTTATAGTTTTCCTATCGAAGCATTCCTTTTCGTTTGGCGCCAGGAAGAATACATCTTTCAAATTTTGTAGGTGATGGTGGCAAATAATTATTGCCCAAAACGTTTTAGCATTCTTTTTTATCATACGCATCCTTTAGGCTGATTTATTGTTTATATCATAAATACATTTAATAAATTAGATAAAATTGAGTTACTTTTCACAGAAGATTCTCTTAAAAATACAATATCCTCTGCGACACTCCAGAATCTTTTTAATGAAAGTGAACTGATTTATTGCAGTATTTACCTTTTGTTATTCTTTCATAACTATGAAGTTATATTAAATTCATTTACAATACATTCATCATCAGAAACATCATTTGAAGTTTTGTAGTATTTTATAGTACATGTACTATTACTGTTTAAAAAGATTTTATAGAGACTATAATAAGAAACAAACTATGAGCAATAACATGTAACTGAAACTTAGCAATACCGTAAATGGATTCAAATTTCGCCCCCCTCCCAAAAAAAAAAAAAAAACATCTTGATTTAGATCAGTATATTCAAATTTTTTTTGTAACAACAAAATGTTACTTTCTTCGTGCTTATCTGAATTTTATTACTTTAAATGTTTTTGTATTTGTTATTTATTATTCATATATTGCACGTTATGTATAGTAATATTGTAATTAATTTACTTAACTGGTACTTTTGATGTTTAAAGACATTTCCAGTTAGAGAATTTTGAAGATAATGTATACAGTTAATAACACCTTTTTTTACATGTAAATTATTTTTGATAAAGTATGCTTTTAATTAGTTTTTCGTTTCATAAGAGTACAATCTTATTTAAATAACAGCAAAAGTAGTATTGTTGTATAAGGTTATAAACAAATTAAAGTGGTTTTTCATCTGAAAATAATATTTTCTTAGTTTGATCTGGTTCATAGTTCACAACAAAAAAATTCTATAATATTTTAGAATATATTCTATATATTCTAAAGCGTCATAGGGAAAGAGGTTTTAAAAAAAATTATCGATGTCTTAAACGAGTATAATCATTAGTCCGTTCTCTTGAATAGCTAAAATATATAAGTCTAATTTTGTTGAAAAATAAATCAGTTGTATTCTATCCCTTTAGGTGTGATTTCAACTTCAGAAAAAACTTGGAATAAAATACTTAACCAGTGAAACACAATTGGTATTTGCGAAGTATTTTCGAAAAAGTTATTTCGAAATTGAATCACATCGTTAAATCTAATCGCTTTATTTACATTTTTGCTTAAAATTATGTGGATAATGGATATTTCTTTCAAACAACAAATACAATGGAAGATATTTACGATGCCATTGCCATTGTGTTCAGAAATTGTTGCATTTACTTTGGTTGTAAGGAAGATCTGCGATATAACTCTTTGTCTGAAGTGTCCGTGAACAAAAGACTTAAAATTTCTGTAACTGAGTACCGTAAAAGTTGCTATTTCATAAATGACATCTGTGATTTACAAATTTATTTACTGAACTAATACTTATGTGGATTTCTTTGTGTTCTGTTTTGGAACTCGTTGCTATCCAGAACTATAGTGTACCATGAAAATATGCTTGTTAAACTGTGTTATGTAAAGGCCTTTTTTGTTGCATAACAGCTGATGAAAGAGTGAATTGGACCGACTGGAGAGGTACGACGGCTCAAGAGTCTGTGATTCTATATGATCAAATTTTTGAGAAATTTAAAAATTATTTCATTATTTCGCAAATTTAGTCATGTTTCGCTTTTCTTGTAAATCCCCCCCCCCCCTCACTTTTACATCACCATAGACTTTCGCTTCTGATATTTTGTGAAGTACTTTGGAATCATCATCACCCTTGTGGTTCATGTATCTCGCAGTAATATCGCAGTTCATGTATCTGTAATTTTTCGGAGCGTTGAAATATTTTTAACTGTCATCTGGCTGCATTCCTCTCTAAGACCACTAAAATTTTTTCTCGCATTTATGAACTTATTACTCTTATTTTTCCATGTAAAACAATATTTGCTCAGACATTCAAATTCTAAAATTTTTCTAGTTTCATGAGCTGTCGCAGAAACGACTCTATTCAATGATATATGACCTAACTTCTACTGACTCCTATCAAAAGTTGCTGTGGTATATCTCTGTCACTATTGTTAATATCTACAGTTTCTCTTATAGCTTTCCTCATCGAAGCATTTCTCCCTTTCGTTTGGCTCAGGAAGAATACATCTTTCAAATTTTGTAGGTGATGGTGGCAAAATAATTATTGCCCAAAACGTCTTAGCATTCTTTGTCTATACAACGCATCCTTTAGGCTGATTTATTGTTTAAATCAGATAAATACATTTAATAAATTAGATAAAATTGAGTTAGTAGCTTTTTCACAGAAGATTCTCTTTAAAATACACATATCCTCTGCGACCTCCAGAATCTTTTTTAATGAAAAGTGAATCAGATTTATTGCAGTATTTACTTTTTGCCTTATTCTTTCATAACTATGAAGTTATATTAAATTCAGTTATTTACAATACCTCATTCATCATCAGAAACATCATTTGAAGTTTTTGTAGTATTTTATAGTACATGTACTATTACTGTTTAAAAAGATTTTATATGAGACATAATACGAAACAAACTATGTAAAAATAAAGAATCAATAAAAAATATTCAAAAAATGTGTAGCAGCGTGTATAAAATATCAAAATACAAAAGAGAAAATGAAGGAAAACAGTGTAATATAGTATGTAAACATAATTGTTCTAATGCAGTGAAAGGCACATTTAGTGAATATAATGTCGTGGAGCTACATACCTTATAATAAATTTTAAAAACAGAGAGAACGCCTTTCAAAAACATGCCCCCTCCCTCCTCACGTTTGAAATAGGAAGAAGCGTGGTACAATTGTTTATAACATTAAAATTCAATTTTCGTAACGTTCTGTATATTAAATTCTCATACATTATACGGAATCAGCGAAGCGTCTTCTATTTTTTAACTGCAAAATTTAAAGCCTTTTAATGAGTCAGTTATTTGAAGACCGAAAATTTAAAAAGAAAACGACCTTGAGCATCAGGAACAATTCTCTTCATAATTTCTTGTATTAAATCAGGCCTGTCCAATCCAAAAGATGTGTGTGTATGCGTGCGCGTGTTACGAAAATATAGTGAAATTGAAGTTTAAGGACATTTTCATTAGATTTCTTAAATACTGGGATTGGTTTTCAAATATGACCACGGGTTTTTAGTTGCGATTCACACGTCGGATGAAGAAGAGGACTTTCCCTTTTCTTTGGTATGCCAAGTTTAATTACGTGTGAGAATTTATGAAGTTAGTCCATCTGGCTTCTACAATTTAAAATTAGCACAGTATTCAAGTGCACCACCACGCTCCTTCCATGTAGATGTTTCGAGAGGCGCGGATTATCGGATGTGTGTTGATCCCAACACCATGTTGCTCGATGCCTGTCTCTTCCTTGCTATCTCTCGTATTATCAATAAATAATAAGCTTAAGTTTTAAAAGGCTTGCTGTCTCTGCCATGGCAACTAAACAATTTAAGCATGTTTGGATGTATCCCGGAAAAAATCAAGCATAAGATATATGTGTGTGTGTGTATAAAGTGCGTGCCCGTGTGTGATAAATTCCATTTATCACCTTTTTAATTTCGGCTGCTTTAACTCCAATTCAAACTCTCACATTAAAAACTACTGCTACTTTCACTTTTCGAGTTGCGAGAAGTGATTAATTCTCCCTAGCTCTAATAGAGAATCAAGAACATTCTTCAATAAATTTAGAGAAATTAAATTCCATTGCATTCAATGTATTTATACAAAATATAATTTAAGAAAACTATCCTGTAATTACAACACAACTATGTTGCTAAATTGTTAGTGATCCAAAGACACTGAGCTGTCAGTCCTATCTGAACCATACGCTTCTGAATCAAATAAAGTAACTCATACTGGCTGCTGCTCGCGCGCGGCGTTTCTTTCCCGTGTCTAGTTATGCATACCCGCACTGTTCAGTAGGTTTACTGGTGAGGTATACATTGTGTATCATCCACTCATGCAAGACGACGCACGCACTTTTTAAAATGAGCTCAATTTTGTAATTGTTTCTTAACAAGAATATTTGGAAGAAAAATTGTGGTTTTAATTTAGTCGACGACGCACTGATATTCCCATAGTAATGGTATCTGATACGAACGACTGATGGTGGAATATTCTTAAGTACTTTTATGTACAGTAAAAGTTTAAATTTTTGTTCATATGAACCAATTCCTTGGGCCTCAGATCGACACAGGGCGGTCTACATGCAGACTACCTGTTAGTTATATATCTGTATTAAATAGAAATGACCCCAATAGCCGAGTGGTTATGGTAAAAAGTTACGTCACCGACAAAGTTAAAAATGGGCCATAGTGTGGCGGCTACTGCACCTTAAATGGAGCTCTGCCTCAAAGTCTTCCCTTAGTATACATAAAAGTTAGGTTCGAGCTTAAATATTACCTTTCATTGCCTATTTATTTCACTGACATCATTTATTTGTTTCAAAGTACGAGATCTGTCGCCAGTAGCCTTGTGTGGCTATAGTGCCACGTATATTCAGTCCAACCTATTGAATCAGAATATGTCGAAAAACTAACTTTATTAAAATATTTAACAAATTCTGTACGAAATATTTCAGAAAATAAAATATAAATTTTATATTAATTATTATTTTTATAAGTTTATATTAATATCTATTAATATCGAGTGTACAGTTTATATGTGTGAAAGTGGTATCTTTTCAGATATGTTATCTATTTGAAGGATCTCATTGTGATTTAAATAAGAGTTATTCGTAATACAAGTATCTCACATCAGTTTGTGCGAGATATACAAAATATTTACTGTTAAATTTTTTGTTGTTCGATTATTTTTCTTAATTAAAAAATCCCACGCGCTCGGCAAATTTGCGTCTGGCTCTTCTATTTTCTTGGGAGGGTTTAAATTTACAATGAACAGTATGTTTATTAAAGAATATCCCAACTTTGAAAAGCCACAATTACAAAACTAAAAAAGTTACAACCTTTTTGTACAAATTACATTTAAAGTTGCGATTCCGAAGTTTATAAAATTTCCAGTGCTAAATGGGACCACCACTAGAAACATGAACGTTATTCAGTGGATTGAGAACAGAACAGATAACGACCTTGCTCATAATCAGTGGCCCCAAGAAGCCCTGAGTGAACTCCCGGCGATTTTTTTTTTTTTTTTTTTTAATTCTTTAGGGCTGCTTAAAAGTTTGTGTTTTTCCGCCACTACCGGCAAACATTGACGAACTGTGCACGCAAATAATGGCAGCTATTCAAAGTGTAACACTAAACATGCGGAAAAAAAGTGTGGAATGAGACGATTGAATATCGCCCATGTTTCTGGTGATGGTCACATTGAAATTTATAATTTTATAAACTTTAAAGTGTTGTTTCTAATTTAATTTATCCAAAAAGGTGTTAAAAGGCGGTTTCTTAAAGTTTACGTATTCTTCTCAAAATTTTGATATTCTTCTCTAATTACCCTGTACTTAGTGTTCATTCCAAACAAGCTTTGTGAGTCTCTCCCTATCTTTCCTTTTTAAGCTAAGCTTACTTATATGTTACTAGATTGGTGAAGAATTCCCCTTCCCCCATATTTTAAGTCAATTTACACTTTTCATTTTTTACTTTACTTCTACGCCTTGCCGTTTTTCTGACATAAAATGAACCTAGTATATAATTTTGTGTTCTTAGAACACAGTGTTGACTCAAGCAACTTCTGTAGTTTAATCTTTTGTAAAATATTCAATACATTGAGCCAGTATTACACAGATAAACTTGTCTTCTCTTTTTGATGGCAGAAACGTGACATATGTCACTTCCTGTCTCATCATTGCTCGCAACCTAATCTGTCTCTTCGAGATAAATCTACCGCAAGTAATTAGCAAACTTAATTAACTTCTCTCCTCCGGCTAAAAGGAGTGGTAGGATTTGGTGAGGGTTTTTTTTTTTTTTTTTTTTTTTTCCCGTTCACACCGCGTCAACAAAGATATTGAACTGACAAAATGTTTCTTTAAGTAACTGGAAGAAGTGGTATGGACTCGTATCGATAAGAAGTCAAGTGACTGGTTCCCTGCTTTGCATCAAAAGAAGCTTATATATAGCGACTTTGTTCCAGAATTAACTTTATTGTTTGCTGGCGCGTGTTGAAGTTAGAGAAGTGATAGAATCAGTTACGTATCCTATATGTGTATTATTTTTTTAAAAAAGGAAAGATGCCTAAAATATAAATATTTTTATCTTTTGTGTTTTTGTTCCTGAAATTTGATATCAATACTATTTACTTTATTTTTATAACAAGGTTTCTACTATTACAAATGAGGGAAAAAAATCATTTCAAAAATCCGAAATCCAAAAGAAATTTTAAACTTTTGCTTGTGCTTAAAATTTTAAAATCGTAATTCTCTCCCCCCACCCCCTCTATTTATGAATAACTTTATTTCCATAGATTTATATATGAAGGAAAATGTCGAAATGATGTGGTTCTTAAGGAGTGTATAACACTGTTAAGAGTTAAAATAAATGTTCTCTCGACATAAAGAAAATATTTTTTATAAAATTTGTGATTTCGTTAATCTGGATTTCGATGCGACATTCTTAAAGAATAACAATTCAATCTCTGAAATATTCTTTAGAAGAAAACTGTAATATCCTCTGATATATGTGAAAGAGGGAGTTTCTAAAGACTATTGTATTGTGTAGTTGATATACGTTGAATCCGTTGAGGTTCAGTCTCATGTTAGCATGAATAAGAAGAGTGGAGTAACAAGTTCAGATGTCATCCTCGACACTTAACCATGGTTCAGAATTACGAGTTCCTTCGCCAGTAGTTCTCGTGTTGCTTCATTTATGCAACAATGATTTAAACTGGAACCTAAAACTCATTTTCATAAAATAGTATAGCAAGATCTGTCGTCTTCTTACTAACAAGTTCCATCTTTTTATCCCCAGAAATAAAACTTCACAACCTTATTTTATTATCAGATGCCGTATGTAGGGTGAAGAATAGGATAAGTAAATACGCACCCATTGATCCACATAAAAGGTTCCCGTTTATTTATATCTCCATCGTTCGGCAGCCATTCACTGGAGCTAAAAATGTGTCAAGCGTTAGTGACAGCTAAAAAAGTAGGATGGACGCACGGCCTTTGGAAATGTCACAATAACAATGTCGCATGATGATTTATCTCAGGCTTCAATGGCGCGTCCATAGTGTTTAGGGACGTCAGTTAGGCGTGCAGATGCCTTGTACTATAAAAGTATAACTTAAAAAACCGATAGCTTACCGGTATTCAAGTTAGAGGAATTATTTGTTTCGAAAATGAATACTTCATAACTGTGTACAAGCTACTGAAAAATATTTTTTTAGAGTAGCCATTTTACTATTTATAGCTGTTTAAATTTTATTTTCTAAAAGAACTTAGAATAGAGGCCTTTTCTTAATGTAGTTGAACATCCTTTTTGAAAAACGAACGTAATATGATCTGATGATTTGAGTTACTTTTTCTCCCTTTCCCCCATGAAAAATACTATTGGCTGCCAAGAAATAAAAATTTTATTTAATTTTGATAAAAAAAAAATGCGATAATTTTAGAGGTTTTGGTCTAACTGAACTGCGGTGATGCGAGACCTGATCTTGAATGTCCATTTGTGCATTAAGGTTTATACGGGCATAATGGCTCAAAGGTACTCTTGTGATCTTTTTCTTTCCCGTGGGGTTTACTGTCTTTCATAAAACCGGATGACACGTTCTTGGGATACTCTAGCAATCCTTCTCTATTTTCCACCCTTCTTGTCAATCAATTTAATCTTTTTCCTATTTTTTCAAACTTCTTTATCACTGTTGCACCTTGTTTCGTGCAACATAGCTACATCTGGCTCTTGCGCCATTAAACTCCACCATCACTCACACCCACTCATTTTTGGTGTGTTTGTAGATATCAGTCGTGGAAAAATTATATCTATGTATTTTAACATGAGTTTCACTGAATTTTCGAAAAGAATTGTAAATCTTGAGATAAAATTTTTTTTAGAGTTATTGGTGTTATATGGCAAATATTTTCTTGATTCAAGCGAGCGATCATTAAGCTTTTAGATCTGGTTATGATTTTTAGCATTTGTTAAAAATTGATAAGTAGGTCTTAAATTGATCATTGTAAATTATTCAAACTCATTTTGTATTTGAACGTCCATTCTGCTGAAATCCTGATTTCTTGCAATGCAATCGATTCCTTTGAAAACTGTAGTAGATATTTTTAACAGCATAATTATTGTTCTTGTTGGAGTATTTTCGTTATTCGTATTTATTTCAATCGAGCATTTAAAAAATATACAAGTATTTGTTTCTCATATTTTACACTACGGGGCAATTCTTAAAAGTTTCAAGAGCCCGATAGACAGAGTCTACTCTTGCTTAGTTTATGTGAAACTTACTTAAGATTAAAACCGTCGTCGATCCTAATTGTCGGTATTCCGATTTCTCTCCTCTTTCGCTCCCCCCCCCCCTTCTCTCTTTCATCTGAAGGACTAGAGACTAAAAATTAATTTGTAAACTTGTTTCGTTATTCTGTTTTATTCCAAAGCACTATTGACCTAATCGAATGGTCGATGATAGATTTATGTTCTTCATTCTCGTGAATAAAAACGTGTCCCGCACTGTCGCTTTCAATATGCCCTTGTATTTGGCTAGTGTTTGAGAAGACCGACAAAGCTTCTGTCAAACATTTATAAACAACACATCTTCGATCACCCCGTTATCACCAGAACTATTTGGTAGAGCTGACGTCGGCCATATTTGGGTATGCGTGGGTATTTTAAGCAGAGAACCGCGAGATACATACACACTCTTGGTAAACAAAGACGCACATTCCTCATATGGGCTAGGCCAAAGACTGTGTCTATTTACTTATCTGTAAAATATTACTTAAACAATTGCGGACCTTCAAATATCATAGTATTTTTTTTAAAATAAGTTTTACTTATTATTTTAATGTGCGTTTAATGGAAAAAATATATATTTATGGCTCTGGAACCACTTGTTCAAAAGATGCCCGAGAAATTTGACTTTTTTTAAGAATAAAATGTAATTAATAAAGGAAAAATTATTTTAATTTAACATTCGCTTTCATTGATACTTCTTCCCTTTTTTTTTTAATAATTTATGTTTGTGTAAAATTGAAAATCTTTGTTTGTGGAGATCATAATCTAGGGACTAGTCTACTGTGCTTATTATACATTTACCGTTCTTTCGCCACGATTATATAGTAGCTTAAGTTTTGGCTTCCCCAAAAGCAGAATCGAAGCTCGAATTCTAAAAACTTAAAGGTTAATGTGTGTTTGGAGATTAAGTAAAATTGCTTCTGGATGAAAATATTTTTTTGCTCATTGTTTTCGCAAACGGAATCGTATTGGTCTTAAAAGTTACTTTTATAATAATACTCTTATCCAAATAGATATGATATGTCTTGATTTTTTTTTCTTCGTTGTTGTTCTCGATAAAAGCCATTTGTTCACTGTGCCTATCTAAGGAGTCATTAAAAAACCGAAATCAAACTTTGTATTTAAAATGTAATAAAGCATTTGTAAATTCTTCACCTTTTATATCTTTTTTTTTTATTTAAAAAAAAAAAAAGAAAATTGTATTTGTTTGTTGTTGGATAAAAAAAAAAAAATGAAACGCAAAAAGCTAAGATGAAAAAAATGTTTGCAATGTCAGAACCAAATGGAGACACTGAAGTACTTTTTTGTGACTGAATACAGGATAACCGTATTGACGATGTTTGCAATAAAAATTTCAACTAAGTACTTTTCATGAAAAGCAGATTTAGTAATAGCCTTAACTTTTACCTTTTTGTTTTTTAGTTCAAAAAATTGCTCCTTGCAATAAAAAAAATACATGATGGTTTAATTCTATGTTTCAAGCACATCATTTCGGTGATTTCTTGTTATTTGGAGAGATTAGCGAATTAAAAAAAAAAAAATTGTCCTTTATTACCAAAAATGTCTGCCATTTCTGGGCTTTCCTAACTTGTCATACGGTGCGAATCATGTTTCACGTCATTCATCTCATCCTCTGAATTGATATTAGGATTAAACTTTAGTGAATGATATCTTTCTTCTTAGCCTAATGGATTTTATCTGTTTACATAGCGCTCACATATTCAAAGATGAGCCGCGCTAATCGGTTCTAGGCTGTTGTTGTTTTTAAATATAATGATTTGATTATTTGATAGGGTTGTATTTTGTAATTTCCTTTTTGATGGAGCTTATGTTCTGTGTCTGTACTTGCTTAAGGCATTCGTTGAAATTAGTTTTATTACACACAGGCCTAGCTAACATTGCTATCAACATTCACAAATGGTGAGACAAAAGCGATTTTGTGTGTGTGTTTCTTGCTCGCTTTTTATTCTTCTCACTTTCAGTGCTGAAAAATTGTTGTAGGACATGGAATTTAATTAGTGTTTTTGGAACTATCTAAATATTTGTCTTTGTTGATTGCAATAATTAGATGACTCTCCTGTAAAATGTTTGTATCCGTATATTTTAATAATAAAAAGTAAAACACTGTCGTTAAATGCAAGTAAATGTTTGGAGACTGTTTCGTAGCATATCGAAAATTGCTCTTCTAATAAGAGTTGAATGGCATATGTAATCACGATTTAGTATTGAATTGAGTATGTAAATAAAAATTGCTGAAGGTAGCATATATTTCAGAATTGAAGAGAAAACTTAAGTTGAGCTGAAAGTGAGCTGGGAAACCTTTTCTCAAAAAAAAAGGGGGGGCACTATTAGAATTATATCGTTATCGACGATGTAATTTTTATATTTCGAAAGAGTTTTAACATGATTAATAATTTTCATATACAGTTACGAATGTAAATGAGACTTATCAGTTAAATTTACATTTGAACTGCTAAAAATACTTCTGGTAAAATATGTGCAAATTTATAATTTACAAAACTATTGGTTTCTAATGAAAACACTTTGCTTGACGTAAGAGCATCCAGTAAAGTTAACTTTTAAACTGCAAAATAAAATTATTTGTCTTTAAAAAAAAGTAACTGTATTATAAAATTATTTGAGTAAAATATTCGAGATACGTTCTCAGACAGAGATTTTACCTTGGTGGAAAAGCAATATTTTCCTTCGGCGTTATTGATATTTTTTGAAGTCCATGAAGTTACTTCCATTAAAAATACTACACCTTTTTATTTCTCCAATCTGCAAAAGTAGCTTCAGAAAATATGAAAGGATGGGAAGGGGGAGTAGCTCTATTTGAGAACTGGCGCGTTTCTTATTTCATTAATATTTTTTATTTGGTGAAAATATTGAGATTAACATTAATATACGGATGTTTACAACACTATTATTACGTCAAAGGATAAGTAATATTACTTATTATTTGGCGTAATTATAGTGTTGCTTCCTTCTTTATGGATGTTAAATATTTCAAAATAATCTTACATCATATAGGAATATTTATATATTTTGATTTTTATAAACTTTGTTGAAATGCATTTTTTTTTCTTACAATTTCTAGGACTAATTATTTTTAAGCTGTTTGAAAAACATATTTTTTTGTTATTATAAATTTGTTCAGACTTATTTAAAGTAATTTTACTACCATTTTCGCTCTTAAGTCAATTATGTCTATAATATACTATATAGGAAATTTTTAATTATGTTCCACACTCTTTGTAAGTATATTTCTGAAGGAAAGATATTTTTTATTTATAAAATTTGATTTTCCCCCAGAAAATTAAAATTAGTTATTATTTATATATGAAAAGAAAGGTCGGAAGCTCAAATACATTTCCCTGGAATGTAAAACATACATTAAAATATAGCTAAATTCTATTAAAAAATGAATTGATACCTATTGTTACTGAATGAATGGCTTTTGTTACTTCTTGCTGTTCAGAGAAATGTTTATTTTTCCTTATGTTTGAGTTATGATTATTATATGTGTGCTTATCATTTCTATTTCAGCTTATTAGCGGGGTCGCCCATGACCTAGATTTGATGCTCCAGGATTTATTTCCTGATGCCATTCCATCGCCTTTGAGAGAAGAGTATGGATTTACGGATGACATCCCGCTGGACCACGAATCCTTTGCCAAGTGAGATGCTTTTCCATTTGCATGTGAAAATAAATTTCAAATGATCCTGATATATAACATTTTTTTCCAATTTCTTAAATTACAGTTTTAATAAACGTAGAATAAATCAATAACATAGAATCAATGAAATGTTTAAAAAAAAATTTTAAACTTTGTTTGAATGAAGTACTTGTCAAATGGGGAGGGGAGAATACTTGGATACTTTTTTATCGCCGTGTCATAAAAAAGTAAAAAAAAATATTGTCAATAAAATAAAATAACTCTAGATATATCGGCTAGATGGCATGGGTGAGAATGTTGCACAAATTGTCTCTGAACTACAATATTGTAAATGCATTTCACTAGCTTTGGATGAAAGCTGTGACATAATATACAATGCACAGTTAAGCATGTTTGTGCATTACACGAACAATAATTTTGATATCGTGGAAGAACTTCTTGATTTGAGTGAGCTTGTTTTAACCACAGCCGAGGACATTTTTTAAAAAAAAACTTATAAAATGATATTGAAGTTAACAAAGTAGATTGGGCAAAATTAGATAGGATTAACAGAGATGAGCACTTTGCGTGGTTGGCAGGATAAAAGATTTTTTTACATTACTCGAAATTTTTTTAGGCTGAAGAGTTTTTAAGTATCACCATATTATTCATCAAGAAGTTCTTTGTGGCAAGTGCTTAAGCTTGTCTTCTGTTATTGATCCTATTGAGCGTTGTAACCACAAAATGTGAGCTCTAGCTCTGAATTGAAAACGTTTTCGGTAGCTTTTACCGGATGAAATGAAGATGATGGCGAGTTACTGCTTCATTGTGGAGTGAACTATTTTTCCAAAGAAAGTGTACTTCCCAGATTTTTGCATTTGAGGAATAAATTAGAAATATCTGGAAGAAACTATGAACTGCCCAGTGTATTCTGGCTACTCAAGAATGAAAATTGTCTATGGAATTAGCTTCTCACCGATATTATGGGATATTTGATTTGCACACACACACACACACACAAAAGATATGCTGTGTGAAAAACTTCACTATCAACTTTTAATAATATTTTTTCATCTTTTTATATTTTTACGTTGGAAAAGTTGGAAGTGGCTCGAATCATTTCTTTTTATTCCGATAGTGGCACTCTTCCCAAAAAGGATTGGCCACACCTGTTACTTAATTGTAAAGTCTGCCATCTATAAATAGATAAATTATTTGCTGTACCTTCTATTATGGTGAAAATTAAAATACAAAAACTCAAATTAATGGAAGAAGATCCGATTAACTCAATATTTTTAAAAAATTTCAAATACAATATGACACTTTCTTGGTGGTTGCTGGAATTTTATATCCTCTACTTATTTTCTATCATATTTTTGCAACAATCAGATAAAATATATAGTTGAGCATATGTCCTTTTGATTATCTTAATTCTCTTAATATTCATAGTACAGAAATTTCATTTTATGTAAAGTAGCTATATGAATGGGTAAATTATTTAAGCTATTATAATTTATCCAATCTCTAGCTATTCCTTTAGAGATTTTCATCTGCAACTGTGATTAAGACAACAATGATATATGTATAATAATACGAATGTTAGTATGTTTTTAAAAAAAGTCAATTTTTCCAATTATGTGTGTGTATTTACGATAGTTAAAATATCTATAAAAAACTTGATTTTATATAAATATTTATTAATATATGCTTTTACTTATTATCTTTGTTATCGCCAGGAAGAAGAATTACCTGGTTTTACTTGTCCTTTTTGTAAACTCTAACGGAAAGATGTAATAAATTTTATATTTTGATTCAGTCATGGATACCCACAAATCAGAATTTGCAAGTGATTGTTTCTCATATTGTTTTGGGCTATGAATAGTTGGTAGTGCTTATTGTTTTTTATTTATTTTTGATTTATATTTTGCGAAAAATTATGAATAAATTATAAATATTTTTATTAATGGTAGTTGTTGAAATTGTTGTTGAAATAGAATTAAATCAGTTTTTTTTCCTGTTGTGAAAACTTGTAGAACATCTTTTGTACTGTTGATTAATTATATTAAAGATTAAGCCCCCACCACGAAATTAGTTAATTGATGAAAGTTTCGATTGTATAGTTTTATTGATCTCATTTAAAATTTTTATTAATGTCCTTTGCTTATCGTTAATTATCGGCTATTTTTCATGCACCTGTTGAGTTCGATCGGTATCATTCTCAACTAGAATATGAGAAACAAACTTCAAACTTTGTTTGGTTTAGGAAATGGAAAATTATCAAATCATCTGTATCTTGTGTTTTTCAACACTTTGCGGAAACCGTAGTGCTTTTGCTTATATTTTTAAAGAGATAAGCTTGTTATCAGCTTCAAATAACCCCTGGATGATTTGACTGGAAACAAAAACTAATAAAATAGAAACACTCCTTGAATTTTACATACGTGATGACGGTGTTTTAGAAATGTATTTGCTGGCTGCTATGCAATACTTTTCGAGTTATGGGTGAGGATTTAAAATCGTGCTTGTAGATGATTTCAATAACCGACGGGACTATTTTAAAATGTCCCTTTTTAAAAGATGTTTTTCCTGCTGTGGTAAGAAAAAAAAATGCGATTCTAGCCTTTTAAAAAATATCTTGTTTTCCTCATTGTAATTATAAATTGGTATTTCTTTTTTTTAAAAAAATTCATTTGAAGTCAGTGATTGTCATTCATTGTTCTTAAAAGTTTATTTTGAATTTCTTGATTCCCCCCCCCCAATCTTTGTGTGTTAATGTAAGAAATGCTGTATAATATAGATATTTCACGTCAAATAATCAATTTTGACAATACAAAAAAATATTTACTAGCGGTATTGCATTTTATGCGGATTGAATTTTCTCATTTTCGTTCCAAAATCATTTTTTATTTCATCCTAATAATTATTTCTTATATGTCATGAATGCAGTTATTGAATTCTTAAATTTTACTACCTTTTATGAGTGGAATAAAAAAAAGTAGTGTAAATTATTTGTATGATTAACCAACTTATTAATATTACATTCAGAGAGAGGCTACACCTTTTTAAAGATTATTTTATTTTTACGCTATTGAAGACCTCTAGAAATTTTTGAAATACATATTAGTCATTGAAAGAATAGTTATTCTATTTTGTTATAGATTATTAACTAAAACTGATAAATCAATGTCTAAAGTTGAAGGATAGTGTTATCGTTGATAATTTATTATTTTTTTTATTGATATCATTTTGAGTTTTATACATGAGTGTGTGGTTTTTTTTTTTTTAACTAATATCAATATGTGTAAGACCATAGATTTATTATTTGCTGTGTTAGAGTTGTTATCCATAATTACTTCGATTAGTTATGGATAGAAATATGAAGTGATAGTTCCAAGACTATATTATTCTTATGTGAATCTTTAATCTTTCAACTCTCTAAAGTAATTAAAAAAAAAAATGACTAGTACTTGGGCTTTAACCTTCTGAGATCTAATAGATATGCCTTGGATATTTATGAAAAAGGGTAATTAAAATTGTTTTACAATCACACATTCAATCAATTGAATTTTAGGATTAATCAAATTTGAAATTTAAAAATGAATTTAATAACAATATAAGCATCATTAGTTGTGTCTTGTTTGTCTACAGCCATGCCACTTTACTGGAGCAGTTCATGCGAGGAGCTGGACCGGATGCCGCCTTCCTCGAAGGTGGGCCTGCAGATCCGTGCGGCGAGTACAGAAGCCGTAAGTCCCTGTTTGCGGAGACCCCCACCTCTGACAGCTGCGACGGTAGGACTACCCCTACTAGCACCTCTTCTCCTTCGCCTCCACCTCCTGCACCTCCCCCTAGGTCTGTGCCTCCTCCTCCTCCTGCAGACTACTCTGCGCACCTCCAGGGCTCCATGGGTGCTCAGGTATCTGTTGCTCTCTCTCTTGGGGAGGTGCACTCTCTTTCTAACTAACACATTTTCACACGAAAGAGTCTTACAGTAAATCATCTGTGTTTTTTATTAATTTTTATATCGCGTTTTATTTTCGTAATCTTGTTTGAAGTTTAAAATGCTCATCGTAAATATACTACATAAAATGCGTTTTTTGTGTGCTACAAATAAATAAGATATCGGAAAAATTTTATAGTTTTTCTATTGATGGGTTAGAAACAACATATGCATGTGTACTTATCAGTATTTCTTACGAAAGCGTTTATATATTCTTTTTTGTTTTTAATCTTTATCTAAACACACTGTCACATTTTATTACCGAAACACAAAATGACCCATTGAGGATCATTCACCTTAATAAATCTTAACATGTTATATCTTCATTGAGTGAAAAATCTTGTTACATTCAGGTCTTCCATTATATTTATTTCTGTTTATTCTTTTCAAGCAATTGAACAATAATGTTTTCAGTTTAAATTTAATAGTCTAAACATATGCGTTAATAGAGATATTATTATTGATTTACACCCGTTCAGAACTTTTTCCTTTATTTTTCATGGCTCGAACCCTCGACACGATGAAAACCCCTCCCCGCAAATCCGCTACTATGACCACTAGGCTACCGCGGCCACTCTTCGATTAAGAAATAAACAAGAAATGCCTAAAAAATTTTCTGGGAAATAAGTATTATTCATCATTGCTGTTTAATTATTGTTAAATTTCTAAGAGGCTTATGAATGGTGAGTAATAAGAGTGTGTTAATATGTATATTATATTCCGACTTAACAGATATTTATCTGATATCAGAATAAAATATACATTACATCAAAACAAAATTCAGGGTTTATATATATATATATATATATATATTCTGAAAAAATGCTAACAAGAATATTTATTTTGATTTTCGATTTTTAAGTTCTTCTGGGATGTACATGTATATCTTGGACAATTTTGTTCTTTTTTGCTATATAATTCTTATTTATGACATCAATAAGGAATGTAATGCAAATTTTAATATTCACACGAGATATAGTCCAACAATTTAAGATAATTGTTATAAAATACAAATACCTCATTATATGATTATAATTTATTTTTATTCTTCACAGAACGCATTTACTCTCCACCAATATACTTATTCCCATCGTCCTTCAACTTTAAGCTTTCTAGTAAAACAATTTTTAAATTTTGTACTAAATTCTCTTGTCTCTGTCCTCAAAAACTGTCGGCAAAATTTTGAGTATTGAAAGCTTCTAAAATGATATTGAAATTTTTGAATTTATTAATAAATTCTCTAATTATTCTGTCTTGAATTTTGTTAATGTATATTGGTCATAAGCTCATTTTTAAGGTTGAAAAAATGAACTGCGTTAGATTGCGTTGAATTTGTTCATTCTGTTTAAGTAAAAGATAAAACTGTTCTTATGGATAAACAGTTCTTTCCTGTCCACTTTGAAAAAACTGTTCATCAATACGTTCTTCTAATCAACTCTTCTCCTATATAATGACATGAAACCTTGCACAATTGAATCAAAACCTGACTACTTATAAAACAAAATTCTGCGACAGTAAAAGCACTCAAAATCCTAAGCAAAAAGTTCACAGTATGGCCAATTAAATCAAGCCTAAAACCACAAAAATGATGCATCATGAAATAATATGTAATAACAAAATGCAAATATATCTGTTTATAAATTTGAATGTTTGTTTGTCCGGTATACAAATCCACACAGTGGATTATATTGCTCCAAAACTTTTTAGGGAGCTTTGCTGATGTGTGTAAGGAGCTATGAGTTTTCACCCAAAAAAAAGTCACTTTTGAGTTCATAAAATTTTATTTTCTCTAGTGCATATTTGTCTTCGCTTGCGCATATTATGTCACGTAACCTGGTTATCGTTGTTTGTGACTATATATCTTCACTTAATATTTTATTCATCTGTTTGTTCTTTATATCCAAATGTAGCTGTTTAGAGATAGGTATTTTTATACATTTGCTCGTTCTTTGTTATAGAATTATAATTGCGTATCGAATGAATCATTTAATAATGATATCCGATGATTAATTCAAGAACGTAATATTAAAAAATATTTTTTCAAAAAAACATTCAAAATTTTTATAGCAGCATCAGTCTTATGTATAATTCGTCATTTCAAAAACGTTTCTTTACTTATTCCATAAAATTAAACGCAGTTAAAACGTAAAATTTATATACAACATAGCTTACGTTTTTACTTTTTTGCCATTCGGCTTTAAGCCAATCGCTGTATGCCGGATAAATCGCCGGCACGTTTAACAATTGGACCTTCATTTAAATTAAATGTTTCTCTTTTTCTTTCTTCTTCTTCTTCTTTTTTTTTTTTTTTTAAATTTTGATTCCTTTAAAAACTTTTCTTTTTGGATTTATTCTCATGCAATTAATTATTTTTATTTTTTAGCAATCTTCTTTCATTTTTTAAAGACTTTTTTTTAGTTAATAGTGTTGAAGCGGGTTTTTTTAATACTTACCGGGCTAACTCTCGAACGATACCTCGCAATATTATGATTCTTCCACCTTTTAATGATCGGTTTTCGAGGAATTTTTTAAATTAGTTTCAAAAGTGCCAATTTTGGATTTCTGATTTTTTTTTTTTTTTTAATTATTATTATTATCAATCGTTTACCTGGAAATCTATCAATTCAAATAACACAGTATTCTCACGACATACGGAATGAACATTTGACCCTCCTAAAAAGCAAAAAGCGGAGTAATTTTAATAATCATTTGTAGTTCACAAATTATTCAAAATACGTTATACGTTAGTTGATGCCCATCAAAAAACTTTAATGCTTCAAACTGGATTGTTATATTTTTCAATTCATCTGTGTGAAGAATAGGTTTAACAGTTCATACATAATAAAAATTCTGAAAGAAATTTATATTTTGTTTATATGTATATTATACGTGTTAAAAGAAATTTTATAAAAACAAACTTTTTAGCAGTTTATTCATTAATAAAGAAAACAATTCGTTTTAAATAATAAAAAAAAACTATTTGTATTTTGAATAAAATGTATTGGTGGGTATTTTATGTTTATATTGATCTATATTCTTGGTATATTAATGCATTTAATGAAGTCGGACAATACGCTATGTTAAAATGCGTCTTGCCAGGGAAATTTTTGTTCTTTTCAAATAAAATTTTATTTTTGGTTTATCAAACTTAAATAAATCTTTCAAATATTCAAATTTGCGTTCCATTTAAAAATAATATCATACCAGAAACATATATAGGTTTTATGATGTATAATTATTATTTAATTGCTATTTTTGATGAAAAAAAATTTCAACTTAGAATGTTCTGACTGGATGCAGCACTTCATACAAAACTTTTAACTTAAATATATCAAATCTCATTATGTTAACATATATGGAAAATTATTACTTCATTTTCTGAAACTGTATAGTCTATTTTTGATGATACATGTAAATATTTCATAAAATTTTGAATTGTACAATAGATCGGTGCCCTAGTGAAATTGAAAAATGAATTCCTAAAGAATTAATGAACTGACTATGTGGCAAAACACAACGAATTGCTCAAATATGAATGGTTTAATTAGTAAAGAACAGAACCTATATATTAGAGATGATCAGTTAAATCAGGTTTCTGTGAAAACTGAGAACAGAATTTTCCTGCTCTTTCAAAACAGCAGATAGTTCTTTTATTTGCCATCCTTATTTTCTATTAACAGAAATCAGTCACATCACCCACTTTATAATTGCTTATCACTTGAATATTGTAATTAAAAACTGGGATACTCATTTTTTGACCACAGAACAAGCTTTTCTTGAAAACTTTGATTTTGCTTTAATTAATGTAACTGACTTCTTCCTTGATAGGTTTTGCAACTATTTTTCTTTCTTTAAAATAATTTAAAACTAGATTGTGCCTTTTTAAGTTAAATTTTACCTGAAAAGAATGGCATTTTTAATAGAGACAAATATTCAAATAGCAGTGACAAAGGAGGACTGTTCTTACTTTTGGGCATGAAAATAAGTATCGAAAGATCTTATAAATAAATGTATTAATAATGGAGAAATATACAGTAATCCTTAAAATTTTTATCATGTTTTGTATTTTGTTAATTTTAATGACTTCATAGTATGACATGCATATGTGTTCGCATTATTTCTATTGAGTTACTCTGATTTTTTAATTTTCATTAAATAATAATGACATTTAAAAATAAATCAATAACTTCTAGTCTACTTTTTTTTTCCTTACAAAAAAATGATAAACAAATCCAACTGTTAATATTTCATAATAAATTGATAAAATAATTGTTACTTTTAACTTTTGAATGGTATTTAAAAAAATGTTATATTTATAATCAAACATTCATGAAAGAACTTTTTTTTTTTTTAAGTTTATGAATCTTAAACTGAGGCTCTTTCTTTTCTTTTAAAAATACTAACTTTATTTTTCCTACATCTTTTAACAATACTAATCTTATTTGAATTAACATAACTGCCTTCAACCATGATTTATTCATTGTTTATTTTTATTCATTCAAAAGAGTAACTATTATTGATGATGTTAGTACTTATTTCAGTCCACCATGGTGAGTAGTTCCTCAGTGAGCTCTGTCCAGGAGACCTCAGATGGAGACAGTAGCCACACTAGCAGCAGCTTTGCTCCTTGTGATATAGGACTGCTAGAACGTTTGATTCGCACACATCCTATTTGGTTCCTCCCGGGAATAGGACGTGCAGGAGCTGTGCATCTGCTGCAAGGAAAAGATGTAGGGGTAAGGCTTCTTGCATTGAATCTTGGATCATCAATTGAAAAATTTTAATCATTGGACTTTGATCACAAAAACAACAGGATTTAAAAAAGAAGGAACATTTCAAAAGAGACAATTTAAATTTGCAACGGGTGAAAAATAAGATTATTATACTAAATAAAGAAGGCAGGGTTTAATAGATGAACAAACTTTAGTTCCAAGATTACAATTATTTTATTGTGCTACTGTTTGAACCATTGTTTATTCTAGGTCTAAGAAGGAACAGAACTCTATAATTTATACTTAAAAAAAAAAAGGAAGAAAGAAAGAAAAAGATTTGTTTCCTTATTTTTATCTAGATAAGCCAAAAAGTGTATGTCTAACAATCAATAGTTTTATTGTAGAAAATATCGAGCTTCTCGGTGGGGAAGGGGACAAATTTGCTTACTGAATTTTTTTTTGAAAAGTATTGAAGATACTAGATATATTGAGCTAAAACTGGGTATTAATTACTATTTATACTTTCAATTTCAAGAAAGTACTATTTATACTTTCTTATCTTAATATTATGGGTACGCAGAATAGAATCCAATTGACTTTATTGATTTAAGACACAACTTAGGTGTTTCTATTTAGCTAATTGTTCAAAAACTGTTTTAGTAGCATGATAATTTACATTTAAATGTTCTACTATCATGTGACAATTTTTCAGACTACAACAAAATAGATTATTCATGAAATAGGTGTGTAATTTGTATTTAATAGATATTTTACATCTTTCATACATAAAAATAAAATTCAGTTCTTGTTTTTAATTATAGATTTTTTAAAAATATTTTTTTGTTATTCGAAAGTTTCATTTTGTAACATTTTTTTATTGAAAGTCCAAGTACTTTATGTATGAAAGCGGTTTAATTTTTAACTTTGCATTTTCTAACTCGGGATTTTTGCACTTTAAATTTGAGTTATACAGTAAAATTCATCATTAAGCAGTATAACAGTATGATACTTTCCTGTTCATAGTAATAGTTTTTTTTATATATATTTAAATACTATTTATTTTGTATGTTAAGGGAAATAAAATTGTAAATATTCGAAACAATCGGGTTTTTTATGTATCATCTATGACTGAAATTTCTATTATCTAAACTAGTTGATTATATGATGCTAATAAAAGCATCCTTATTTTCTAGAACTTTATAGTGCGTCAATCAAGCAAACCCAATACCATGGCTCTGTCTGTTCGACTGCCCGAAGATAAAGGACCCTATGTGGAACACTATTTAATTGAAACTGTGGGCGATGCTCAGTTGCGGCTGGAAGGCTCCGACAACAATTTTCATGCCATCCCCATGTTGGTAGCTCATTATTGTCAGTGCTGGTGAGTTCTTGTTTTTTTACATTAAGTAGTGACATTTGTTTATTTTAATTTTTACTGGAAAGAATTAATTGCTTTTGGGAGAAATATGGATGGTGCAATTTATTTATCTTTTTTTTTTTTTTTTTTTTTTTTGTCAAGCACAATTGATTATAAATGGAAGTATATGATTTACAGATTGCATTATTAACAATGTATCATAAATCAAACATATTTTGTATAAGTTTAACTGTCATAAAACTGAAACATTAATAATTTTCTGAAATGTTCTTAGTTGTGAATTTTCTTTTCAAGATCACCCAATTGAAAAAAACTTTACTGTATCAAAATTATTTTTAAAAATTGAGATGAGAAATGCGACATAACTAAAAGCTTTTCATCACTGATTCTTTTCCCCATTCTAAATTAACTGAGGATGAAATATTTCATATTCTAATTGCTGAAAAATTCTGTAAAGGAACTTAATTAGTTTTGATATATATAAAACTTTTTTTTTTTGTTTTAACTTTTTTTTCCCTATAGATAATGCTAAATACTTGTTTTTCAAAGAATTATTAAGAACTGTCTGACTAATACCTGAAAAAATGTATGAATATGATTAAACGAGGTTCTCTTGATTTACAATATCTGTTGATCTGATTATTTTTTTGGATTACTTTGTACTATTTTAACAATTTTTGTTGTTTTCATAGTGATGAATTACCCGTGCAACTAGCATTGCCTTGTCCACTTGCTCAAGCTGGATCCAGGCAGGAACTTTCCTCTTTGGCTCTCTTAGGACAAGGTAAGAGTTTCCTTATAAATACTGGTAAAATAAACAAGATGTTGATTTTTTTAAAAAAATATTGTACTTAGTTGTAGAAATTAAGAATGAAATGGATAAAGAATATTCAAAGCATTATTATTCTATAAGTGAAATATCAAAAACAAATATGTTTTGTTTTTGACCTAAAAAGTACACAGTGTTATTGAGACTTGAAATGATTCTAAAAACTCATCATCATTTTTTTTTAAGTAAAACTATTTGCAAATCAAATTTTGAATCAACTGAGCAGTGAGGTAACATGGTATTCATTCTACATAATATTATTGCCATTTGTAATTAAAAGATATTCTGAACAAGTTGTTAATTATATTTGCAGTTCATTAAATTGAAAATTAATAAAGTTGGAAGTTGATTTCAAAATTTCCCATTTAGCAATATTGGGTACTTAAGCATTATCTTATCCAACCACTGATAGCCAACAAACATGTGCCGACAATTTTAATAGTATCAAAATGAACAAATTAATCATTATGTTTAAATTGCATAATTTGATAAAAAGTAGTTTGTTTAATAATATATGATTACCCTGTATTGGTATTACCTCCATCAATGTTTGAACTAAAGAACAGTCTGACTCTGTTTACTCACGTTTGTTAGGATCCATGAGTACTAAACTGCAAATTAAAGTATTAATATAAATTGACCAATAATATGAATTCCAACACCAATATGAATTTTTCAGTGTACTGTTTACACTCTTTCAGCATTATTTTCAATTATTACAAAAATCACTAATATAAGAAAAATATTTATACCTTTTAAATTTTGAATAATGAAAAGTGGTTGAACATACAGTCACTGACCATGAGATATTAAAAGAATCTCTTACAAGAAAAACTCAAACATTTCACTCTCTAAGAAATGGCAATTCATGCCTAATACAAACATTCAAAACCAAAACAGATGAATAAAAAGTATTTTAATGGTTGACCTTTTCATAACCCCAAACTTTCAAAGGATGTGTTTGAAAGATAACCTTTTTATCTAGCTCTGTTTAGTTGTATTTTTACTTCTCTCATTTGTGATGAATTACCCCATCTGCGCTTAATGATCAGGGTACTTGTGTCCCTTCTTAGCCTCCCACTCCTGCCTCAGACATTCAGAGCATAAACTGTGTCCATCTTTTTGTTTCCTTTATATCTTATTCTCATTACTTTGTCACTCTTTATTTCCTCTTGGATAGCAATCCAATTTTACCACCTTCACCTAATTTTTAAACTCTTTGTCTTACACTTTTCAGACTCTTTTTAAAGCTTCCCTTTCTCACTTAGATTTTTGTTATCCTCTTTTCAGTTTTGGGCTTCATTGCCATATTTCTTCCAATGTAAGTGATAGATTTCATTCCTCTGACCCACTCTTAATGTCTATTTTTGGAGGCTTTTTGAGGTTTCCCTCCTGCATAGCTTTTGTGGTTGATTTCTTTCAGTTTTGGTTTCATAAAAGTTTCCTACTCTACCCTTGTGCTTTTTCTTTGCTCATTTATTGGTGTGCAAGCATCATTTGATTTATTTATCTTACATGTTTCTAATTTTCCTAATCTGGAGTATATGTTTGATATTGCAAAATGGAACTCCATAATATGTCTATCCCACAATACGAGGGTCATTCAGTAAGTCCTTAAAAATTCCAAGAGATTATGCTTGAAAATGGTTTGTTCTTCAAAAGCATCATGACTAACTAGATAGCTGCCTTAAGTCTCGGTTTCTTGTATATGTGATCAGGACATCAAATTCTTCATCATAACTTTCCTGGACGATAAGACCATCTTCAAATATTTTGGGAAGGATTCACTATCAGCAACCCAGCATTTTGACTTTTGCTCAATTTTTAGTTCATAATGATGAACCAGGTCTTCTCAATGGTGACAACTCAATGCAAAATGAGGTCAACTACTGGACACAGCAGCAGTCCAAGTTTGATTTGGAAGCAAATGACAACCTAACCAAAACTAACTTATGAATCAATGTTAAATTTGTTTCAGCCCCATTTTACAGACGGCAGCACTCAATGGTGACAACATTTTATCTTAATTATGAAATCTTTCTTCAAATACAAGTACTTTTTGAACCACTCTTGTATATAAATTAGGAAGAAATAAAACTGATTAAAAACGAGTTTTTTGAACATGGGTTTTCTTTCAAACTTCACACTTTGTATAACATAATTTTTTTATACCTTGAATTTTAAGAGCAAAAAGGAACGTTGAGTCAAATTGAATTTATTCAATAATTAGTTTCAATAATTTTATTATTTGACATTTATTTAATTTATCATCTAAAATATGTGTAAATTTTTTTTAACTCAATTAAGCATTGAATTTGGCAACTTGGCAAGAAACTTGGTGCAAAATTTAATTATTTACATAATTAGTTAAAATCAATTAATTTTTATTAATTATAATAAAGTTATCTAAAACAATTGTGAAAAGAAAATTTCAATTCAATTGAGAGTTTTAAAATGTGTGAAAAAGCTTTTAAAGTTTTGACTCAGACATACATTGTAAGTAGAAGAAAACCCATTAATAATTAGTTTTAATCTTCAATTAATTTTTATTAATTTTATTAAATTATCGTATTGTCATCCAAAACAATCGTGTATAGAAATTTTCAGCTCAAATGATCGCTTTGAAATGTGGAAAAAAAAAGCTTTTTAAAGTTTTGACCCAGTTATACAATGTGAGTTCAAGAAAACCCATTAAAAAGTTTCAGTTGTCATCTCTCATAACAGAAAGTCCTAACAATATCTGAAAAAGATGAATCTGAATCTCATAAAAAAGGAGCCATAGTAAAAAAGTTAACAGGATTTGATTATATTACTAGAAATTAGTTTCTAATTTTGAGCTATTATGAATACTGAGTTTTAGCTCAATATGTTTAGCTTTTCATTATTTTTCAGAAAAATTCAGCTTTCCTTGGATGGAACATTAATGTAACTGGATTTTTGATGGCCATTTGTCATTTTCACATTAAATTCACAAATATATGAATTATGTTATGTCTGTATCTTCTGAATACTTGTGTATATAAGCTAGTTTAAATTTTCTTGTCTTGAATACTCCTTCTGTTTTATCATCTTCAGATAACTTTCTAGAGTAACAATTGATCAAATGAAAGTGCTGACACTCTAGATCTTGCCATGCTTCTTTTCTCCTTCTGTGATACAAAGATCTGTCATTCATAAAAGTACTGTTTGTAGCAATTGGGAAAATAAAATATTTCAAATGAATTTTCTTAATACTTGGTTAAATTTGTTTTGTGTTGTTTCCTTCCCTTCATATTATAGCATTGATCTAAATATATTATTATTTCAAATAGTTGGAACTGGTAATTTTAAATATCTGGCTTTTTGAAATTATTATGTTCATTATCATTCATTAAAGTGTTTCTGATTTCTCCTTGGTTTAATTTAATCTTATCTTGTTAAATTCATGTTACAATGAAGCTATTTGATTTTGAATCTTGTAAATGTGAAAAATAATTAAATGACAGATTTTTTTTCCTTTGAAATGTTATCATTATTTCTTATATGATATACTTATTTTTCATGGTTTTCCTAAGTTTTTACATTTTTAAACTGTGGAGTTTTCTATTTTTATTCATGTATTTTTTGATTTAATTAAATTTTATAAAAATAATAAGTAATAGTAATTTTTTGGTTAATAACTATTACTTATTATTTTCTTTTAAAGTTTTATTTTCTTTTACATGTTTTGCTGTAATATACATCAAACTGTCATAAATCACAAATCCTTGTTGATTTTAAAAATAATATCTTCCTTGAGCATTTTTTGATTTAATAGATTTATTGGTTTATTTTCATTTTTCTTTTCTATGCTTAAATTAATGATGATACTTTGAATTAAATGGTATACCTGAAATGTGTTTAAATGAGTTTTCAGATGGTTTTTTTTTTAATTTATTTTAACTTACTGCAATTTCTATTACTGATTTTTCCTCCCCCCCCCCATAATATTTTAAAAATGATACCATTTAAAAGTAGTTATGTGATTCAAGACTTCTTAAAATCCTTTTTGTGAAGGATAATATTTTAATTCTTATTTTACAGATTTTTGGCTTTCCAGTCTTGTCAAAAGTCCAAATATTGCTCCTCCTTCTGGAGCTTTTCCTGTTCCTGAAACTGATGAAAATCTACATTCCACTTTCAAACCAGGTGCATCCAACAGAAATGGACTTTCACCCCCATCCACCCTACATTTGAACATGGAACAACCTCCTGATGTGAGCTCTCTGAGCAGTAACTCTCCCCCTCCACCTGTCGCACCAAAGCACCAAACTCATGGTGCACCTCCTCCCCCTCCCCCTCGCTCCTTCCTCACCTCCCGAACTTCTTCTTGCACAAACATCCCTTCAAATCAGCCTTCTGACACCTCCCCAGAATTGTCTTCGCCAAGTACAAACAATGATTGTAAGGGACAGGCAAATGGCATTGATCTAGATAAGAAGGAGGTTGCAAAAGCAGAGCCAGAGGTGAAAAAAGCAGAGAAGAAGATTGCCAGAGTTGCCCATTACAAACAGTCTAATATTGTTGATCTTCCTCCAGCATATTATAAAAGTAGCCTTGCAGATAAAATAAGTGATTATGAAGATATCTGGGGTAATACTGTTTCAAAAGATGGTGAGAGAAAAGCAAAACTCAGAACTTTCCAACCTTCTCTAAAAGCTGATGGTATTGAAAATTTAAAACATAGGAATCATGAATTTTTCAAACGACAACAAAGTGATAATGTGCTGACTGCTAATTTCCATTATACTTACACACAGGGAACACAGACAGAAATGTTTCCTGCTGAAGGGCCTCTGGAAGTGCCTGGGAATGAAGTGAGCACTGGCGAAAGCTCGTTGGACAATTCCTCACCAGAGGATCGTGATAAATTTTCTAGTCCATTTTATTCAGAGCCAGTTGATTCTCTTCCCAAGGATTTAAGCAGTCCCACAGATGAAAGAGACTTTTTACCTCAGAGGCTCTTCAATCACCGTTTTTCTGATCCAAATCTACATTGGCCACAAAACGCTCAATGTCGGAAGGTAGATGCAACTCTAGATGAGGAACGTCTGGCCAGTCTTTCCTCTAGCGTTGATAACATTAAAGCCTTAGGTCCTTCTCCAATTCACAGGCGACAGCAGAACATAGCCCTGTCAACTCAATGGGTGCAAGAACTAAACCAAAGAATATCTTCCCATTCACTAAAGAAAGATTCTCAAACTCAAGTGTCTACACATGACTTGGTATCTCAAAAACCAGTCAAAAAGTCTTCCACACCTAAAAAGGCCAAAGTACATGGACAAGGTAGCAGTGCATGGCCTCTTGATTCATCATGGGAGTGGATGGCCCATGATGACACAAGCAGTGATGAAAATGATGTCTTACCAGGCAGTCTGGGTTCTAAGTTCCCATTGCATATGGGGTATAAGGACGTGGACAGCCACTTAGGGGACCTGACCACTGTTGAAGATCTTATAGCTCTACGTTCTCCAGAACTGTCATTACCAAGCATTGGGCCATTGACACAAAGCAATGTGATGCGAGTTTCTGAATATGACAACCTTGATCGTGAGCCAGACCATTCAGAGGAGTTGACAGATAGGCAACGTGCCAGTGAGGTTCTTGATGACACTGCAACTGAATTTTGTGAACCTTGGGATAGTCTGAGGTGGGAAAGGTTGTTGCGGCTGATGATTCCAGAAACAGATATTCTTGGTGATGATGATACAGTGCAGAGAGAAAAAATGGAAAATCAGAGAAATTTCATTTTAGAAAATAATAAGAAAAACGAAATTCAGGTGTGTTTACCTTCATTTCCCCCCTTATTTTCTTCAATCAGAATATATTAATAATATTATAGTGCTCTTATTTGATGAAAGATTTCGCATAAATCTTTCTTCTAATTTTTGTTTAAATGCTCTAAATTAATACTAAAAAGTTAAACATTGTTCAACAGTTTAAAATCTCATAAACTTAATATTATTTAATATTTATTTTATTTTTAATGCTTTTAAAGTTTCTTATGTTCATTTAAAATTGTTCAAACAGTCTGTGAAATTATGAAATAGAAGAAAAATTAAATTATATTTATGAATATAGATCTAAATAGTTTCATTCTTGTGTTTTTATGCATGTGTGTGTGGATATATCATGCATATTAAAATATATTATTGTTCTGTTCTATGTCATAAACTTAGATATAAATTGTTTTGGCATTAAATAAAGTCAATTGTTAGTTTGTTAATTTTAGTTTCTTTGAGTACATGAACTGTGTTTGGCAATCACAACCTGTTTCTTTCTGAGGTATTCTTTCTCAATGTTTTTTTTTTTTTTTGTCTGCTTTTTTTACATATGCTGCATAAATTTTAATAATCAATGATTAAAATAATATAAATATAAAACATTAAATCTTGTGCCTGAAATAATTCCCTCTAGTATTGTATGTACATCATTATGAGAACTGTTTTTTATATTAAGTAGCATGTTTGCTCATTTTGCTGCTGCTTTTTTTTTTTTTTTTTTTTTGGAGGGGAGTATTTTATTTTTTTTTTTAATTTTTATAATTAATTATTAGTTTACTATCAGTATTATACATTAAAGGATTTTTAAATAAGGTAATTGCTAAATAAATTATTATAAATTCACACAGTGTCTTTGTATGTGTGTGCTCTTTGTAATTTAGGCATACTTTTTGGAAGTAAATTATTCTACAATGTCTAGATGTTAATTTTTAAAGTTTAAACAATTCTCATGTCTGTTATCTGTGAGATATTTCCAATTCTCACTGGTGAGCTATAGTCATTTAAAATCTATGAAAGAGCTAAATTTTTATAGCATTTTAAGGGGATCAAAATATGAATAGTTAAACTTTTCCAAATTAAAGTTTTTATATTTTTAAAGCAAAAACATAATTTGAAAGAACTAATAATCAAGATGTATAAGTATTGTGTACATTCTTCTTCTTAGTATATCTTTGTTATGTTTGTAATATTTCGTGTGCAGCCCATCCTCATCATAATTCTAATTTATTTGACCTAATATCTGTATAGATCATGTGATTTTTGATAGATGCATTTAAGTACAGTTATTTGATTTATAAATGTCCATTTTATTGCTGCATGGATATTTTCAAAACCATCTCCAAGAAGATAAAAGTTTAGTTATTTAAGTTTTCAGATTTTGGTTTTATGGGCGTGATTTTCTTGGCCAAAATTATTACTAAGCAAGGAAGATTAGTTAGAACATGAATTCACATAATTTTTTTTTTCTTTTTCATAAGCACATGTGTTGATGTCATAAATAATTGTTTCCAAGATAAATCATGTAGCATTTAAAGTTTAGGTAATAAAACATTATAAGTCCAGTGTATGTTTTACAGTGTATATCTCTTACCTTTTTTGTATAAATAAGTAATGTGAAGCTCATAATCCCTTTTTTTTTTCCTGTACTTGATTAAATTATTCAATTTGTCAATGTATTTTAAAAATTTATAAATTGCATATTATATACATAATTATATAGTGATTTCCTTTGATTTTCAATTCAATAATTTCACTCATTTCTTTTCACTTTTTGAAAAAAGAAATAATCCAATGACATTTAAAAAAAAAATGTTATTTGTGCTTAAATTTATTGATCAGTTATCTATATTATGAGAATCAAAAAAAAAAAAAAAAAATACATAACATTAATCCATTTTCAAGAAGGACTTCAAAGTGTACTGGGGTAAAAACAACCAAGGAAAAATATTTCTGGAAATATATTTTTAATAGCAAATTACTTGGATTAAATATTAGAAGTTTTTTGAAATTATTTCATATGTTATTGAAATATCTGTTTTTAAAGTATTATATTACAGGACTTTTTTGTGTGATTTTTTATTTAGAAAATGGAACCACTTCCTCGCAGCATGATGGGGTTTGAAGACACTGAAAGTAATTCCACTGTTAGTGCCTACAGCGATGCGACCAGTGAAGGGCTTGATGACACTTCTGCTTCTGAATACCCTTCAGATGGGTATAGAGGTAAAAGTTTTGAAGAGCGACTTGAGCCTCTACTAGGTATCTTTCCTATATTATGAATATTGGTTTAATATACTAGTATCTAAAGAAAAAAAATTACAATAGAAATTCATTTTTAATAACTGCTATGTATGAAAATTTTATAAGAATTTTTCAATTAATTTTTTTTTTTTTTTTTTTTTTTTTGCTTAGGATCAAACATCAATTGCAATTAATAAAAAGTAGTGTGTTTATGTCATCTCTTAAAACTTTATATTTTAGTGTGGAATAAAAAAAATTGTTCCCTTGTTTCTCTAATGAAAAATATAAAGTTGATGTTAAACTAGAATGATTCCTTAATCATAGTAAATTTCTGTATAAAACTCTTATGATTGTTTATCATTGAATCTTGAAAAATATATCTTCTGTTAAACAATAATAATTAACAACATATTATTATTAAAATGGAAATGTTTATTTATTATGAGTAATGAGTTTTTTCTGTATTGAATGAAGTATAAAATTTTGACTTTAGTAAATGTCGCAGACAATTTTATGAAATAAGATAAATCTCTTTTAAATTTGAATTAAAAAATTTTGTATTATGCTCAGGTTTGTTTGTGTAAAATGAATAAGTACAATTAATTCTTTTCTTCAAGTGGATAGACTTTTATAACTTTTTGAGATGGTACCTAAAAAAATTGTTGAGAATGATACTTTTTATTTTGTTAAATATTTAAAGTAATTGATAAAATATAACTAAACATCTATCTGATCTTAAAAAAATAAATTGCAGTTTTCAAAGAAATGATTGTAAATTAAGATTATATATTCGTGGATAAGAATTATAAATTTTTCATTATTTTTTTAGCTGCTCAGAGGATAGTTGCTTTGAGGAATAGAAGTTCATCTAAAATAGGAGAAAATATACGTCATTATATTTTTAGGTGTGTCTTTTTTACGTAAACTAATTTTATATGTATGCTGAAACGTTTCATCCAACTTGTTCTACTATTTTCTTTGTAAATTAAGAAATTTTTTTTTAACTATTTGTTGTGAAATGGTATAATTATATGCAATCCTAATAAAAAAGTTCTTGGCTTTTTAAAACATTTTAAAAGAATTATTAAACACATTGAATGAAATATCTTATTTTTTAGGAATATATCTGTTAAGTCCTAGGACTGAGATAACTCAGCCTCCACTGTAGTTCTTTGCATGTTATTGTAGTATTCACTGTGACTTTTTATTAATTTATCAGCACGGCACAATCCATATGATTTGGGTTTCATTTAAAAAATTTCATGAGAGTGCTTGCAATACAAATTCTAGCTCATTGGAGGGAAATTTTTCGATTGCTGAAGCGTAAAATATTGTACTTTATGAGAGAAAGAGTTTGTTCAAGACATCATTTGTGATAGATAAAACAAATGTAAATATAGAAATTGTGTTACCAATTTAAGCAGCAATGTTGAAAGTCATGATAGAGCTAAAAAAAAAAAAAAAAAAGTAACATATGCAAATGTGGATTCACTTCAAGGGAGGGAGAAACTGATGATTCTCGAATAGCTTCAATGTACGAAAGGCATAAAATTGTAATCCTTATGGATTACATGCTAACCAATGATCAAACCTGAATTATAAACCTGTGATGACACTTACAGAAATTTAGTTGGATACCAAAAAACCCCTGTGGGATGACCCTCTCCCTTCTTCTCTAAACTTGGGAACAAGCTAAAGGTTATCGAAAATTCTTGGGCTATGCATTTTTCTCGATTAGGATAAAAGTTATAGATTTTTCTTGTGATGTCATACCATGTTTGGAGCAGCTATAAATACAGAAAAGTGCGAAGTCTAAATGAATGTATCAGGAAGTGACCTGAAGCTGTCAGAGTAGGTCTTTGAAGAACAGGGTATTGCTTTGGAGATTTGTTTAAAGTGTAAGCTGGTAAGCTGAATGCTACTGAATATGCTATATATTACTGTTACTACTTGAGTTGTTGTTATGTACAAACTGTATTTGTTCTTGTTGTGTTCCTAATCTGTTTAAGTTTTGCTACCTGTGTTTTATCATGTCATGAATATTTGTGAATAAAAGCAATATTGTTTAAGCAATAGCTTAATGCATACAGAATACACTAGTGACCTCCTTACAGCCAATATAATTTATTTTGGCTATTTATTCACAAAAAAAAGTTATGCAAATTGCTATATCAGAAAGCCACTGGTATTCTGAACAATGTATATTTGAATCAGCAACCTAACCAAAGAGTTATGCTTTTGTTTTGAAGCCAATGAATGCTGTTGAAATAGACATTTCTAAAACTTATATTTGAAATGAGGCATGTGAAGAAATCTCATCTTGTGGAGACTATTTGTCAAATTATTTAGTAATCCATATTTAATGTCATGTACTCTATTTGTTGTGACACTGTGGCAAGATACCATTTCAAAGTTGTCTTGCTTACATTTTGGCACTTTGACGATGATAAAGACTCCAGTGAGAATAATAAACAGCACAAATTTCAAAAGAATTTTAATCCTCTGTTGAAAATTTTTTCAAAAAATTATATACTAGGCTAAGAACTTTTAATGAATTAGTTGATATTTTTTGTGATAAAAATTTGTGTTCTGTCGTTTTATTCCCTGGCAAATGGCACAATTACTATGAAGAACTTTACATGCTTTGTGAGCTAAATGGTTATATTTCGAATTATACACATACTATTACTTCACAAATTTTCTTCTGCAAATAAGCATCTTGTTTACTGTAAACAGAAAGGGGAACCATAGCAGTGATGAATGCATTAAAGGAAAAAAATTGAATTAATGTTGGATATATGTATAGATTATTGTTATTAACCCATAATACAATAAATCTATAGTACAATTTTTAGATGTAGATTTGTAATCGATCTACTATGGGGGAGAGGAGGGTTTTTGCATGATCTATGTGAAAAATGCTGTATTCCTATTCATTTTAGTCAATCTAGATTTTTAACTATAAAATTGTGTCATTTAATTGTTTAAAATTAAAAATTTATTGTATGAATTTTTCAAATTTTTCTTTGCTGAAACAAATTTGAATTTGTAATAAAAATTTATTAAAGATGGTTTAATGCATAAAAAAATATTGTAAGGAAGCCTTTAATAATTTCAAATTAAGTCATTTCATTCTTGCTCAATTATGTTAGATAACTGTATTAAGTCCCAATGTTTTTTAATGTACTGTAATTTCTCCTAAGAATATTTTGTATTATTTATTCAACTGTTAAAGAATTGATGTCATTTGATTTATGTTTAGAAAAACATTAAACATAAATGTAATTTCTGTTTTATGTGGATATCAAACACATAGAATTTTGTGCTTCATAATTTAAACAATCTAATATTTTAAGTTGAAACTTTTTAGGTTTTATGATATTAAATTGTTTTTGGTCATATTCTTATTACAGTCATTGTAGATTGAATATTTAAAAACTACTATATTTTGAATTGTTGTTTTCTATAAATTTTCTTGAAAATTTTTTACAGGTTGGCTGAGGAACGGGACAATACTTTTGCCAAATCAATTGAACACTTCATTCAGTGTACAAAGGAAAGCAATGAAACAAAACCAGTTGTAGTTATGAGAAATGTAAGAATTTCTTTCATCTTTTTATGAATATTATATATCAATATATGTTACCAGTGATCTAACTGAATTTTTTTTTCTCTTCCTTCTAATAGATAAGACAATTTATGAGTGGTATAAAAAATTATCTTTTGAAACATGGGGAAGGAAGATTTGAAAATCTGCTCCAGGAAGAACGAAGCAAAGTAAGAACTTAATTTAATTTTGCATTTTTTTTTCTTAGCTTTTTGATAAGAGTTTTCTATGTATATGTTTTCAACATTTTGTATTGATTTTGTTTCAATACTTAAATAATGTTGTTTAATGAGGTAGTTATTATCTAGAAATAATTAATTTATTATGTTTTCATTCTAAATTAATATTATTCTTAGTAAAGTTTTATATATACCTATTACCATAGTTATATCCTGCTTAAACCCTTGCAGTGATGTTTGAATGATATTAATGGCTAATCATTGATTTAAATTTTTGCCTCTTCTCAAAGTTTTTTATGCATTCAGTTATTTCTACTACTTATTTATTGATGATATTAGAGAATTAATTACACTTTTGTTTGGAAGAAATATAATGCTCTTGCAGTCGGTTACAGTACAGTCTTATTGTTTCAAAACATCTTAAGTAATATTCTGCTCCCTCAAAGTCCAGGAGAGTCACAGAGTTGCAATAAAGTGCAATGGTTTACTAGCTCAGCTCTCATTGAATGATCTTTATTTAAATTCTCCACGCATATTTCTTTGGAAACCTTTAACCCCTTTCTCATTTCTGTAGAAAGAACAAAAGTAATTAATTAATATAACTATCAGTGTAGGAAAAAAAAATCAAAAACTATATCTGGAAAAAGGACTAATTATCAATTTCTTTTGACTGTAGATATAATATTAATGTTATAGATATACATACGCAAAGAATTATATTAAATGTTTAAAAATTTCTTAAAATTGTATTTCGTAAACTTTCAGGTTTGAACTATTCTAACCATTTATCTCCCTCTGTACTGAGGGGTTTGGGTACTTCTCATAATAATTTTTTAAAAACATTTGGGAAATATATATTTTAATAATTTTCTGTAATAAACTTTAGATCGTTCTTATTTATAATAAAGGAACTATTTAAATGTACTAAGAATTAATTTTTGATAAAAAAAATTGTTGAAAAAGGCATTTTTTAAATTTAAAAAAAAAAAAGCTCCTTTTAAGGAAACATCATTTTTATTGCTGGGATTCTAGATCATCTTCATCTAAGTATGATTTGGATATGTTTGACAAAGAATAACTTCTGTCAAATCATTTACATTTGATAAATCTTAAAATCTTTTCGGAAACATCATAAAACACAAAAAGTTTGGCTACCAAATGCACAGATTTGAGTTCAGTTTCTAGATCTTTTTATATACTTACTTCTATTTGGTGCTCCCATCTATAATTGTTTTTAAATAAAAGGTTCGTAGATAATATCTGAAAAAACTAATCAGTACTTTTATAACTCGAAGGGTTAAAAGTTGACCCAGAGATACTCTTGAGCTTAATTTGGTATTTCACCAAAAATGCAATAAAAAGTGATGCTTGGATTTAAACCTCAAAGTGTTAATTTTTTATTTCAAATATAAATATGCTTCTAAATCCTGTTGTAAAAATTTACATAGCTGTACAGTTTTTTAAAAAATCTTTTGAGTGAATTATGTCCAGTATTCTCTATAAGGGTTGAATAGCTTGGTGCATTCAATTAATCAGTTTAGTTTTGTCTATGAATTAAGATGGGTTTTTTTCCCCTACATGTTTATGACATGAAAATAAAAGGAAAAAATGATCTTCATCTGATCGAATACATATTTCTTAAGTCAAGAAAATAAATAATAAGCTTTTAAATAGATAAAAATAGTTGGAGGAAAGGATTTTTGAAAAATGTATGTATAGAAGATGAGCACGAATAACTGCAATCTATTATTATTTCATCTTAATGTTATAGAATTTTTAATTTTTTATAACTATTTAAGTAACTAATTCATTCATCTAATCTAACCATTTTTAAACTTTTTAATGGATTTTTAGGATTTTAGCATTGATTCTTCTCTTTTTTTTTATTGAATAAAATCATTAATGTTTTTTAAAATTGAAATATGTGAGCATGTACATGAATAAAATGCGAAAAATAATTTTATACAAATTGTTATTCTTTTTTTTTTTTCTTTCAATTTCTACAAAAAAAAAAAAATCAAATATTGTAATTTCAAGTAAATAAGCCACCCTGATGTATACTCTGCACACATAACTGACTTTAAAAAATGTATGTTCATCGGATAAAACCACACCACTGTATATGCCACAGCAAAGCACTAGGAAACATTGCTTTTAATATTCATTTATTTAGTAATTCTTTTCCATATTGATGTAATCATTTTGATAACATTTAACAGCTTTTACATAACTATAACCAGTAATATATAAGTAAACATCTTATCTAGAATTTGTGAAAAACAAAATCTGCTGCATTCCAACAGTTATATTTTTTATAAGATTATATAAATATACATATTATAGGTTCTGTAAACTTTATTACCATATTATAAGTAAAAAATAATTAAATAAATTACATTTATTTATATAAAACCCAACTTATCAATATCGGAATTAAATAAACTTTACAAATGATCATCAATGTCACTTTCATCACTTTGTTCTAAATCACTTCTTTCCATGTCGCTATTTTCATTTTCTTTTTCAATGTTTTCAAATTTGATAAAATCTGATACAATTATGCTGACTTAGGCTGATTGCCATGTTTTATTGACCCACAAGGTAACCTCCTCATTTGAAGTTTTTCTCATCTTTCCAAAATTTGTGAAGGAATGGAGTCTGCTTTGCATCCATTCCTTCCACTGCTTTCATAATTCGTGCTTTAAAATTCAATTGCTGGTGAGATTCAGAGGCTGTAAAACTTTTGTAAGCCCATGTGGTATAATTGAAAGATAAATATAAGTTTTTCGGCTTTGGATTTTATTGCATCCTTTACATTGGATCATGTTCTATCCAGAACAATGTGTCTCCAAGGTTCGGAAAATGCACCTTTCCTTTTACAATAAACTTATCTCAACCTAACAAAATCACTTCTTTTCTTTGCTCTTCCATTCTTTTTCACTTGTGCATATAATGGTGCCCCTAGGGAAGTCTCCTTTCAGGACTGTTTTTCTTTTGAAAATCATCAAAGGAGTTAACTTCTTTCCATTAATGGCACAACCCAAAACACAATTTTCATTCCTGCTTATTAACCCAGAAATAGTTTCTTCACTTGTTGAATGAACAATTCTTGAAGGACAATCAAATGTAACAGATGCTTCATCTTTATTAATTATTTGCCCTTTTTTCAAAGTTTGTTTTTTTAATTTTCTTAGATATATACTCCTGAAAAAGCTTTGTTTTTTTCCTTAGCTAGATCAAGGGAAGCTACTGCTTACCTGTTGTTTTGGTCCTGAGATAGTCTCTTTCATTTCATGAACATGAAACACAATTGGATGTTCCAACAAAGTTTTTAATGCCCATTTATTAAGTAATTGCTTTTATTTGAAAAGGAATTCTAACTGTTGACACTGATAATTTCTTTTCTATTTTGCTCCATTGTCCATTTTGTTAAATTGTCATCCAAAACAGGCCAGGCTTTGATGCCAGTTTTTCAAGATCTTTTAACCTCAGACATTTATTCTTAATTATTTTTGTTCAGATTTCCACCGCTGTATCTCATTAACTATCTAGTAGCATCTCAATTTCCAGTTTCTGTTGCTTTTTCCCAATGGAAGTTTAAAAGGAAATGTATAGCTTTTTCTTTGGGCAGGAGCAGTAATAATAATAATAACAATTAAATATGTGTGAATGTCAAAGTAAAAACTTCAACAAATAAGCAATAAGCTAGCATGAAGGCAGTGAGATACTTATAAGAATGAAAACAGAATTTGGCGAAATAAAAGTTCCCAAGGCAGTTAAAAAGAAGATGGTTATCGGAAAACACAGACAAAAATATAATCATCAGAAAGTGCCTGTATTAAGTTGTTTTTACCCTGAGCCATACCCTACAATAGTTACATGAGTTTCATGCGAATTAAAGTTTTAATCCTAAGTGATACTTGAGTGCTACAAAATCAGGCTAAAATGTAACAATAAATTCTATATTAACTGTTTCTCTTGTACATGAGTTATAATCTAAACTAGCGAAGTTCAAAAGACACAAAAAAAATAATAAAATTCTTTCAGATATGGTACCCTCGCAGATATTCTGCAGATGCTAAATTTCAATTAATACATCTAAGCCACAGTTTATCTATCCAAAATTATGGGGGTTTTTTATATGATAATTTTTCTAGTTGAAATCAGATGAATTTCTGGACATTGATGCTGTCATTGAAGATTCACTTCATAAACTGGTGATCAAGCCTCTAAAGGGATTTATTTATCAATTGTTTGTGAATGAATATACAAGGTATGAAAATATTATGTTTAAATATTTGAAATGTTTTAGATAGTACATTAAATGTTTATTTGCTATATAATTAAGAATTAAACATATTAATTTTATGGTATTTTTTTATTAGGAATGGATCTTTAAAGCTTTTGTCAGACAACATTAAATTTGCCCGCACAAAGACACCTGAAGAATTAGGTGTTCGGGTAAGAATTTATTCATTTTTCCTTCAATATGACTTTTAATAAAATTGTTTTTTTTTCTGTGGATTGATAAGTAATGATTTTTACAGCCAGAATTTAAGCTTCCGGAGGGTACATCTCTTGAAGTTGTGAATCATTTTTTAAATCGTTTGCAGCAAGCATACTCTCCCTTAAAAAAATTGGAAAATTTGCTAGCAGCCATCTCTACAATTTATAATAGTGTAAGATTTTCATTGTCATTGTTTATTCATTCATCCTAATTTTATTAATTTGAGTTTTATTTTGAATCCATTAATTGTTATTTTTACTTCCTGAAACATATAGTTTAATAAATTAAATTATTTCATATTAAACTGTTTTATTTCTTTAGTGATCTTTATAAGATAAGGTTTGTGCTTCGTAAACTCATACATTATGTATTATACATGACATATTATATGGACATTCCAGGATTATCGTTGTTTACTAATACCATCAATATCAAGGCCTATCTCATCTTGAATTACTATTATTTCCAAAGTATAATTTTTGTAATTAATTTATTCTTTCTGATTACTGAATTGAATAATAATTCTATGATGATAATCTACTGATCTAAGTATCACTTAAATCACTTGACAGATGCTAGATGGCACTGAAACAAAATGGAACAATCAACAGAATAGAGTAAACTGAATTCTGTGTTGTTACCTAAGACATTTTTTGCTTATAACAATTTGTTAATTAACCAAGGTACCTTTATATAAACATTTTTTTTAAAAAAAGAAAATTCAAAAAGCATGTCTGTTTGAATAATTTATAATTCTTTCTATAGAAATACTGAGATAATATACTATTTTAACATTTATGTATTCATTTGTATATATAAAGGTTCAGCAAGATAAAATTGCTCAAGGGAAGGAACATGTCTCATTAGGAGCAGGAGGTAAAATACATTCATAAAACCATCTTTATTTCCGAGCAAAATTGTAATATGTGTGTTTTTGTTAACATGTTAAATTCATGTATTTCTGATCCTTTAATTTTTAAGAAAAAATTATGCTAAATTCTATTTCTTTAAGTAGTTACGATTTAAATTGGTAACTTTTAACTAATATATACTAAATTAATTTTAAAAATTCACGAATCTGAAAGTTATAACATATATTATAAAATTTTTATCATATATATATGTGTGTGTGTAATGATTTAATTTTAATTCATATTAGTTTCTCATAATAATTTAATTTTCTAATTTTTCCCATTCTCTCATTTTAAAGTAAAGCTTTCATTTTTATTTCCTTATACCATTTCTTTTTAACATAATTAATGCAATCACACGTTCATAAAAATTTGCTGACAATACTGTTCACATGGTTTCAAACCTGTAAAGATGATCCCTACCAGACTTTATGTCTGCACTTAAATTCCCTCGAAATCCCTTTATTCATCCCACTTGTTCTATGACTTTTATTGTGAAAAATCCCTGCTATATAACTTGTTGCACTGCGAGAAAAAACACTCTCCTTATCTTACGCTCTTACTGTTCTGTTACTCTGTAGCCAATAGTAGATTTGTATATCCCACTGTGTGGAAATGGTCTCTCTCTCTCTCCGCTACAATAAAATAAATTAAACATGAAATTGGCTTGGACTGTTTTTGAAATTTAATTAAATAGTTCTATTTAAAATATTTAAAAGAATGGTTATATATATGGCTTTTAAATATTTGTTATTGTTATTTTCATAGTAGTTTTGAAATTTAAAAAATTTTTAATCCTTTTTTTGAAACTATAAACTTTTATTTTTATCATTTCTTCCTTTCAGTTCCTTTGTCATTAAATTTTTTTGTCGATTTATTAAATTTTGAATTACTACTTAAATTTTAAATTATTGTTATATGTCTTATTCTAAAATATATAAACTCCTTTGAATTTCTAGATTTTCTTCCCATCTTCATTTGTGTTCTTGTTCGTTGTGGTCTCATTGCTGCTGAAATCGAAGCCGACTATATGTGGGGATTACTGCATCCTTCTCTTATGGCCAGGGAAGGAGGGTAAATTGTTTTTTTTTTCCTGATTTGTTAGTCTTTTGAAATTATATTGTAGACAAACAGCTTACAATAAAATAAAGGAATTTTTTTGTAATCATTTAAATTACTTAACTTATCTTGTATATATTAAATACTCTTTTCTACTTTTATTTGCAATAAATATTTTTGTTATATAAATCTGCATTTAGCATTATAAATTTTTATTCTGTAGTTTAATAGAAAGAAATCCAAGTATTAATTTTATTCTCTTTCAGATATTATTTAACCACTTTGAGTAGTGCTGTACATGTTTTGAAAAGTCTCCAGGCCTGCAGTCCTGAAATGCCACAAAATCAGGTGGAAGCTTTTGATAATCTTCCAACAACTGGAGTCAGTTACGGGGTAGACATGGGAAGTCCTAGATCACAACTTGGTTGTAAAACAGTAAGTATCCCCTCAGATACTCTCGGTGTTTTAGAATAATTTTACGAAGTATAATAATCATGTCAGAATATGATTTTTGGGTCCTCTCAGCAAAATGAAAATAATAATCATTCAAAAATATCTGCAATATGATCCATATTTAATATTTGGTTGGTTGGAAAGCTCCTATTCTATATGTTCTTTTGTGTGTCTCCATTCTTATTATGAAATTAATGTTAATTTGATTTTTGTAACTGAAAATATTAATAATGGGTTTTACTTTTATGTATTGAAATTGATTTTTATTTCTTTCTAGATATATGCAGCTTTTTCTTCGTCTTTTTATTATTTCTGTTATATTATATTTTTAGCATTGTATTTTTAAAGGTTAATCCCAATATTCTTAAGCTTTTATGTTTTACATACAATGAATGTATAACCACTGAAAACTATAAAACTACAAATCAACCATACATTTGTAGCTCCATTGTATTTTTCCTCTAATCTCTCAATTCGGCATCTAATTTAATTCATTCTTTTTGATTACTTAGTGAATGATTTTATGCCAGATTTAACATGATTTTTGTAATTTAAAATTACATGTGGTATTCTTGCAAAACTTAAGTAACAAAAAAAAGCTTTTATATATTCTTTATGTAAATACTTTCAAATATGATTTACTGGTAGTTTATTAGAAAAATTATTAATTATTTTATTATAATTCTTGTATCCTTGATGAAAACAAATGGGAAAAAATATTTTCTAATTATTGAAAATTTGTTAAAAATATTAATACTAGTGGATTTGTTTTCATACTGATCAAATAATTTAGTTTTTTAATGAAAGATTAATTTTAATGTCATTTCTATTTTAGCCGTCTCCTGAACCCAGACTTGCATGTATTGCTGATCTCCAAGGTTTTCTGAAAATTATGATTCCAGATGAATTGACTGGCAGTATTATTTCTAAAACTCTTCCAATAAAGCCAAATATGACAACTAAGGAAGTTGGTAAGCATGAAAGAATTGTATATACTGAAAAGCATCATTTATCAGAATGAATGCCAAAATTTCAGCTAAATTGCTATTAACATAAACATTTTAGCTGCAAATTTTTCTAAATAAAGAAGTTTCTCTAATTTCTCTTCATGTAATTCAACAAACAAAGGATGAATTTTTAAACTTTAATTATTGAGTTAAAAGTTAAGTGTGTTGTGTATATATTTTGAATTCTCTAAATTTTCCTTCATTATATTCATAAAGAACTCCTGCTTTACTTTTTATTTAATGTGTTTACTTTTTTGAGACATCTGTCTTCACTTCTAGGTGTGTGTCTTTTTTTTTTTTTTTTTTTTTTTTTTTTTTTTTTTTTTTTTTTTTTATTTCCTCAATTTGGTCCAAATTAATGTTAGAATTCTATTTTTCACATCAAGGGCTCTGATTTAGGATGTATTTTATGAAGTATATAAAAATATATTTAAAGAACTTCTTAAAGAACTCTATCCTCGTAAAAATAAGTGAAAATATTAATGATTATTAGGAAAATAAAATGATAACGAGAATTGATGCTGTGATGAATGTGGTTATAAAAATTCAATCAATTTTGAACTGAGAAATAAATATTAAGTTCATAAACTTTTAAAATTATTGTATTTTAAAAAGTTGTATTTGAGATCATATATTTGTGTAAGATTTTTGGTGTTATTATAATTGTTCTTGTTGTTTAATGACTGTTTGTTTTTCAGCTAAACTTATTGCTCATAAATTTAATATAACAAATCCTCAGGACTATTGCCTTTTCAAACTGGTGAATGGAGAAGGTAAGCTTTAAATATATTCATGAAAATTTTCTTTGTCATTTTTTGTTTTATTTTATTAATTTTCCTAAGAAAAAAAGTGTATAGTATATAAATATGCTTTAATTCAATGATTAAAGATATGTGAATTAAACGAGAGAGAATTCTTGTATGTGTATATGAGAAAGATATGATAACTAGTTAAATTTACAGTGACTGTATAATTGTTTTCAGAAATGATGTTAGCTGACAGTGAGTGTCCACAGGTGATAAAAGCTGACCTAATGGCTGCGGGCACCAACTGCCTCTTCACGTACAAGCGCTGTGATGCCAAGTTTATATGGCCTATAATGGAGAAGTCTCCATAATCTTTTCCTTGGCTAGCTAATAAAAAGCTTTAAATTGTTTATAATCCGACAGACATTTCTTTAATATTCTCGCCATTGGATTGATCTTTTAGAAAAATAAATTGATGACATCTATTGTGATTTGTGCCAGATCATGGACTTGTTAATTTTCTTGTACATAAATTGAATATTTGTGTGTTTGTATTTTTTTTATTTCTACATTCAAAAAAGTTATATGAGGATCAATAATATGCTAGAATTGTGAGATATTTGTCAATTTCTTTTTCTTATTATACAATGTGTCTAATTTTCTTTAGAATAAATGGTATTTTAAGCTTTTCTATTTATTTAAATAAAATTTAGAAATATCTTTCTTTTAGGATTTTTTAATTTGCAATGAAATTGGATTATACAAATCTAATTTTTTTTTATTTATGTGTGTGTGTGTGTGTAATATATAAAGTTATTATCCTTTTTTTTTTAATTCAGTAAATTCTAGTTAGCTGTTTGTTAAATATACCAAGAAATAATTAAATTATTACAAACTTTAAAAAAATTGTTTAGCTTAAATGTATTTTTCATTACTTAACATATTGTTCTAAAAATCAATTGTGTAAATTAATAATGAGTTATAAGTAATGTGTCATATAGATTGTTTTGTTGCATCTTGAAGCATTTTTAATACAATTATGATATATTTTATGGTGTTATCTTTTTATTGTTTACAAGAATCTATTATTCAAATACATGACATTTTTGATGAATGTGGTTTGAAAATTTATTATTGAAAATCACACATTTCACAGTTTTTCTTGAGAATATTTATATAACTGTACATGTGAATATAAATATATATATTTTGTGGCTTCAATCTACTAGTCTTATTAATTTTGAAGCTGTTTCTTTTGAAATTTTTTGGAAAGTGTTATTCTGTGTAGTGTGTTGTACTTAATAAATATAAATAATACTACACTTTGTATAATACTGTCTTCTGCCATTTTCATTGCAGATATTAGGGAATAGCTCAAAATGTTGGTGTATCAAATTTTTTTGTTATGTAAATTGAATTTTTTAATGTCAGCAAGCTTTTGCATTACTATCTATAAAGCTTAAGGTAAATCCTGCTTTTTCGGGAGACAGTGCTTTAAAATTTACTTCTTTGATTTTTTTCCCCAAATTATTTTATTTTGTAGAGTTGGCCTGTAGGTTACATCTAAAATTATCCTTGATTGTTTATCTCTTAATGATTATTTATTGAAAAGTAATAAAAGCTTTTTTTTTTTAAATATCCTTCTGTATCAATATAGTTGTGTTGTGATTGTTGTATAAAAACCATACTGCTCTGTGCCTTTATGTGTGCAAACTAGATTTGGGTCAAGTTTCTGCCATGTTGTTTGTTTCATTTGAATGAGTACATTGCACAATATTCCAAGCACAATTTCATACAAAAAGGAAAATATTTTTCTGATGCAGCTACACTTCGTACTGAATTGTACAATTAATGCTACAATTTTATTTATTCGCCTCCTATTAAACAGAAAACTTTATATGCTTCAGAATAATTTTTTCTGAAGTATTTAACTATAATTTTCACATCATCCTTTAAAGGATCAGTGGATTATGCATTTTAAAATTTTGTTTTAAAATTGATTTTTAAATATTGGTTCATATAAAATATTAATCCATTCAGATTTATCAAATTAATTTACATTTGATATTGATTTAAAACAAGCATGTCAAACTTGCATACAAGCCCTGACACAGCATAATGAGATCTGACTCTTAAACCCAACTTTCACTCACTTACTTCATCTTAGCCTTGTTAATAAAAATCACAAAAATAACTGATTTAGGGATGAAAATTTAAACTTAAGAGAAAGTTGATCCTTAATCTCGCAAATACTTGTCAGTGTGGTGTGAAAATATTAGAAAATACTTTATAAACATCTTGTTTAGAAGCATTAGAGGTGAGTAGTTATATACTCTTGTAAAAGGAAATAAATCCCTTGTAAATTTGAGAAGTATTAGTATTCATCTTGGATGAAGTTCAAAGACATGGTTTTAAAGTTGAATAAAAGCATATTTTGTTTCATAAAACAATATGAATTGCTTCTATATAATAACTTATAATTGGTGTTTTAATCCTTTGTATTATTAATTGGTAACACATAAATAAACAAGGCATACAGGTCACTCGTTTTGATGCAAAGGCCTCGAATAGGTGAGCCATTCTACACAACTTTTTTTAGAATGAGCATTGATCTGGAGCCATTTCACTGCAAACATTATTTTTTCTTTCTCTTCTTTTTTTGATGTATGCCTATTTTAAAAAAAAAACTGCAATTCATGGATTGTGTGTTAATATTTGAGTTTAACATGCTTATTTTGAACAATTTGCACAATATTATATTATATTCCATTGTTGTATATGATGGCACATTATTAATTATTTAAATTCATTTTTGATATTAATTTTCTTTGATAGTAATAATAATTTTTTTCCTTGTATATTTTTAGGGAAACTTATGTAATATATATTTCATATAAATAATACAAGGAAGAATCTCAACTGCTTATGGTATTTGAAAGTATTAAGGTTTTATCAGCCCTTTCCTGTAAAAAATAATTATTTTTTCCATTGAAAATATCAATAAATGCATTAATTTCAAGTAGAGATTTGTCATTTGGATCTTATAAACATGATCGTTCTCTATAAGTTTCATCAAACATTCGGACAGAAATGAAAATTATAAATTGGATATCTAAGTAAATTTCTTATTCACTTTTCGTCATAATTGACTTAGTGTAAAAAGAATAAGGGAAATTTTATATTTGACTTTTACAAGTTAATTACTTTTAATTATTAATTTTCTTGATACTGAATTATTTTGTGAACCCAAAAGTTCAAAAGTATTACTCTAATGAATCATTATTTAAATGTATGTAAATTTTTTTTGATTAATTTAATTTTCATAGTAGTTTTTAAATTCTTTAATTTTATAGTAAAATTTTTCATAAAATTAAGTAAAAAGATAATTTTTGTATTATTATTTAATTATGTTATGTTTTAATAAAAAAAAGTTATGTTTATAATATGTTAAGTCAATCAAATAATATTGAAAGTTGAGAATCTTCACTCTGTATCTTCAGTGTATTTGTCACTTGTATTCATAATATTTTAATGAAATGAACAAAAGTTTAATGGCATAGAAATTTAATTGCTGATATTAAAAACATGCTTCATTTATTATAATATCTCTCTATAACATGAAACTACAAATACGTATTTTAAGTTTAATTTGTAATAATTCTAATTTGAAATATAAAAAAAACTTAGCCATGCTTTTTTTTCCACATTCAGAATATTTTAATGACATATTTCTCATACACCAACTCATGAGAATATACAAAAGAATATATTATATAAGCTAGTCCAGATCGTGTTTTGTGTGAAAATTTTCAAAAAGGACTTTTGTAAATATTTTTACTCATGTTATTGAAATGCTATTTTCAATGTTGGTTTCATTTTCTGCAGAATCAACTGACCCTCATCTGTATATTTTGTTACTCCAACTTTTCTAACAGCTGTCAAACATTTGAATGCAGTTTTATCTGTACACAGAATGCGGTGCCTGTTTTTTATTTATATTTTAATATATGTACATAAATTCCACTATTGATAGGAAGATGATGTGAGAAAATGATGTTTTCGTGAATGATTTTTCCATGTTATGGTAATAAGAATTTTTCTATTTAGCATTCATTACCTTAAGATAAAAATTGTTTCTTAGGTGTGGGAATATATTTTCCTGCCAAAAGTAAAAAAAATTCCAATATTGTAATTAATTGAATTTTAGTAATTGCCAACATATATATCTAATTAATATTTTCTTGTACATTTATAGTTTAAAAGAATGTGAAGAAAACATAGTATTTAAAATTGTTTGGTTTGATTGTGTTATGGAATAATATTCCAAGCATCCATTCAGATACTTCTGTGAGGAAGGATTTTTGTATGAGTCTGTTATTTTTAGGGTCTTTAAAAACAAAAAAAATCTCAAATATACAACGACATTTAAAATGATGTTGGCTTATTACTTAGAATTTGTCAGTTCTGTATTTAAAAAAGAAACGAAGTGTTTTAAAAATCACTTTTAATAAATGAATAGATTATTAAAGAGCATAGCCTAGAGTTTCAATTGTCCATTGTCATATTGAATGTGATCTTCCAATGGAAATATAAGTGCCCAAAAATGGTAATGACTGTAATTTAGTTAAAATATTTGTAATTTATTTACATAAACAATGCACTCTGATTCTTGTTCATCGATGGAAGCAATGCAGACATTCCTAAACATATGAACTTTTAATAATGCAATGTAGCTTCTTAGAGTAGTGACTCTGTGTATGTATTTCCTATTTGTATGATGTAATGAGTGATGGCGAAGTGACACAGCTGTGAATTCTAGTAGCAAAAAAAAATAATTTTTTTTAAAATTTGAAATAGTTTTCGTTCTTTGAATTTAATTTTAATATTATTAAGATTCTTTTCATTCAGATCAGTTATTTTTTAGAAGTTCGATAATACTAATAAACATTTGTGCACAATTTCTTCCATATTCATTTGAGTTTTTAAAGTGCTTCTACATTCATTTATTTTATTTTAAATTAGTAATTGTTTTAAATATTTATTAGAGAACAATTTGTGAGCTCGTAAGTATTGGGTCACACGACAAATATTTCATAAACTCCCATTTTTTTTCCAATTTTCTTCAAATAAAAAAAGGACAAATTTGATATTCAGCATTATAATAATTTAAGGGTAATTATAATATTAGTTTTACTTACATTCATGTGTAACTTCCTTGTAAGTACCATTCAAAGTTCCATTGACTTATGATTCTAATATAGATTAAGGGTCATTTGTTTATGTACAACATACAGATTACTTTTATTAAAATAGTTTCAAAGTGAGAACAAAATTGTGAGCAAACAATTAGAAATTGAACATGCCTCTCTTATGAAGATTGCATATACATTTTACCTGACTTTGTGTGTGTCCAAATATTATGAACTTTCAAACAATTCTAATAATGTGTAACTATTTTTTATTCCATTTAATTTTTCATCTCTTTTATTAGATCTGAGAAATATTGATTATTATTATTATTATTTTGCACAATATATTTTTACTTTCTAATGTGTTGTATACTTGAAATAAAAAAAATTGCTCAATTCTTTATAGGTATTAATTTACCAGCTTTAAATTATTCATCAGTCTTGTTTCTATTTTTCAAAATAAATTTGTACTGTGCAGACTAATTACCTAAAGGAATGATATCCTATGAGCTCTTTTTTATCATTTGTATGGGAAAAACAATGTAATACAAAGAATGACTGTTGAAAGAATCATTCTGTGAGAATTCTGTATGAATGTGTAATTTGCTTCTTGTGCTCCATCTAATAAAAGTTAATTTATATTTTGTGTCTGTCTCTATTAATTGGTGATCAGGAATGACAGAATAGTCCCACTGTAGCTTATGCATGTCGTAAAAGGTGACTAAAATGAATACCCAGCGTCTGGGGGGTATAGCTGGGCACCCTATCCTTGGGGATTATATCAGGAGACCTCAGGGGCTTATCTTCTTCAGGTAAGTATGGGCATTATGATTCCGAGGCACCCTAGTGATATTTTTCTTTCCCATGGGATTTACTGTCTTTGGTAAACAAGGATTATACTCTCCCAGGGTATCTTAGCAATCCTTCTCTATTTTCGACCATCCTGCTTGTCAACCAATTTTTGTCTTTTCAATTTTTTCACATCTAGACCACAGTTAAATCTTGTTTGGCGCAGCATAGGCACATATGGCTCTTGCGCCAATAACCTTTACATTCACTCACTCACTCACTGTATTTTTTATTATATCATTAGTTAACTTTTAAATCTAGATATATGATATATAAACAGATTCGAGTGACATGTAAAAATAATTAATTTGTAACACCTTTTCCTAAAATTCAACTGATTTGATTTTTCCTAAATTGATTAAATTAATCCTATGTAGTAATTATATAAATTATTTAGAATATCTGTGAGGTTTTATTCAAGGAATCTTAAGAACAAGTTGTATGCGATCTAATAATAGTCCTTTAAAAATGAACACGAACATTTCATCCAAAAGAACAGAAATTCCCATCCCTACTAAGGATATTAGTCATCATTCCAACCAACCAAAAAAAGTATATAATTGTTTGTTAAGCATTTGGGATCTCTATTTGTCATCAAATCATGAAATTTTAAATAAAAATAAGTCTTCTAAAATGAATGTCCGCATGTTGATTTAATTTTTCAGGGTTTCTTTTATACTTTCAATATAAATCATCATTAAAAAAAATGGGGAGGGACAATTGTTTCAGTTTATTTTATTCATTAATAACTTATTTTAAATTTAATACTTTTCTACCAAAAAGTTAATTGATACAATTTTTACTAGTTGATTTAGTAAAAAGTTAAGTCTATTTTTGTTTAGTAACCAATGTATTCAAAGAACATTTTTTATTTTAAATTAAGTTTTTTTTTAAAAAAAAAAAAAAAAATTTTTTTACCTTTCCCTCCTCTTTTAATTTTTTTTTTTTTTTTTTTTTTTTTTGTTGAGTTCAGTTGGATAATTAAGTGAACTGTATGAACTTTGAATAACTTTTATTTGCAACAAAAACTTTCAATTAAGGCAACATTAGCCCTCATGGACTTTTTCAGGTAACTACAGGTATCACTCACCCGAGGTACCCTAATGATCTTGTTCTTTTCCCATGGGATTTACTGTTTTTGATAAATATGGGTGACGCTTTCAGGGATATTCTAACGATCCTTTTCTATTTCGATCCTCCTTGTCAACAAATTTTAATCTTTTTTCATTTTTTCAAACTTGTAGATCACAGATACACCTTATTCGGCGCAGCATGGCCATGGCAGGCATTTGCACCAATATAACACATGGATCAATAAATTCCGAGACTAACCCAGAGATGGCGCTCGTAGTAAACCAGGTCTTTCTAGAGTACTAACCTTTGCTTGAAACGTGTCAAAATTGTAAGTCGATCGGACCAGAAACAGCTGAGTTATCGAGGTTGGAGTAAAGTCGTTTTGTAGTTTGCTTAAAAAATGGAAAAAACCGAGTTTCGTGTTCTGATAAAACATTGTTTTTTAATGGGTAAAAACACCGTGCAAGCGAAACAATGGATTGAAAAATGTTACCCGGACTCTTGTCCATCAAAAGCAACGATTTGTCGGTGGTTTGCCGAGTTTAAACGTGGTCGTACCGACACAAATGACGCGGAACGCTCGGGTAGACCTGTGGAAGCCGTTACACCGGAAAATGTGAGTGAAGTGACAAAAATTATAATGAAAGATCGTAAAGTGAAGCTCCGTGAGATTGCTGAGATGACACAGATATCATATGGAAGTGTATTTACTATCCTTCATGAAAAATTGAGCATGAAAAAGGTTTTTCCAAGTGGGTGCCGCGATTGGAACAAAAACAGCAACGAGTCGATGATTCAGAAAGCTGTTTATCGCTATTTACTCGCAACAAAAAAGATTTCTTGCGTCGTTACGTGACCATGGACGAAAAATGGATACATCACTACACTCCAGAGTCGAAGCGGCAGTCATCTGAGTGGCGCACAGCTGGCGAAAGCCGTCCGAAAACGCAGCAGTCAGCTGGCAAAGTCATGGCGTCAGTTTTTTGGGATACGCATGGCGTGATTTTCATTGACTACCTCGAAAAAGGTAAATCGATCAACAGTGATTATTATATTGACTTGCTGGTGCGTTTGAAGGAGGAAATCGCAAAAAAAACGACCGCACAGTCTCGGGACTTATTGATCCATGTGTTACATCACTATCACTCACACTAAGGCATTTTTTAAATAAAATTTGTAGTAGTAACATATGTAACATCTCCAAGTCGATTAAAATATTTTTTTTTATTCTGATTGTATATTATTTTACATATTTATAATTACTTTAATGAGAAATTTAAGAAAAACAATTTATCCCCTAAGAGTTTTATATTGAAGTATTTAAAATCTTGTACTTTTGTTTACCCACGCTTCGTTATCAATTGGAATATATATGTTGTATTAATCAGTAGAAGAAATAAATGCAAATAGTCATATTCAGGGTATCTGATTTAAGCAGATTTTAATGAATGTTTACTGGGTTGTATAAAATGCTGCATCTGACTATCTGGACATATATTGTACATAATATTCTACGTTTTGTATATATTATAGCTTATAATATGTGAGGTGTGAATATTATATAACGAGACTGACGCTGCTACAGAAGAAGTACGCATGCGCCAAATGCCAGAGACCGACAACTGTTTAGCGTGAAGGCTTCTTTTTCGAATGAGTTCTCTGGTTTCTGTAAACAAATCCTTATAGCCGTAGCCTTTGTTCGCGTTAGAGTTTTTTTTTTTTTTTTTTTTTTGTTGTTATTGTTTGTTTCGCGGGGGAAATGATAAGTGTAACAATAGAGCAACGAATTGTTGTGAAATTTCACATGAATCTTGGGGAAAACAGTTGCTTAAACTTATAATTTATTGAAAGAAGCATATGGCAATGAATGTTCATCGCGTGCACGTGTTTTTAAGATGGTCGAGAAGACGCTGAAGGTGATTCACACCTTTATTGCCCTTCCATGTCAAAAACAGATGATAATACCGGGAAAAATTGATAATCTGGTTCGATCTGACCATCGGTTAAGGATTCGTGTAATCACTGAGACGGTAGAAATCGACAAAGAATCCGTACGGACATTTTACATAACAATTTTAATATGCAAAAAGTGTGTGCCCAAATGGTGCCTAAAATTCTCACGTTTAAACAACAAGAAGCTCGTAAGGATGCTTGCACTGACACTTTGAATGCCATTGAAAATAACCCAAACCTATTGGAAAAGATAATAACGTGTGATGAATCGTGGTTTTTTTACTTATGATCCTGAAACGAAGCGCACTGGAAGAGCCTTTTCTTCACCAAGATCCAAAAAAGCTCGAATGAGCGAATCAAAATGCAATAATTTTTGGATTCGGCCCCCCCCTCGATATTCATAGGATTGTGTACCTTCACAATTTCAGCTCAAACAATTATCATTACTACCTTAACGTTATTGCTGAACTCCGTGAAAGAATACAGAAAAAACGACCCGAATTTTCAAGTCATTCCGCATTATCTATCAACAGGTTTCTAGCCAAGCACAGCATCCTAGTGTTAGACCGGCCTTATTCGCCGGATCTTACGCCCTGCGATTTCTATCTGTTTCCTTAGGGGAAATCTGCATTAAAAGGAACAAGATCTGAGTCATTGAAGCTGGGAAAAAGAAAGCAGCAGATCTCCAGCACTGTTTCGAACAATGGAAGATTTTGATGGATCGTTATAGGGATAGAGGACGGTATTTATTGAAGGTAATAATGAGTAAATACGTATGAAATCGTATGTTATTTAATAGCCACACCTTGTATTGAAATAATTCATAAGAATAATTTTATTTTATTAGAAATATATAAATTTTTTTAAATATTTTTTATTTCATATTTATATACATATTTTAACTTATATATATTAGCTTATAACTTTATAGAATTATTGTATGCTTTATAAACTTCTTGTATTTATATTTTTTTGAAAATATTTCAATTAAGAAACATAATAAGGAACAAGGACAAAATAGGGCTGAGCATTTTCTTACTAATGCTCTATAAATCTTCTAATCAGCAACATTAAAAAATTTATATATATAATAATTGTTGCTTAGTTTCTTTTTAACTATCACAGAACAAAAGAATCTAAATATGTTACTATAAAAAAGAAACACGAAGGTTCGATTGAAAAAAAACCTAGCTCTGTCCTTTCTGCAATCTGGCTTGGCCGAACTCTTGCTAGGAGCACTCCATTTTTTTCCCAGCTGTGTTTAAAAACATTTTAACCCCTATTCAACTTCCCTTCCCAGGAAGTGGATTATGACTTAACAAACTAGTAAAAACAAAAATCAAAGACGAATCTACAAAAATTTTAATGTCAACACTCTCTTTGCTTAACTCAGAGAGTGGGCAAAAGAGTTAAGAAAGAAAAGTTCAACCATATCGGCTCTAGTAGGGCCTACCGGTATCGCACTAAATGACAAAGACAAATCAGAAATACTGGCTGATTCTCTGCAAAAGCAATTTCCGCTTAATAACATTCATACACCAATACACGATAGAACAGTTAAACATATCGTTCACGGATACTTAGCAAACGAAAACAACTTCAGCGGAACCTTGCCACTACCACCTTGTAAACCATCTGAAATTATGAATTATATCAGTAAAATCAAAATTAATAAATCTCCAGGTAAAGACGGCATAACAAATAAAATGTTAAAAAACTTCCCCACCCCCAACTGTCTTACAAATCAATAATATTATTAACCACATGCTAGAACTAGGTCACTTTCCCAGTAAATGGAAAACGGCCTCAGTCGTCCCAATATTGAAACCAAGAAAAGACCCGACAATAGCGGAAAACTATAGACCTATTTCTCTGCTACCGATTCTCGGGAAATTAACAGAGAAAATCATTTTGAGAAGATTAACAGACTATCTCCATGAAAACAATTATAATAATACCAGAGCAGCACGGTTTTATGCCACATCTCTCCACTACCCATCAACTATCAAGAATAGTGAACTTCATTAAAGCAGGTCATGAAAACGGAGAAATAACTGGGGCTGTTTTCCTGGATATTCAGAAAGCCTTCGACCGAGTCTGGCCTAATTTACAAATTAATTAAACATAAAATTCCACCATACCTAATTACCCTCATAAATTCTTACCTAAATAATAGAAATTTTACCGTTAAAATTAAAAATACTTACTCCAACAATGGAGAGATTAACTTAGGAATTCCGCAAGGCTCGCATCTCGGGCCAGCCCTATTTCAAATTTTCGTGAATGATATACCCATACACGACAACACAATACTCTGCATGCACGCAGATGACACAGCGATACTTGCTAAACATAGAAACCACAAGGTTATCGCGCACCACATCAACAGACATATTTCGTTTGAAGAATGGTTCTCCAATGGAAAATAGCCCTGAATGTTTTAAAAATGGAGGCCATCTTCTTTACTAAAGCAACCAGGACACATATACCAAAAATATTCATTGAAAACAAACAGATCCCCTGGTCTCAAAACGCCAAATATCTTGGCGTCATTCTTGATAAAGGTCTCATTTTTAGACAACACGTAACACACCTTCAGGAGAAATTCCGACTAGCCGCGAAAAAATTTATCCCGTTAATTTGTCGGAGTTCAACTTTACCTCAAAAATATAAACTGCTTGTCAATGCACAGTTCCTGCGACCTATCAATACTTACGCTTGTCCAATCAGGAATTGTATTGCTCAAACCCACCACAACAAAATAGAAATCGTGCAAACAATATAATAAAAATGATCGCACGAGGCAGATGGTTCGTGCGAAATGAAGACATTAGAGACTCTTTAAACATCCCTAAACTTCAAAATTACAACAGCTTTATTTTTGAGAATTTCAATAATAATTTAACAAACCACCCAAACCCTCCATTCAAGAGATTAAAAATTGCAAAAGAAATTACAGATCAAGCAAAAGTTTAAGAAAACTCCCTCTGCTTCACTCGAGGCAAACGGATATTTCCCCCGACCAAGAAATCTGAGAAACTCAAGAACTGAGTAGTTGCTCCCTGATTGGACAAGCGCCTTCACCCTGTTCTCACCCACCCCTATTGTCATCTCTCGTTCACTTCATGATTCTTCAATCTTAAAATTTTTGACTTTCATATTCTTTTTTAAAGTTTTAATTACGCAACTGCTTCACAATATTAGATTTTTAATTATAAGGTGTTTTTAATTTTTATATTAATTAAATTATGCAAACATCCACTTAAAATGGGTATTGGAAATTTTAATCAGGTTCATCTCAGATAGGAAATTAAAGCCTAATTCGGGCTAGGTGCTCCACACTAACCTTCACTACGAATATTCCTTTTGCGATGTTGGCGTTCCGTTCATTGATAATGCTGAGTATAGTCTCAAAGGCCTAAATGACAGCATCTGACAGTTTACTCACGCTTTAATGTCAATTGAAATACACTCTATAACAAAAAAACATGCATTTCATGTACGAGGCAGTATCGAAGTCTTAATTATTTTTAAGAACTAACTGATATACACTCTATAACAAAAAAAAAAAAAAAAAGCGCACCAAGAATTAGTTGCCCGATGGTGACAAAAATTGGGGGGTAAGAAAATAATGTACAGAATAGAAAATGACTAAAATTTCAGAAAAATTGGATGATTTATTTCATAGTTACAAAGTAACGAGCTCAATAAGGTGTTGACCCACCTCTCGCCTGGATGTAAGTTGCCACACGACGTGGAATAAAGTGATAAAGCTCCCCAATGATACCCTGCGGTATTTCTTGCCAAATTTGCTCCAGTTGTCGGGCTAGGTCCTCAACATCTCTGGTAGATGCAGTCGTTCCCAGACATGCTCGATTGGAGAGAGATCTGGCAGGCCAAGGAAGTGTTTGACAATCTGTAAGACAGTTCATAGCAACACGGGCCGTATGTGGTCTGGCATTATCTTGCTGAAAAATAAGAGCAGGGTACTGCAAAAAGAACGGTAACAAAACAGGTCTCAGAATGTCGTCGACGTATCTCTGTGCAATAAGTGTGCCTCCAATGATGACTAAAGGGGTCCGGCTATCAAGGGAAATAGAATCCAGACCATAACTCCTGGTTGAGGGCCTGTGTGGCATGCAATAGTGAAAGCAGGATCGGCACGCTGCTCTGGGCGTTTCCGGACATGTCTTTGATGATCGTCAGGGCACAGTTGGAAGCGGGATTCGTCGCTAAATACTGTAAGTCCCCACTCAGCCTCATGCAAACCTGATTGAGCCAAGCACCACTGTAATCTAGCTCGAAAGTGTGCTGGCGGGAGTTGCAGGTAGCGTAGTTGTTGGTATGAGCTTAGATATTGCTCTATCCATCGTCTGTGAATAGTCATGGGGGATACTCGTGTGTGGGTCGCACTTCTGAGGGTTGATAACGAGGAATCAGGCGCTGTGACAGCTTATCTGACAATCCTTCTATCCTCCCGATCTGTTGTGATCGACCGCTACCATCATGACGCTGAAATCTGTCACTGTCCATCCATTCTTGCCAGCATTTTTTAATCGCAGCATCGCTTCGACCCATTTGACGATCGATTCTCCGATTTGTCCGACCTGCCTTTTTCAATCCAATGATACGACATCTTTCAAATTCTAACAGTTGCTCGTAATGAGCTCAAATCCTGCGACAAGACATTTTTTTCGGTCGTTGAAAGGTATCCTAAATCACAATGCAACAGAAAAATTGACCATCAGCTTGAGAATTGCTTCTTATATACACCTGCTGAGTGCGCAGTTCCGATGCGCTATAACTTCCGCTATTCATTCATTGGACACCAAATTTTAATCATTTGCATGTTCGGTCCAAATGTCTTTGCATATGAAATTTCATTACAATCGGGCAACTCCGTCTTGGTGCGTCGTTTTTTATTTATTTGTTACAGAGTGTATATTTGTTGTATTAATCAATAGAAGAAATAAGTGTACTAACTTGTTAAATTCAATTTTTCTGATTTAGAGTGATTTGAATACATGTATGGTGTATATGAATATTGTAAACATAGCTATATTATATATTCTTGTTGTTCTACTTGTTATTTCCAGTGTTTAAAGCCCACCTGTAGAGGGTATTTTTGTAAAGGGGCGATTGTACGATGTCACACAAACCCCTCAGATCAGACTCGAAAAATTTCAACGTATAAGCGAGTAGACACTCGAAAGTTTGTGAATCGCGTGATGATTTGAAGTGCTAAAGTTAATCTGCACTAATCACCAAGGTTACGCGACAGGATTTAAACCTTTGCGGGGCGGTATATAAAAAACATTACATTTTAGTTAAAAATCATCTGATATGAATTAATAAGGTTAAAAGGACACAATTCCAACCTTTAAAATTAATTTGTATTTATTTCCTGATTCTTAAGACCCGGTACATATAATATACCACCGCCCCTTTAGGACATCTTATTTGTACACTCGTTGGTTCGTATCCTTCGAAGAAATAATAAATACTTTCATAAAAAGTATATTGTTTTAGTTAATTTGGGAAATATTAGGATCACAAAACACTTTTGAAAAAATGAGCACTTTATGATGTTGTATTTTTATTTGTAACAATGATAATTTGCTCGAAAATGTGTTAATTAATTTAAGTATAACTTTTTTATACGTATATGATTTTCATAATTTAATGATAAAACTATGTTATAAACTTAATAAATAAATTTAGTAAAAATACATATACAGTTTTATTTAAAATAAGGCAAATTTTTTATTGCATAAATTGTAAAGATATTTTCTTCCTCACTTGTTTCTGAAGGTAACTCTCTAATATAAAAACTCAATTTAAGTAAAATGAAAAGTCTGAAAGCGAAAAGCATGTCCAAAAGACCATTCTTTTAATAACAAAATAACAGGATGACTTACAGCAGATTTTGGAATATTACAAGTGCTATTTTCTGAAACACATTATATATATATATATATATACATACACAATACAGATTTAGTGGTTGTATCTGGCAGATGTTCTTACTGCCCGTAGAAAAAACAACTCATGATACCAACACTTAAAGAACGACATAACAAAACATACATTAAAAGAGCTGTCATTTATGCCACGAGTCAAAAGATATATAACAATGCTACTTCAAAGGGAGATGACAATTTTAATCAGTTTCCAGAAATTATTAGGGACATTGATTGGGAAGAGAAAAAACCAACACACAAAACTGTAAAAGGGGCATTCCTAAGAAATTTTTTTGAAATAAAAAAAAAAAAATTTAAGTGTTTTTCTTTTGTTCTTGTGTGGCAATTTTTCATATATCAGGAGCTGCTAAGGAAGTTGCATTTTTTTCTTAATACTACTTAGGTTATAAAACTCTATATACTTTGGTATTCTTCTTATGAAGGCTTCCTTTTTGTTAAACATATCTTTGAGTCTTTATCTTTTTATTTGGGGGCTCCATATTCAAGTTTTTTGATACAACTTCTTGATTTGCTTGTGAGAAAAAATGTGGTGAATCCACAGCATTTCTCAAAAAATTTTCATAATGTTCTGGTAATATTTTATTTATTAATTAGCTTCATGCATTCTTTTTGAAATTCTTCCTTGGAAATTTCCATTCTTACAAAAGTGGCATTCACATGTTCACATTATCCACAGGTGCTGCTTTTTCCAAAAAATTTCTACCTTTACAAAAAAAAAATCATTTCTTCATTTGCTGAAAAGGGTTTGTTGCATTCAACACATCTAAAACTACAATTATCCAAGATTAAATTGTAGATGCGGGGTGCAACTTATACCTACCTCCATGGTGGTGCACCTTGGACAACGTTCTTGCAACAGCAAAGTGACCTACATTTATCGCATGTCTTCCCGCCAAGTTTTGGAAGCTGTCCTTAGTGTTCTGCAATGCAACGCTGGGGGTTTATCACAAGCAAGAAATTGAGACGGCTGATGACGGCCTGGTATGTATCTTCCTCGCAGAATTTTTTCACTCCCTGGTTGTGCCTCTCAGTGATTCGGCAGATCCAAAGAATAGAGACCACCTGAGTCGATGTGCATCATTTCACGGCGACACAGAAACGGCGGTTTTATTTGGCGTACTAGAGAACTTTTGAGGCAATGACTACGGTCACATCTTTAATCTGTTCTAGTTTTTATGTTTGTAATTGCCTTGCTATTTGAAATTTTAAAAAAATTGTAGATGCAATAATAGAAACTAATAGATGGCAAATAGATAGAATGGAAACAATAATAATAATAATAATATATACATATACACATATATTCATACATACATATATATATATATATATATACACACACACTCGTACATATATATATAATGCAAATAAGTTTAAGTTAAATAATACCAAATATTCATGAAGTAACTGAATTTCCTTCAACTTTCCCTTATTCCAAAAGTACCAATTGAATAAGATATATTTTAAATTGCATAGTGAGGTCAATGCAGAGGAATATAAAACCCTATATTAACTTTCACAACAAAGAAAAAGACATTTAAAAAGAAAGATACAATCTTTGGAAACACTTGAGCCTTATTCCTACATTTTCAATCCTCACAATTTCAAAACATTAATTATTTTGAATTATTTTTATCTTAAACATTATTATTTAAAATAAAATATGATTTCAGAACGTTGGGAAAAAATCGAAAACAGAAATTTAATGACCTTAAATATCTTCACTGAAAGAAGAATCATTTATCAAAACTTACTGTTCTAAAACGACTTAAAATATTCATTCAAAAGTAAAATCAAATGGGCTGTGTAATGTTTGGTTGTGGTTCGAAGATATAGTGAAATGAGTTGCGACTTTTAAAACTTAACAAAACTTTATTTAAAGATAAAAATAGATTTGTAGCACTCCCTGAGAGGCCGACTTAACTGCTCCCATGCTTAGAAGGCCTTCAACTAAATTCACAAAAATTTCTTTTCTCTCCCTCCTCGCGGGCGGTACTGCCGGAGCCGCGTAGCGGAGGCTTTGAACCATTGCTTAGAGAGGATGGGAACACTACATATCCAAACATAGCTCTGACGTTACATTTGCTTACAAATTTATTTACTCAAAATATTCACACAATGCAAAATTAGTTCACAATTATTAACACTAAATGCACGATAATAATTACAAAAAAAGAAGTAACACATAAACGCGATCACAATTACACATTACAAATCATCAAAAATCAAACACATTATAAAACGTTAATTGATGTAAACTCTTCATGATTTTAAAATTATTCAAATTAGTAAGATTTTCTAAATGCAAAAGAATGGTAAGGACACATAAAATAGCACAGATATGCATACACAGAAATCAAAAGAATATCCTTGCGTTCAGCAATAATTGATAATGTTCACACTAAGCGTGATAACGCATCTGCATGAGGCATTTTAGATCCCGCACAATGTTTCAGAGTAAGGTTAAATCTTTGCAGAGAGAGAGCCCATATTTTCAGTCTAGATGACAGCGGTGCACTTTTTGTTAAAAATGGGAGTGGATTATGATCCGTGTAGAATTTAATTTCGGTGCCGAACACCCATAATTCAAACTTTTTCAAAATACACAAAATCGCGAATGCTTCCCGCTCAATGGTTGAACAAGCTTGCTGAACTTTGGTCGATATCTGACTCGCATAAGATATTGGGTAAGTCTTTCCATCCAACTTTTGGGATAAACAGGCAGCGATGCTGACTGATGAAGCGTCCGAATGAATGATGTACGGCCGGTTTATTACAAGAATATATAAAGAAAGATCATTGGCAAGCGCACCTTTTAATTTTTTGAACACTTTTCCATGTTTATCAGTCCATGGAATTTTGTCAGAGACTCTCTTTTTAGTTAACTCCGTGAGGATATACACAAGTTCTGAATATTTGGGAATGTAGTCGCAATAGTTATTGTACAAACCGAGAACACTACGCAACTCTTTCTTATTTGTAGGAGATACTAAGTTTCTTACCGCACGCCCCTTTTCTGGATCAGGCTGATGTTTTCCCCGACCCGACAACGTGTCCTAAAAATTTCACATGGGGTTTCCCGAAATCACACTTCTTAAAGTTCACAGTGAAGTTTAATTCTTCCAACCTCGATAAAATGATGTTTAAATGCTGCAAATGTTCACAGAAATTTTTCAAAAATATCGCGATGTCATCTATGTACGAGAATTCTCTATAAAAAGCAAGCGCTTTATTCATTACCCGTTGAAAAGTAGCAAATGCATTTTTCAGTTCAAAACTCATGACTTTAAATCTATACATTTGGCGATGAGTTTTGAAAGAAGTAAAATCTTTACTTTCTTCCGACATCGCGATTGCCCAATATCCTTTCAAAAGATCTAAAGTAGTTATTACGTTAGCTCTGCCAATCGACTGGATCAAATCTGTTGCGTCTTCCATAGGGAAATAATCCGTTACCGTTGCACAATTCAAATCCGGTAGTCGATGCGCAATCTCATGGATCCATCTTTCTTATTCACACAGACTGTTGGATATGCAATCTCAACGTTAATAAATTATTCCTAATTCCAATAATTCTTGGATTTGTTGATCTGCTTTTTCCTTCAGTGTTTCCGGGATCCTGTACCATTCGACGATTAACTTTAAATTGATTTTATGGGCATCAACTTTAGTAATGTATACATTGCCCGAAAACGGTTTTTGGTACTTGCTTAACAATTCTAGCAATTTGGTTTCTTCCTCATCTTCCAGGTGACTTACATCAATATGCTTCTATAATTCTCTCATTCCGGGTCTCAGAGAAGTTGGAGTGGGAAGAAATTCACCAAAATCTTCATCGTCTTCGAATATCACCCCAATTGCATTAACTCTTGTGTAATACCTCCTTGTCTTATTTTCATGACAATGCCGAATTTTTTCATCATTCAATTTCGCTTTATAAGAGTAAGAAGGAATCAATCCAACTATCTCCCCAGGACCGGTCCATTGCGCGTAGAGCTTTGTTCGTTGAATCAGGTATCAATAAATATACCTTTTCGCCCATCTCAAAATTTTTGGAACGAGCTTTGCGATTGTAATATCTTGCATAAACTTCCTGTCTTCTGGAAACAATTAATGAAGCTTGCTCAGCAGTCATCTCTAAATTGATCTTTTGTTCTAGTAAGTAGTCCACCACAGATTTTCCCATGTTCAGGGGAATGGCAATGTTGCCACACCAACTTGATTTTAACACACTCAGAGGACCTCTAGCTGTTCATCCGTACATCAACTTCAAAGGTGAAACTGCCTTTGTGCAGTTCGGGACTTCTCTGCATGCGAAAAGCAAGTTTTTTCTTGTATAGGAACAAAAGAAGCAGAAGACGATGGGAAAGTTGAAATTTCATCTAATTGATCAGCAAAGCTGAGTGCAGGTGGAATAATTTGGTCTTTGTGTTTTCGGAAGAAGTGGAGATGAAAACCACTCTTGTTTTTGGCAATAAAATTGCAAAGGTTACAAGCTTTTGGAGGAGAATTCGAGTTAGAGGGAGAAGAGCTATTGTCTGGATTTGAGTGCAATTCCACATTCATATCAATTTTTTAAACATTAGTGTTTACATTAGATTCATCAGACAGTTGAGAAGAAATTTTCCATGAAATGTCTGGAAGAATTTGGCCTTGTTTTGTTAAATTTGAAGGAGATTTGGTTAGGTCTGGAATATAGAAATTTCTTATAGCTGCTGTAACAGAGGAAAGAAATGGGATATATATTTGTCCCAATTACTTGGACCAGTCCTAATACCGTAGTGCAATGAATTTTTTAATACTTTGCTGTATCTCTCTACGAGTCCCTTCGACTCCAAGAACTGAAAATCGCGGGGTACAGCCTAAGAGCTTCATGAACACTTGAGTTAACTTTGAACTGAAAGTGTCGCTGGTAATGACATTTAGAATTCCTGTCCTCATAAATATCTCCATCAGCACGTCACATGTAGCTTTGGCAGACAAGGATCGAAGAGGAATCCCTCCGGCCACCTGGAATACTGGTCTACCATAACAAGACAGTATTTGTGTTTTCTGGCTGACAGTGGGTCAATCTCGCCAATTATATCAACATTCACGACCTCGAAAGGTAAACCTGGTCTAAGAACAGGGGCTATAGGTATTTTATCCATAGCTTTCTCTTGGCTTCTTAGTTGACAATTATTACAAGATTCGTAATATTCTAAAATGTCCTTCTTTAAATCAGGCCACCTGAAGTTAATACGAATTCTTTCACTGGTATTTTTAAATCCCATGTGACTTCCAAAAACCGATTCGTGAGCCAACTTTAATACTTGAGGTCTTCTAATTTTAGGCAAAACCAGTTGAGCCACCTTTCCCCAAATTACTCTATCGTCGTGGAATAGCAGATCGTCTCTCAAATAAAATTTTCCTTTTTTCAAATTAAATTTTTTCCATACATCGTTAACGTTTACTTTGGATTCCATGGACGCCTAGAGCGAGGAGCTAAATTATAAGTTGCTTTGATAAAAAAAAAATGGTGTTTTCCTTTTGCTAAGTTGAATCTAGATAATAGAAGAAAAAATTTGGAGAAATTTGAAGCGAAATATCGTTGTTTTCAGGCTGAAAGGTGATCTGATTACCAGTGTCACTAGTGACACCTTTCCATGCATCTTTCAATGTGTTACATTTTAACTGCTGTTCTCTCAATAAAGCTCTTTCACTCACTCGATTTCGATATTCATTTTCTTCCTGCGTGGAAAATAATATTTTCAAACATAAACATTTTTCATTTCCTAATATTTGCTTTTCACTCTCTGCCCTTCCTCTGGTAATGAAATTAGACTTCTATCCACCACAGCAATATCCATTAATCTCCGATGATGATTCATCGTTTGTGGTTTCATTTACATTCTCTCGCAATTGTTGATATATTTTTAATGGGATGATCGCTTGACTTTGGATTTTAATCGTGATCACTGCTAACACTTGAATATGTTTCCAAAAATTCTTCGTTTTTCTTGTTTTTTTTATCCATAACTGTATACTGGAAAGATAGGCTTCTATTTTTTCTCCAAATGCGCTTTTTAAAATTATTTTTCCTTCATCATTCTTTTTATCCTCAAGGAGATCTGAGTTCAATACAGTTATCACCAATCCGGAATCAATTAAAGCCTTTGCACTCTTTCCGTTGACAGCAATTTCAGGACATTGGAGATCACTCTAGCTAATTTTGGTTCACTTGAATTTTTCTTATTTCTGCTTTCTAATAGGAACTCAGTTCGGATTTCAGCGGTTACTGCCTGATCATCTTGCGTGTGTCTATCAATATAACCATTCGTTTCCTTCGCTTTGTATCTTTTTGGACAGTTCTTCTCCAGGTGTTGTAATCCGCAAATATAACATTCTTTCGTTGATGTTTTTATTTCTTCCTTCTTTGGAGTTTTCTCTTGAATGTGGGGGAATATATCTCCGTATTTGTTAATTTTTCTGTTCTTCCCATGACGGTCGTTTGATAAATACCAAATACTCTCTTTGGAAATTTTATCTCCGTCTTCTGTTGACACTAGCTCTGACATTTTCATAATCGTCTAAATTTGAGGCAATTTGATCCGGTTTCTTGAAATGTGTCCATTCGTCAATAAGATGATCATACATTTCAGATGGAGTTCTCCTTTTGATTTGGTCAGTTATTAACAAGTCGCACATATCTTCCAAAGTGTTAATGTGTAAGCCTCGAATCTATGCATGAAAATAGTTCGTCAGTTCGTATGCGAAATCACCCCAAGGAATGTCTTGTTTTTCTTGATGCTTCACAAATAATTGTCTGATTTTCTCTGGTGTTATTTTATACCGTTTCAGGAGAATTTCTTTCACATTATCGTAATCATTCGTGATTTCTTCGTTTTCACGTGCGATAGTGTGCGCAACATCGTATGGCAATAGTCTAATCAAATGAAAAGTCCAATTTTCAATTTTGATCTCAACTCTTTTAGCTTGTCTCTCAAATAACACTAAATATAAGCTAATATCATTGTCGAATTCGGATCGAATTTTGGGATAAAGTTTTGCAGCTCTACTTTCAATCTAGCAATGAGTTCCGAGTTCATTGTTTCACCCATTCTTTGTTTTCTAAACATAATTTCTGGATTTCAAATCCTATTTCTTGCGTGCGTTCCCTTTCATCATCTTGTGTTTCCTTTTCATCTCTTTCCTCTTCCTCTTTTCTATGTTCTATCTGCGTATTGAGCAATTCTCTGACAAACTCTTCAGTTTTCAAAATAGCATCCCTCAACGCCATTCTCGATGTCCATTTCTCGAGCTACGTATTGTAATGTCCTCTTTTTTCCCTCTTTCTTTAGGAAAGCAATTGAGATTCGCAAATCCACGGAATCAGAATTTTCTCAAAAATCGCTCAATTCCGAACAAACTCAAAACTCACTATATCCTGTCGACTGAGCCAGTGTAATGTTTGGTTGTGGTTCGAAGATATAGTGAAATGAGTTACAACTCTTAAAACTTAACAAAACTTTATTTAAGGATTAAAATAGGCTAGTAACACTCCCAGAGAGGCCTACTTAACTGCTCCCAAGCTTAGAAGATACTCAACTAACAAGACAAAACTTTCTTTTCTCTCCCTCCTCACAGGCGGTACTGCCAGCGTCGCGTAGCGGAGGCTCTGCACCATTGCTCAGAGGGGATGCGAACACTACAGGCTGCATCTACCTGATGCTGTGTACCTGAATACAAATAAATCCAAAGAGATTTCAGCAAACATATACTTTATTCATAATGGACGGCACAATACAGAGACACACGTAAGTAAACGCTCAACCATCACTGAGTACACAAGTCGTTCTATTCATATTCGTGAGTGAGAATCAGCTCGCGGGCTGACGTCACAGCACAGCCGCGCAACGGCATTTATTTCACTTCGTTTCCCAACATCCCCCTTAAGATTCAAAAAAAAAATCTTAAGAGTATAACAAACATTATTCAAAAGATCGAGTCTTGTAGGGGCTTTCACAGGCCTTCCAGAAGATGTAAATCTTCTCACTATCACAGCAACAGCAGATGTTACATTGTCTTCATTATCAGCCATATTATTAGAATTAGATTCCACTCCACCCCAGTTCTTTATCAACATATTCATTTGAATAAATTTCTAATCGGTAGATGCACTGCATAGGGCATAAAACTGTCCCATGTTGTGTTTTGAGTTTAACTGAGCGAATTTTCCCATCGCGCCATGGAATCAACTCAATAATTTTTGCTAAGGGCTTAAGCAATCGTTTTTTATAATCATCACCTAATAAAACTATTTCTCCAATTTGAGGATTACGCGATTGCTTTTCATTATGTTTATGTACGAGTTGTTCAAGATATTCTTTCCTAAGACGTTGGCGTAAGTCCTTTAATAGTTTACCATGATATTATATTCTTTTGTTCAGACTCCTCAATTTCAACTCTTCCATATCATCAGTTTTAGGACTTCCGTTCTCGATAAGGAACGTACTGGGGGTAAGAGGAATCAATTCTTCTGAATTTTCTGATACATATGTAAAAGATCTACAGTTAATAATTGATTCACAATCACAAATTAAGGTATATAGTTCTTCATGGGATAACACACATTTACCTAAAGTACGCCTTTATAAATCCTTTATGGTGCGGTCCAACCTCTCCCATCCAGCTGCGGTTGGAGGAATAAATTCCCAAAATATTTAAGGAGTTCTGGTCTCCTTTTGAGCTTTACTCCAATTTAGCTTTGATAGATCATTAGAAGCACCCCGGAAATTAGTCCCATTATCACAATAAATCGTTCGTGTTCGCCCACGTCTAGTAATAAACCGTCTCAGGGCCAAAAGAAAGGTATCCGAAGAAAGGTAATTAACAAGTCCAAGGTGAATGGCTTGGTATACCACGCAAGCAGAGCCATTCACACTTTGCATTCATTTTTCAAAACAGTGGCCCTGCTAAATCAATTCCCACAATCTCGAATAGCAAACAATCAATTATACGGTCTGGTGGCAGAGGTTTTAGTTCGCTTGACATAGATTTAGCCTTATAGCGGCAAATCTATGTCAAGTGAACCAACACAATTATAAAGAACATTTTTGATAGCTCTTTTCTTCTACCTTTGATTGCCCGACAATTCTCCCACATCAGGCATTGCATCATTTGGATTCCAGCATGATAGTTTTTCCTATGTACATTTTTAATTAACAATTTAGTGAACTCACATGCATCAGGTAACAATATTGGGTACAAAAAAGATCCTACATCATCTCGGTTACTTATTTTTGTTTTCACTCTAAGAATACCTTCATTATCTACAAAAGTTACAACAGAATTTAAAAATTTTGCATTAGAAAGATATGGGCTTTGAACTAAACAAATTAAATTCTTTTCAAAATTTTCAACCTCAGATTGTGAGAGTTCATTGTTTTTATATTTTCCACTAACTAATTTACAATTATTTATAAATCTTAATACCCAAGCAAATACTCGGATCATTTTATCATAATCAGAGGCTCTTTCTGCATACCGGGTGTGTGTGTCTTCTGTTAGATTCACATTTACAATTTTGCACTTTCTCCTTCCGATATCTTCTTCAGAGGGTTGAAAACTAAATTCACTAACAAGCCAGGATTCAGGGATTTTCTTTCAATAAAATTGTACCCTCCCACCATTTAGAATTTAGCATTTGTTTTGGAGTACAACTGCGGAGTTAGAGGTCGGCAATACTCATATTTCCTGGTACATGTCGCCAGGAAAAGTGCCCTGTTAGCTCTCTAATCTCTTTAACGCGATTTGCAACAAAAACCGACCATTCTAATTCTTTAATCCACCACAAAGGAACAGTAGAATCCGATTAGTGTGACTTTAATGCTTGTCACACCAAGTGCCCTTATAACGGAATTATCAAGTATTGCTCCAATGCAACAAGCCATCAATTCCAATCTAGGAATGCTCAAAGGTTTTACAGGAGCCCCTCTATTTTTAGCGTGAATGAGTGTCACATTCATTTCATTTCCAGCCTCAAATCTAACGAAGACACTCGCATCAAATGTCCCCTTACATGCATCGACAAATACATGCAATTCAGATGTTTCATTAAAAATCATTAACTGTGGAAAAGTTACATCTTTCAATAAATACATTTTATTTAACCATTTAGAGAACCGATTAACACCAAAAGGAGGCAATTCGTCATCCCAAGAAAATTGAGATTTCCATAAATCTTGTATAATGAGCTTAGGGAGCAATGCAGTGGAAGTCAACACACAAATAGGATCGTATGATTTTTGTACAGCAGACAAAATTAGTCTCTTATTTATTTTAGTTCCACATGATAAAATTTCAAAATCTGTTTCACCCTTCAGTGTAACCTCATCTAAATTCCGAATTATTTCCAAAACCGAAGTGTCTCCAGAATTCCTACAAGTATGTTTACACTCTACATTGTACTCCCAACCCCTCAAATTAAAACAACCTTTAGACATTATAAGTTGGGCTTTTTCAACAAAGTTATCCGCTTCTGCAATATTATATACTCCCGTTAAACGATTATCGATATAAAGCAAACATTAAGTTTCTGAGCAACATCATAAATTTCAGTACAATTGCCTAAAAGATGCGTAATAGTTGCATTCAATAAAAAGGGACTCAAAGAAACACCAAATACAACTCGACAATGTCTATAAATTAATTCATCATTACAAGGGAAGAATAATCGAAGAAAATATCTGTCTTTAGGAGCAACAGACATCATCAGAAAAGCCTTTTCTATATCCGCTCTTAATCCAATCGAATATATTCTAAGTCGATCGAAAATATCAGGTATTAATTCTATTAAATTGGTTCCCTTAAATAAGCATTCATTGAATGAATGAGACAGATGCATCAAATACAGGCGTATTTGTGTAGTTCGACTATCAAATTTAATCGCAGGCCTGTGTGATAAATAATGGGATGCTGATTTCAGTTCAGAATCTGGAACACGTTCAATAATATTCAACTTTTCCCACTCCCGAAAAACGTTTTGATAATCCGAAAAAAATTCACCGTTTGCAAATCTGTTAATCATTTTCTCGTGTCTTTTTCGTGCTAAATAATTATTACTGGGTAAATTCGAAGAATCAAGTTTCCACGGGAGTTTTACCTCATATCTTCCATCCGGAAGAATTTTAATTTCATCATTAAAATCCTTTAAATTAAAATCAATTTTCTCTTTTTCGGTTTCGGATGATATTCCGTTAACCTCAAGTTCCCAAAGTTTATTCGCTGGTAATGACATGGAATGCATTGATAATGAGGGTAAAATATTATGGTTATAACTACTTTTCGTAGTTACAGTAGAAAAGGGCCCAGATCACTAAACAATTATTTTATTACAAGGACAACACATTTATGATTTACATACATAGTAGAAAACAAAGAGATATTGAGCCGAGTATGCGCCGAGGGATTTCCCCGTTAATGCGCATAATTGTTTTAGTGCTCCGAACACCTTGAGTTCATATGCTAAACTGAATCCATGACGCAGTTATTGTAGAGGGCTTTGCAGGATTGAGGGGAGAGGAAATACATTGGTTACATGGTATATTAAATATTAATATGCTTTAAAATATTAATTATCCGAGTTTAGTTTCTACGGCTGTAAAGCTACATTCTAATACTACAATATTTCCTGTAAATAATTATACTATAATATTACCATCTATCAAAAGATTAATTTCCATTTCTTTTCGAAAAATATTGGCAAAAACTAATTTCCTTCTTTTTAATCCATTCAAAATCTCATTATTCTTAATCTTTGGAATGAAACTGTAAATCTTTTTTTTCAGAGAAAACCTCAAAACCGCAAGAGAAAACTTTGTTTAAACTACTGACCACATACTTTATGATTTTTTGGTTCGGTTTCACACCCCTTAACCGAACAAGGCATGAATCACAGTCTCCGTTCGAAGAGGAAATGCATTAAGTTGAGTCATAATTTTCTAGCTTGCATAACTACTTTGAGAGCCAAAGTCAATAACTGCAGGGATAATACCTAGGTATCGAATTAAAACGCACAGCGTTTGTAAAAAGACAGTTTCGCTTCTGCAACAATTAGAAAGGGAATTCTCAGATTTTGGAAAACAACTTTTGGGTTCATTATTTTTTCTTAGTTCCAGACACATTAATTCAAAATGGAAGTTATTACATTGAGGATATTTCAACTGATTTTTAACATTGCAATATTTATTTAAATGACCAGCTATTTTTAAACAAGAAAAACATGCACCCTTTTCTAACAATAATTTTTGTTTAGAAGTTAAAGTCGTTTTCGTGATCAATCAAAAAAAAACAAAAAAAAAAAAAAAAAAAAAAAATCTTCCTTGCCTGGTTTTTGAAGACTTACTAAAGCAGATGCTGTTGAGGACTCCCCGGATAGTTTTAACTGTTCATTTTGAAATTCCTTCCTTCGAGGATTCTGGTGGGTGGCAAAAGCATTTCGTGCACAAGATTTATCATTTTAACACTCTTTACTTCCAGACGAAGAAAATTCTTCAAATGTTCTAAATTTCGCGACTCCTTGTTCTCTGTTAACCCATGGTTTCTGCTTCTTTCCTAGGCCATTGATACTACTTCCTGTAGGCAAGATTCCACCATTGGGCTAAAAAAAACACGGAATTTTTATTGCGTGCATCCTAATCTCTCCAGGGCTTGGATCTGCGCTTCCAATTCATTGTATAATGCTGGAAGGTCAGTATTTGAGCGACCGGTGGCCACGTTTTCATAACCATGGACAGCAAGTCTCAGACGTAAATCTGTACGAGTAAATCCTCTCGCCCAAATCTCTCCTGCAGTTGGGCAACTGCCTTCGGGTAATTCTCTTCAGTCGTAGAGAAATTATCCAGTACTCGGGCTTCTTTCGATTTAGGAACAACAACCTGTAGCAGATAATGGAATTTGTCTTCATTGGCGATACTGGAATCCTCATGAATTTTTCGAAATTGATTCCAGAATGTCAAGTAGTCTCTAGAATCTTCACTAAATTTTTTCAGCTCTATTTTTCGGAGCTTGAAATTTCGCTTCTCGCAGATTTCCCTTGCAACTGATTCTTTCAAGCTTATCTTCTCGATTTGAGAACAAAGTTCCGAATATTTGTCTCTGTATGATTCAGCAGACAAAAAATCTTTTTCAAAGGCCTCCTTGGATCTTTTTCTTTCAAAAGAATGCTAGTAATTTCAGATTGACACGTATTCAATCGCGTAAATTTATCCGTACTTTACAACTTCGATATCGAAAGGTTATCCATATTAGGTATTTCTTTAGGGATTTCATCATCAATCTACCTAGCACATACCGAAAACGAAATGCGGTATCGCATGTCACTTGTTGTATAAATAAAGGCTCTTGATTTCATCAGTAACATTATTTATTTGCTATGTAACGCAACGCACATACTAAATTAACTGCTAACAGGACTTAATGATATCGTGATCATAAAACAGTAAGGATAGCGGAACAGTTTAAGATATCCGCCTACCTTTAAGACGCGATTTTTGGTCAAAAAGTCTATTTTATTTACGGTCTATTATTAAAGCTGGATTTCTTAGTTTTCTAGAACAGTTTCAATTTTGTTTCTTTCTTACATAGAACTTGATTTATGAGCATTTTAGTAATAGTCTGTCAAATTTTAGAACTGGAAGTATCTATCTGCTGGAAATTGAACTTTAATGGTTTGTTTTTCATTTATATTTTACGTAATATCGCCATCAAAATATCATCCAACATGCAAGATGAATTTCCTTAGACCCAAAATGTAAATGAATATTTTAATGGTGTAATATAACAAAGAGTACTAAAGGAAGTTTTTGTTTGCTTGAAAACTGGGAAATTGGGTGCATATGATGCAGTTATACAATTTAACGAAGGACATCAAGGCTTCTTAATAGTCTTAAATAAGGTGAACATTGAAAATCCGGGATACTTCACTGTAAAGGGATACAAAAAGTTAGATTATAATCGAATAAGGGAATTAAAGCGTTATACAACACTTGTTAAATGTATGCGTAGGAAAATTTAAAGACCACCAGGAAGAAAGAAATAACTTATGTAAGTAATACAGATAGTGAAATTTGCAAATCAGGGGCCTTTTAATGTTAGTTTTTTATTTAATTAGGTAAGTTTCTGGGTTGAAATGTATTTTCAGCTTTTTCTCAAAATCAAGATTTTCATATTTTGCCTCAACGCAAAACATCGTATAGAAAAAAGTTACGTATGTAATGTTATGAAACTTTCATGGAATACTCTATGAAAGTGAATTCAGGAATTGAACTACTCCTATTGTTATAATGCGATTACTTTGCATTTTATTGATGATAAAAGTCATAATTTGTCACAAATTTGTACGGTTTTTCTGTATATTAAAGTACGACTTCCTATAAATATTTAATTTTCTGGTTTATAAATGTGATAGAAACACAAATCCTAAATTAGATTCAATTCATCATAATAAAATTTACAGAATTGAAATATCTCTATTTAAATTTCAGTTCTGGAGTTTTGGACAGCGCCATTTTACTGCTATTTTTATGTATTTTTGAGCTGAAATTTTAAAACAGTTATTAATTTATGCAAATTTTACATTGTATTTTAAGTTTTTAGCCATATCTTATATTATAATGCATATAAAAAGTTATTTTTTCAATTATTTAAAAAAATACTCTTCAAAGGTAGGTGGATACCTTAAACTACGACCTCTCTTGAAGAAGGGACAAGTCGCTCTAACGATTTACTCCTTCGCGTATACAGTGTTTCGTCTCCTCTTCGTTCATTGCTCCAGCGCTCTATTTACCTCTCCTTTCTTGTATCCTTCCGCGACGGCAGCAAACCACGCTCGTCACAGGTAGCCCCCCCCCATCAGCGATAGCGAGAGTTTTAGCTATACTTCAGATTACAGATTATTCTGAAGCCGGAACGAGTAGTGGTGTCTTGCCTGCTTGAACTTCCTGTAGAATTTTCTTCTCCTGTGTCCAGGACTTCATTTGGTTGAGAAGACACCTTATCCTTCCTATGCAGTCCAGCTGGGATGTCCACCAACTCTTTGGGAACGTAGATAGGCTTCAGCCGATCGACGCTCACTGAAACCTCTTTTCCATTCCTCAAGATCCGGAATATCTTTTCGGTGTACTTAACAATTTTATAGGGACCCTCGTATGGTGGTTGCAAACCTTTTTTTATGAAATCTGTCAGCAGAAAAATATGACTGCATGTGGTCAAATTCTTGCTCACAAAAATCGTATTTTGTCCGTGATGTAGAGTCGTTGAAGAAGATAGGCGCTGCATTGACTCTCTGAGATTTCCCCTCAAAAGTAGAAGGATCTGCATTTTGTTTAGAAGGGCATAAAAATTCACAGGGTAGCCTTATGGGAGCTCCATAAATCATCTCCGTAGTTGTGTTTTGTAGGTCCTCCTTCCAAGTATCACGAAATCCCAAAAGTATGATGGGCAATACAGTGGTCAACTGTATTGCCCACCAGCTATAATAGCGGCTATAATGGCGTTTCCAAGCGCCATTATAGCCGCTTTTAACTACCGATGAAACCTCTTGACTTGGACGTTTGCAGACGGATGATATGGAGTTGTGTGCTGCTTTTCTGTGTCTAAGAAATTCGATAGGGCCTCAAATAGAGATGATTTGAACTGTGTTCCTTGGTCTGTAGCTTATTTGAGGGGTGGACCGAATCTTGCGATCCAACCAGCGTAGATTATCTTGGACATGGCCTCTGCTGAAATCTCTTCCAGTGGAAATGCTTCTGGCCATTTGGAGAACCGATTAACACAGGTGAGACAGTAACGAAAACTTTCTGATGGAGGTAGGGGTCCTATAAGATCGATGTGTACGTGCTCGAATCGAGAGCTTGGTGGCTCGAATTTTCCTATTTCGCTTCTTGTATGCTGAGATACTTTTGCACGTTGTCACTGTAAGCATGTACGAGCTCATAGAGAAACATCCTGTTTCATTGACGGCCACACGTATCGTTCAGCTACCAACTTTAAAGGTGCCCTTATTCCTGGGTGCGAGAGTGCGTGCAAATTGTTAAATATTTCTTGCCTGAAAGATTCTGGAACAAATGGACGAATGCGATCCGTTGACACGTCATAACAGAAAGTAACAGGAGGCTGTCCCATTGGGAGAGGTTGTATTATTAGGGAAGTTGAACAAGAACCAACTAAAATGTCCTGCAATTGGGAATCCTTCTATTGCTCCTCAGACATCTTTTTGAAGTCAACAGCACATGGTGTGGTGATCGTTGAAATATGAATACGTGACAAAGCGTTGGCCACAACATTTTCCGATCTTTTCAGATACCAAATGTCAGTTGTGAATTGACTAATCAGATCTAATTGTCGGAGTTGTCACGAAGAGCATTTTCCCTCTTTCTGCTTAAATGAATTTATCATTTGCTTGTGGTCCGTAAATAAGATGAAATTTCGACCTTCCAACATATGCCGGAAGTATTTAATAGCCATGTAAGCTACCAACAGTTCTCTATCATACGCATTGTATCTCCGCTGTCTTGGTGAAAGAGTCTTTGAGAAGAAAGCTAGAGGTTGTCATCCTTTTGATACTTGTTGATGGAGTGCAGCACCTACTGCTGTGTCCGAAGCATCTACCACGATGGCAAACGGTACAAGACTGTGGCCTCTGCCAGATGTTTTTGCACTTCTCAAATGCAGCAATGGAGTCTTCTGACCATAAGAGGGGAATTCGGTCATTTCTTTTGGCTCCCTTTAAATAACTGTTCAGCACTGTTGCGTTGTAGCAGCGTGCGGTATAAATCGTCTGTAAGAATTTCAGATTGCAAGGAAATGACGAAGCTCCTTCACAGACTCTGGTTTTGAAAAGTTCGCAATTGCTGCAAATTTCTCTGGTATTGGAGAAATGTCTTCTGTAGTCACAATATGTCCAAGAAATTTTACTGAAGTTTCGTCTAGAACACTTTTGGAGGCATTCAGTACCATTCCGTATTCTTCAAGACGTTGGAACACTTGTTTAGAACATCATCGAAAAATGGCACACAAAAGTCCATTCCTCTTAAAACATAATGAATGAATCTTTGGAATGTGGCAGCAGCGTTCGAAGGACCGAAGAGCATGTAGAGGAATTCAAATAGTCAAAATGGTGTTGTGACAGCGGTTTTCGAAATGTCTTCTTCCTGCACCGGAATCTGATGGTATGCTTTGGCCAAATCTAGAGTTGAGAAAATTCTTTTCTTCTCTAAGACTTGCAAACGGTCCTGAATATGAGGCACTGGATACCGATCAAGAACTGTTGCAACGTTTAGTTTCCTGAAATCTCCACATGTTCGCCAATATCTATTACTTTTAAGCACCATGTGAAGTGGAGATGTCCAACAGCTGCTCGATGGTCTGCAGATTCAGGTTTCTACTAGATATTGGAACTCCTGTTTTGCTGCTTTTAGTTTGCCCGAAGGTAGTCGTCTAGACTTAGAGAAAACTGGAGGTCCACTTGTAAGTACTGGGTGCTTAACATCGAGCTTCAATTGCATTGAGATCGAAACAGCTTCAACGAGAGAAGGGAACTCAGCGAGCAGTCAATAAAACATGGTACTGCCGTTAACTGCCTTGACTCCAGAATTATTCCATTGTTACACTGTTCCCTGTGTCTGCAACTTTGTCAACGAGTTCACCAAGCATTCATGATGAATGTCGATTAGCAGTCCATAGTGGTGAAGGAAATCATCCCCCAATTATTGGTTGCGAGAGTGCAGCAATAATAAATGGCCATCGGAATGCTCTTCGAAGTCCAAGATTAAGGGTCAACAGAAGCTGACCGTAAGCTGAAATGATGGTTCTATTTGCTACGGAAAGTTGAAGAGAAGCAGGTGGACGATGCTTTGATTCCGCGGTCAGAGGAACTACAAAGACGTCAGCCCCAGCATCAGTCAGATATTTTGACTTGGAAGTTCTATCCGAGAGATACAACCAATTGATCACCTTTGTGCCGCCACCTGGTGAGCCGAATGACGGCTGGTCTTGTTTTCCGCCAGGTAGGAACATGGTTTTGTGCACTTCGTAGCACGTTGTTTGAAACGCTGGTGGTACCAACAATGCTCTTGATTACCGGAATTCATGCTGGATAATCGGCGACAGAAATATCTCTCTGGTCCACGGGAGGTAGAACGTTCACGGGTCTCCAGGCGAGATGAAATATCCATCAGCATGGTTTTGAGCTTTTGGTTCTCGGCGTCAATTGCGTGAATCGACGAGGTATGACCTGCAGCTGCCATGATACCATTCGCCATCTCAGCCAGTTTCTCCAGTTGGTCATTCGATGTGGCCAGTATCTGCTGCAAGTGGGTAGGCAAGCGCTGTAGAAAAAGGGGTTTCAGTAATTCTTCCGTCATCCTATTTCCTGCCTTGTTCCTCATCTCCAGTAAAAGACGTTAGGGCTTGCGATCACAGAGCTGCATTCCGGAAATGAGATCACACAAGCGTTGTTCCTCCGAGTCAGCATATTGTGAGCAGAGTCTATTTCGGAGAGCGATATATGGCTTCTCTGCAGGAGGATTCAAAATGATATCTCCGATTATGTCCAATTCTTCGGGCTGTAAAGCAGAAATAACAAGATGAAATTTTGTAATTTCCATCGCATTTCCTGCTAGAATGAATTGGCTCTCCATTTGGCTGATCCATATCTCCGGATTCGCCCGCCATAAGGGTGGTACTTTCATTATAACACGTGCAATGTTGATGGCCGCTACACTATCCTCGTAAGATATCGTAAGCGAAAATATTCCACAAAAGTAATTTTACAATATGAAGAAAGCTCTAAAAAAGTTTTCCGACCTTAAAAAGGATAAGGATAGCGGAGCTGTTTAAACTACAACCTTTCTCGAAAAAAGGGCAAGTTCTTGGCAATGTACTTTATTACAAGATCCAATAACCTTGGTTTATTCTTTCTTGGTATCACTGTTGCGTAACGATGAATAATATATATATATATATATATATATAAACAAATTACAAAAATGTCACAAAAATGCGACGAGAGAAAAACTGAGACGAATAAGAAGGTGGGTAGGAAAATGATGGTCCAATCAGAGTCGCTTCCTTCAAGAGAAAAGGGGAAGGAGATTGGATGCTGTTACGGCGTATATGTACCTACCAGAGAGCTGCAGAAAGTTTTGCTGGGAGCTGATGGTAAGGTTTCTATGGTGACCAACAGTGTTGAGAAAGGAGGGAGAGAGATCCCTGATGCATGCTGTGATAGGTTGAATTTTGAGTTATTTATGTAGTGTCCGTTTAATGAAGAAAGGAGCGTTTGCAATGATACGTAGAATTTTATTCTGCTCAATATGAAGAAGAGAGAGATTGGATTTGGCAGAAATACTCCAAATTTGACATGCATATGTTATGATCGGAAGGAGTTAGAGCTTGTAAATAAACAATTTATTTTTAATGAAATTTTGGATCTTTTTCCCAGCAATCTTTTGATTTTATGAAATCTAATTTGAAATTTTTCTTAATCGACTGAATGTGGGGACGGAAGGTTAATCTATTGTCTAGAATGACACCGAGGTATTTTGCTTGGTTGACCCATTTAATGCGTTTGTTAAAAATTCCGAGGCACTCGAGTCTGTTTTTAAAATTTCCAAGTCTGAAAATAATGGTTTGAGATTTTTCTGGGTTTATTGCGATACGCCATTTAATGAACCAGAAGTGTTAAATAAGAAGATAGATTTGAAGTTGTTCTTGAACAATATTCGGATGAGTGGCTTGGCAGAAAATTACAGTGTCATCAGCAAAAATACAAATTTCTATGTTTGGATATTTCTATATTTGGAATGTCCTGCGTGAAAATAATAAATAAATTTGGAGAAAGGGTACTTCCCTGGGGAGTGCTTACTTGCATAGTGCCAATTCTTGAAAGTTTACGATTTAAATTGACTTGAAATGTTCGATTATGGAGATACTCTTGAATAAAGTTGATCAATTAAACTGGGGATTTTAATTGAATCATTTTATGTGTTAATCCGTCGTGCCACACTCTATCGAATGCTTTTTGGACATCGAGAAAGACTCCTCGCTTGACCAAATGTTCATTAAAACCTTGAGTGACTAAATTTGAAATTCTTAAAAGTTGATGGTTGGTGGATATATGCCTTTGAAAGCCATGTTGTTCAAGTGGAATAAGGCTATTTTCTCTTAAGTGGTCATTGATTCTGTTGTAAAGAATTTTCTCAAACAATTTAGCTATTGTGCTTTGGAGACTAATGGATCGATAGTTAAGAGGGAATTTTGGATCTTTGCCTGGTTTTGGAAGAAGAATTATAATTGCATGCTTTCAAGATTGTGAGAAGTGATTTAAAAGTAAACATTTGTTCAAAATTTTGGTAAGATGTGCAATGGCTCTCAAGGGAAAAGATTTTAATGCAATATTTTTAATTTGATTATTACCTGGAGCTTTTCTAGCACTAAGCTTTTCAATAATTTCCATAATTTCTATGAGAAAGGTAAGTTTAGGGGGCTCTGGACAATTTTGGTTGTTGGTAAATCTTCTAACTTTTCTTTCAATATCATCGTCATAAAATTCAGCGTTCTTATTGAAGAACTCCTCATGCGAATCAATACAGAGGTCTGCTTTGGCCTGGGTATCGAACACGAAACCTCTCGGTACAAGAAGGGAAGGCGAATTTCGGGGGGTAGAATTTGAAATTTTGACCAATTGAAAAAGTGACTGATCTTCAGTATTCGCCGTTTCAATCGATGTTCCCAGGCTCGATTTTTTGTGAGGAAAATCTCCCTTTTGATTTCCCGCTGGAGCCTATTAATTTCAGTTTTCGTTGGGGGATATCTATATAACTGCCAAAGTTTCGAGGCGGTTTTTCTCTTTAATTTTTTGCCTGGTTGATTGGGAAATATTAATATGTGGATGATCTATAATTTTCGCTATACTTGATTAGCTTATAGAATTTTGAAGGTAAAGTTTGTAACCGCCTCTTCAAGTTCGTTAACGTTGTTAATCAGAGGGTTTCCAGAAATTGATTGCGAGAGATTTTCAGAGAAGTTAATCCAATTAGCGAACAAAACTTGATTATGGGTATGTGGTAAGATTATCCAAGCCCACCAAAAAGCAGACCGGGTTGTGGTCACTTGAGAGTTCCGCACTGGTAGTAACTGTGATATTTTGTATGCCTTTCGAAATACCTAACTCAATTGTTGAGGGGAGATATTTTTGATTATTGGGGTAATATGTAGGATCATTAAGAGTAAGAATGTCTACGCCAAAAGTTTGAGAGAATTTGAAAAGGCAATTACTGGCTGCGTTTGCACATGAAGTTGGGCTCCAAGTGTAATGTTTAGCATTAAAGTCACCGAGCACAAGACAATGTGATCTATTTCTGAAAATTTTTTGTAGGTCATGAACAAATCTAGATTTTCTGGGGGGGTTGTGGCTGAATAAATGACTGAGAGAGCAACCTTGATTTCAATGTTGATTGTAGTGGTCTCCAATGCAGCGGTGTGGAAGTTTAAGCAGTGGTGCTCAATTGATTTTTTAATAAGTAGAGCTGTACCTCATCCAGGATGTGTAAGTCGGTCAGTTCTGTAGACTTTATAATTGGAGATATTGAAAAAATCTGCAGGTTGTAAAAAAGTCTCTTGCAAAGCAACGATGTTAGGATTATTATCGATAGTAAACTGTTGAAGTTCGGAGAAGTGAGGCAGCAATCAATTGGCGTTCCAAGAAACAATTTTGAGAGGAGAAAAAGAAAGTCTTAAATTAAACATTAAAATCCAATGTCTACGTCTACGGGTATCAAAATTTCTCGTATCTTTTGAAATTAAGTTTTGTTGGAAGTTGATATTGCAATTACTTGGTCAATTAGCTGGAACATTTCTTTGACTTGCGGGATTTTGTGGTTATCGAGAGTGTTCGCAACTGAAGAAGTGTTTTCCTTTGGTGGAGAAGGTAGAGAAGTTGATGAAAAAGCAGGGGCAGAAGGAAGTGAACATGTATGGGACGCTTGGGCCGGGAGTGGAGGGAAATCACTTTGCTAGAATTGCAGTTCTTGTATTTCAAGTTGGCGTTTTTGCTTGAGAGCTGCTGTTTTTTTTTTTCTTTCTTCCCATGGATTAGGTTTGGGAGGAGATGGAGGTTTGTTGAGCGGATTCTTAAGCCAATCCATGTACTTAGCGGGGTTATCGTCTCCGCAAAGGCATCATTTTGCTGGTATTTCAATTGTTTTTGGCAATCTCTTGTAAGGTGTGCTTCTCTACACTTCACACACTTGGGGGGGGGACGAGTACAGAAGAACAAATTGTGGTAAAATCCTTGGCGGCAGCGAAAGCATTGTGCTGGGCCAAGTTCCTTCAGTAAAGGTTCTATTTTAATTTTCATATAATAGAGTTCTTCTAAGTTATAAATTTCTTTATTATTGTCGGTTTTAGGTAAGTTAGGTAGAAAAAGTGGCATTGGAGACCCAGTTTTTCTATTTTTCATGTTGTAGCACTCCTGTGCATAAATGTTACAGTTTTGGAGCTCTTTGATTATTTCTGTTGGCGGCATATCTGCTGGCATGCCTATGATTATGAAGCGCAGCATTTTTTCTTCTGGTAGCTGATAAGTGAAACTTTGTAGGTTTTTTTGTTTTATAAAACGATATATTTGATGATACGTTGCTGGTGTAGGAGGGAATAATTTAAGGCTGTTTCCGGCTAAACGGACTGTCAACTTTATTCCTGTGATTTGTTGGAGCTCTTTAATGAGCGCTGCTGTATTAATTGGATTATCAATAGTTATTGGCGGCACTTTATCCTTTTTGATGATATTAGAAGCTGTTGGAAGAGGGGTAGGTACACGATTTTATTGTGAGTTGGAATTTGAAAAACAATTGTTATCTGAAACGTTTTAAAAGGAGGTTTGCATGTCTTTAGTTTATGATCTGAAATAGCATCAAATATATACTTCTTGTAGCAATTTTTTGCTGTTTTGCGTTTTGGGAATCTTTAAACTGGTGTTTCTTAGATTCTTTGGAAACGAGTTGAAATTCATTGTGATTTTCCGATTGGTTGAGGCCCCAGGCATCCTTGATTTCACGAAAGTAAGAAACTTCTGATGTAATTTCTTGTTATTTTAGCGCTTGGAATTTAAGACGCACCTCTTCCTGTATTTTTAGAATCAATTTATTCATTTCGTCTTTATCTCTGAGGCAAGAAAATTGCACTCGAGGTAATTCATTTATCTTTTCGTCTATCAGTAAACAGATATTAAAAATATCAGAGGAAAATGTGGAGCATTCCAATTTAACTGTAATAGCATCCAAATTTAGGGATTGAAGGAAGGAAGGACCTTCAGGTTGTTGCTCCATTTCATCCTGTGAAGAGTTCGAGTTAACCAGGTCCGAATCCATGCTTCAATAAAGTGGTGCGAGCACTGGCCGTCGGAGAAAAACAAAATCACGATCACGAAATGTGGTCTGATTTTGATTAGAAAGTCCCAAAGAAATAAGAGAGTTAAGGCTTCACAAACGAGAAACAGCAATTCTGTAGGAAAATATATCATACAATGATGATCTAAGCTTCATTCATCTTTTCAACGCAAAATCGAAAATCCATCGAAAGAGGGAATGAATCGACGTCTGTATCAGTTGGCATCTGGAAGCGGTCTCCAGAAGAAAGGGCAAGTCGCTCTGACGATTTACTCCTTCGCGTAAACGGTGTTTCGTCTCCTCTTCGTTCATTGGTCCAGCTCTCTGTTTACCCCTTTTTTCTTGTATCCTTCCACGACGGCAGCAAACCACAATCGCCATAACGGCATGATTTCCTCTGTGTTCTCAGTTGTGCCAAATCCATTTTTCTGTATCAGATTTTAATTCTATGTTAAAACCACAGCAAGGGTTCAATCACAAAAAAGTTCAGTTCAATAAAATTCAAAATATAAAAGTTCAAATCCAAAGTACCTGTGTCTTGCCGAGGGTACCACTATGTTCTAAAATCACTTAAAATATTCATTCAAAAGTAAAATCAAATGGGCTGCATCTACCCGATGTTGGGTAGATGATCCAAAGAGATTTCAGAAAATATATACTTAATTCATAATGGACGGCACAACACAAGAGACACACACAAATAAACGCTTACCTATCGACAAGTACACTAGTCGTTCTACTACTAAAATTAGATGGCAATCGAGCGCCAGCGAGATTGCCGCTTCTGCTC